>PRKT01000806.1:29008-31508 GCA_003671525.1 Saccostrea glomerata
AGGAGGAGTAGCATTTTGAAAGAATTTCACAGAAATTTCTATTTTTAGTAACCGCGGCAACACCTTTCATCGAAATCAAAAACCGATACACAGAATTATGTATCTTAGTGTAGTCTACTTGTGTGCCAAGTTATATTGAAATCAGACCAAAACTGTAGGAGGAGTAGCATTTTGAAAAATTGTTTACAGACAGACAGACGGACAGACAGACAGACAGACAGACGGACGGACGACGGACGCATTACCATCGCATAAGCTCTTCTGGTCTCTGACCAGTAGAGCTAAAAATGGATAGAGAAGAGCTGCCTCCTTTTTATCATATGATATATGTTAAAGTCTAAAGTAAATGATATCTTATTTTTCAAAGTGTAAATTGGAGGTCCTTGCTAAATTAAAAACATCTCTTTTGAAACTTGCTTTCACTGGGCAACATAAATATAATCATTATTAAACATCTGCCATTCTTCTCTAAATTGATCAATCCAATCATTGATTAAATTTATTAATTTTTTTGACATTTTTGTCTTTATAAAATATGCACAAATTATTAAACGCTTCCTCTAAAGGAATTTCCTCCATATGAGTGAAAAATTCTCGAGACGGACGTTAAACAACATCTAAAGGAATTTCTAAGTTAAGTTATACCATGAAATTAACAGTCGTTTGTTGAAGAGAGACAGCCATTTTTCGTCACTATTGATCTAAGGATTGACGTCATTTTTCACATTATGACGTCATAGACAAGGAACAAAACGTTATTCAACATACGCCTATTATGAAAACTTGTGTAGGGCTACGTAAGTTCAATATTTTTTCTAATATGAATTCCGGTTTCGTAGATATAGAGACAGTTCGCGAACTTTTTGATCACCCCTCGTACGTTGAAATTCAGAAAAAGTTTTTCTATTTGATTTAATGTATGGCGAACACAAAAAAGTACCGCACCATGACACAATCTAGGTTTATTGGGAAAACAAGTTTACATCGATGAACATTTTGAATTTTGACAGAAAAGATAATCTAATAAGTAAATTGGTGAGATATTAAACCTCTCATTGAATATGCTGTGGGTACATCATGTTCATGGTTCACAAAGCGGCGGAGAGCTACCTTTAAAGTTGCTCCAGACCTATTATACGGGACCTAGCCTTTTTGTGCTTCACAGAGGAAGAAGGACATGGAAATAACGAACAGTATTCAATCTCAACGTCCATTAAACAAATATACAAAATAAGAGCAGAGCAAACAGGGACCTCCGAAACAACAGAGGTGGGATCAGGTGCCATGGAGGAGTGAGCATCCCCTGCCGACCGGTCACACCCGCCGTGTGCTCGTTGTCATAATCAGGATATAAAAATCCGTGGTCAATTCAGTGTATAAATAATGGACTCACAATTGATATGAAAAACGTCAGTCAGCATTTCATTCAATGATAAATTGTATTTGCTGACAAGGTCATTGTATCGACCATAGAATTTACGAATTGATGACTTTAAACGAGACTGTTAAAGGACCTGACCTTGCCTTATGACTTGAGGAGGGCCATCATCTCTGTTTACTTATAGTAGCCTGTATTGTCTGACCAGACATGGAAAAGGAAAAGTCAATGCATCATTAGAATAAGTATTTTCCATTACATCAATGATCATGGCTGCATTAGTCAGGTATTTGACTCTGGAAGATGTGCACAAGACTTAGTTTTTTTTTTTTTATGGAAAGCCCCTGTAATATGCCATGGTAAGCCACGTTTCTCGAACCAATCATTCGGCTCGACAAGACCAAGATTTTGGATCTTTAAGCCTAACCAGCTTCATTTTTTTTTTAGCGAAAACAAAATACCAGTATGGGGTTGTCGGGGCAATTACAAATACATTTCAAATCATTAATAAGTCAAAAGCTGACTGACGTTTTTTTTTTTTCTCCCGGGAGATGAATAAGAACTTTTGTTGTCATTTTCAATTAACGTCTCTGTAGATCTTGACGGCTGTCTTGGAGGTTGGGCCCGGCGGAAGTTGTAAATCAGTTTCACTGGGACTGCCGATACAATTGTGACGTCAGGTGAAGCAACGTTTCAAATAAGTTTTATACAGAGCTCACAATTTGAAACATTTCAATACAACAGATGTTTCATTTCCAAAAACTTTATGACAGAACTATCGGAATCAACCATGTTTTCGTCAGAATTGTTAGAGAACATTTCTAAAAAGTAGTTTTTGTCATCACTAATAAGCATGTACAAATCAGAACTATTGGATTTTAATGAAGACACATCTACTGGACATTTGCTTCGTAAACGTCCGTTAATTTCTCTATTTCAACCAATGACACGTTCTCCTCGGAAACTGACATCAGAGATACTCATGAAAATTGAACATTTGTTTGGATTAATTTCTTCTTTCTGTACTCTCTCGTTACTCAGAAACAATACATCTGGGTCATTTAGTCTTTGTTGGTGCAACTCTTTTCATTCCAAATTCCCAGTGAGTCAATTGCTCCATCC
>PRKT01000806.1:36508-57239 GCA_003671525.1 Saccostrea glomerata
CCATTCTTAGAGCAAGAGAAAGTTTAAACTACACGAAATAAATGCCTACAGTAGCGACGAAAAATCGTCGGCGTAAATGAAAGGTTTTTACAACGCTTGGATCTATAGCTCTCTGCTTTATCTGTCCAAATTTTTCCAAGCAGAGAGCTACAGATCTGCAGCTATCTACAACCAGCATATTTTCAGTTTGGAAGAACTTCAATACATCATGACACAATTTGTAAGTTTTAGTTTATTTGCGAATCCTACACATTTAATAAATTATTCAATCTTATCACAACAGAAATTAAAACTTCAAAGCATAACTGTCTGAAAACTCATTCATTCTCAACCTTCCAGTAAACATTTGAAAACTTTTAAAGTTAATTGACATGTAGTTTTTCTATTTTTATTGGTCTATTGCTATGCGTCGTCGTCCGTCGTCTGTCGTGCATTAACATTTAAGCATTTTCAGCTTCTTCTCTGAAACCACTGAACAAATTTCAACCAAATTTGGCATATAGCATCTATGGGTGCAGGGGAACAAAAGTTGTGAATTTCGTGGTCATCACCCCCCTGGGTCCTAGGGGGTTGGGCAAAAAACACTTAAATTAGTGCAATCTTCAAAAATCTTCTTTACTCCCGGATATCAAGCAGTCAAACTGTTGGTATGATTAAATTCAGCATTGAGTCTTCTACCAAAATTGTGAATTCATTGCCCCAGGGTCAGGGGTTCTTGTGTTAGGGCGGGGCTCTATTGATTATATAGTGAAAATGCAGTAAGTCTTTATAAATCTTCTTCTCTGCTCCTTGGTATTAAATAAACAAATTAAGTTCATAGTTATGATGAGCAAGAGTGGCTCTACCAAATTTGTGAATTTTATGGCCTCAGGGTCCGGGATTGAGGCGGGGCTCTATTGATTATATAGTGAAAATACCTTATTTCTTTGAAAATCTTCTTCTCTATTCTTGACAATTAATTAAACTAATTAAGCACATAGTTATGATAAGCAAGAGTGTTTCTACATAAATTGTGAATTTTATGGCCCCGGGGTCAGGGGTTCTGGTGTTAGGTCGGGGCTCTATATTGATTTTATGATGAAAATGCATTAAATTTTTGAAAATCTTCTCTGCTCCTAGGTATTAAATACACTAATTCAGTAAAAAGTTATGATGAGCAAGAGTGCCTCTACCAAAATTGTGAAATTCATGGCCCCAGGGTCAGGGGTTCTGGTGTTAGGGCGGGGCTCTATTGTTTATTTAGTGAAAATGTATTAAATCTTTGAAAATCTTCTTCCCTGCTCCTAGGTTTTAAATAAACTAACTAAGTAAATAGTTATGATGAACAAGATTGCCTCTACCAAAATTGTGAAACTCATGGCCCCAAGGTCAGGGGTTCTGGTGTTAGGGCGGGGCTCTATTGATTATATAGTGAAAATGCATTATTTCTTTGGAAATCTTCTCTGCCTTCTCCTAGGTTTTAAATAAAATAACTAAGTATATAGTTATGTTGAGCAAGAGTGCCTCTTCCAAAATTTTGAATGCTTAAGCATCAAGCTTAAAACATGAAACAAATTCAATCATTTGAAAGTTGTTGCATGATGCTCAGGTGACCTGTAAGGCCCGTGGGCCTCTTGTTTGAATTTCAAATGGATTAGAACCTTTGATAAGTCTGCCAGGATATCAAGAATATCCATTAACAAGTGCATGGTCTTCAACATCTAGTTTTTCTAGTTCTAAATTATACAGATTTTTTCGTAAACTACATGAGAACAAAACAAAAAAAAATGAAAATGCATCATAGTATATGTACCAAGATCTTTAACAATAGTAATTACCTTGTGTTTGTCCTACCATCTGTCTTCTTAATCGACTGTTGTCGGTCCAGAACCTACTTTCCAGATATTATGAAGATATCACATTTCATTATCTATAATAGGGCACACTTAAAAGGCTATTAAAAAATTAATTAACAGCGATGTGAAAACGTTCACGGGGATATGAACTTTGTTGTTCACATAATCAGATTCTGTAAAGCTGAAAGGGTTAACATGTGATTACATACGTACCAACCAAGTGCATAATCAGTAAACTTTTCATTATTGCCGTTTATTACATACAAATTTGGATAATTTCACTGCATCTGAGCCTTTCAATTGATTTTTATCTCAAACTGTAACACTTGAAAATTCTTCGAATTCTGACTGGGTTGTTACAACGCACTTTGAAAAATTATGCACTTTGAAAAAAATTTTCAAAGTGCGTTAATTTTTGGGACCAGGTTAACGCACTTTGAAAAATTTTTTCAAGTGCGTTGAATTTGGGACCAAATCAATGCACTTTGAAAAAAATTTCATGAAACAAAAGGAATTGGACTTATATTTTAGAAATAGACAACAGTATTACCCCCTCGCATTGTATGATGGGATCACAGAAAGATGGATACATTGTGTTATTATATAGTAGATATCTAAGCTTACTGTATGAAACAAGCGCCTGTGGATGGGATATAGTGATGCGATTATGTGTGTTATTACTTTATGTGTATGTTATTTTTTTCTGTGTGGAATTGATGTAATGTGTATCGCGATCGATGTCAAATGCTGCCTGTATTTACTGAACATGGTTTTGGGAAGGAATGCTCCGCTTTGCGGTGCCCTTACTTTGATGTGTTTCTTTCTAAAAACTGATGGATTGAAGAAAACCTAGAAACGGACAACGAAGAAAAGACTGGCTGAATTAAGGTCTATCAGTTCAACTCTTTATCATTCCCACCCAGATGTATCTATTTCTATAACTCGTAAACTTAAGTGTCAATGATATTTGAAAAAAGGCAATGGAAATACAATATAAGCACTGTACAAGGAAGTCTGTAGTAAATCGAAATTTTGTTCTTTTAAATCTCAAAGTCTATATATGTTCATTTCGGGAAAATCAGAATATTAATTACATTTAATTATATTAATTACCTGTCTGCTTTTCGATGTTAATTTGATAATCTCTCTGTTAACCTCCAGGTATTTAACTTACATGATATTTTCATAGGAATTGTTCATTTAACATGTATTTAATATCTTTTCTCATGATTTACGCAAATAAATAAAGCATATATATTAAATTAATAAAATACAATAATTTAGTTTTAAATAGCTTCAAAATTGGTGAAAAATATTTTTTTGTCTATAAACATATGCCCCCTCCCTGAAACACAAAAAAGCTTTGGCATAAATTTTTAAAATAACAGTCCATATTATCTGTAAAAAGGAATTTTTGTTTCACGGTGGGGGGGGGGGGGGGGGGGGTGTTTAAAATTCCGTTGATTTCTATAGTGGAAAACACAAGTTTTGCCAAAATTATAGAGTTATCTCTCTTTGGTATCCCAAATAAATAAGGTTTTATGAAAATTCATATAAATATGTATAAAAATTAACTTTTGAGAATTGACTTATATATAGGCGGAAGAATAAGTCTATCGCCCGTAGTTCTTTACGACTTTGAATGTTGACCTTTTGAGCCAAAATTCAAAAGGGGTCTTCCTAAGGCCACAGGGATTCTGTTATGTTAAATTTCATTGCAAATGTTCCAAGGTTTGGCGAGATATCGTGTGGAAACGAAAGCGTTACAGAAAGACGGATGGACGGACAGCTAGACGGACGGACTGACAGATAGACCCAAATTAATATATCCCACTTTTCAAGCTGGGGACAAAAAGTATCAAATCGGGTTCAAATGATAATTTATCATGTACCTAAGATTTGTAGGAATATTGACTAAGCCAAGCAGAATTTTTTTTCAAAGTGCGTTAATATGGTCGATATTAACGCACTTTGAAAAAAAATTATTTTTTTCAAATTGCGTTAACCTGGTCCCAAAAAGTAACGCACTTTGAAAATTTTTTTCAAAGTGCGTAATTTTTTCAAAGTGCGTTGCCACACTGGGTCTTATTTTCAATACCTACTGGTCGTTCAGTGATTAAGTTTTGTACAAGATTTATCAGGTCATGTTGCGGTTCCTAGGGGAAGGGGGGATTTCATAGTCGGATAGTATTGATATAGAAGAATCTTGACATAAAAGTGCGGGAGGCCTTTGGATACCATGTAGGATGTGTGTATACTTTTCCTGCATTTCTGTCTGTTTTACCATAGGTGTCGACGAGAGACTTTATTTACCATATTGGCCTACCTTGAAAGTCAAGCGATGCAATTTTGAGGACATGCATTCTGCCTGAATTCACTTCTGAGTAAAATGGATTTCTTCCTAATATCCCTCAAATGAACGTCCTCTCATTAATAATAAAATATCAATAATTTAAATATAATGTAATCTAATGGCTGTATAACTGCATATACATACTATGTACTTTTGACTTACAATGTTTATACTTAACTTAATGAAAATAATAATACTAATAACACAGCAATGAAAAACATCATTTAAATACCAACTAGTTGCACATTTAAAGAAGAATATTAATATGCTACACCAAAATTTTAACTCTTAGATCATTAAGTTATGATCTAAGCAATAAAATGTTGAAACCTTTCCTATATGGATGTCTTAAGACACCCCTATAGTAATGGTTTCAGCATTGAAATGCAAAAATTAGTTCAAAATACTTCAAATTAAATTCTATTCTGGTTTTATTATTGAGAAAGATGCTTTAAAGTTAAACCTTTGCTGTGCCTCACACGAATCTTATAAAATAAAATACAGAAAGGTTATTTATTTATGTATTTTTATGGAGCCAGATATTTCACTGTGCTACAACAAGTCTGCTTAGTCTTGCAAATTTATTGTGCCTCCTCCTGAGAGGGTGAAATACTGAAACAAATAACAGAGTTACATAAGTATGAGTTCACACAAAAATACAATTGAATGACAGCTAAAAACCATATTCAAGCCTAACACGCCAATCCAAATTTTACAGTATACCAAAATTAGAAAATGGGCGAAAATGAGGATTTTACACAGAACCAAACAGTAATTCTAAATCTATCAATCTAGCATAGAGACAAATCAATACAAAATTACTATAGATTAAGCATAAGGTAAGTATCAATGAGATAAATCGAGAATTGATGTACAAAAGTGAAAAAGACAATCCATGTTTTATACCTAGCCTGAGCCGATGATAAACACATGTATAGAGTAACAAGTAAATATGCACAAATTCTGACTTAACAACTGCATTAAACTAGTAATATACATCGTGAACAATCATATTAATATAATGCACTTGATAAAACTTACTCTTTGGCTCTTCATAACTCGAAACGATCCAAAAAATACAAGCAACGTGTTTGCGGGAAAATATCTAAATTCTAAAATGAAAAACCAAAACCGACAAATGAACAAAATACAAAAATCCGGAATGACAATTCCACCACACTCCCCTACTGATTTCTATCAGAAATCACCATATAAATGAAATGAACATAAAGTGACATACTTAGCATAAACATATCATCAACAACAAAGATTCAAGTTGAAAAGTGACATGTATGAATATACTGCATTGTAACATCTAAATGTACATGGCTTACAGTTCATATTCATCAATTGTGCTTAAACAGTTACAAATCAGAGACATCTCTAAACCACTTCAACCAGTCTTACTAGCTGGCACACAGGACGCACATAGGATACTCTGGAATCATTGCGAATCACTGTCACCTTCACCTTGCGAATCTTAGAATCTTTGCTGTAATACATTTCCTCCACTATTCCTAACGGCCACTGACTTCGGTGGGATTCTTCATCTTTAACGAGGACAACATCTCCTTCCTTGAATTGTTCACCTTCACTGAACCACTTTGCACGTTTCTGTAACACATGCAGATATTCTGCCTTCCATCTTGACCAGAATTCATCAGCTAGGTGTTGGACTAACTTCCACTGACTACGCAGGGCATCCTTACTCCCAAACTCAGGTAATTGGTATGTAGTATCTGGTTGTTTCTGGGTGAGCAGCAATGATGGCGACAGGACAGCTGGTGCCTCAGGGTCTGATGAGACTGGAACAAGTGGTCTACTGTTCACAATTGCACAGGCTTCAGCCATGAAGGTTGACAAAACTTCATGTGTCAAGTCAAAGGATCTGTTCTCTAGGAGAAGAGCATCCTAAATGCGTCGGACCGAACCAATCATGCGTTCCCTAAGCCCCCGAAGTGGGACGCATGAGGAGGATTGAACACCCATGATATCTTACTTTCAGTCAGGTAATCCTTAACTGGCCCAGTTTCGACAAACTCTGCATCAATGTTAAGCTCTTTTACAGCCCCTATAAAATTTGTCCCTCGATCAGAGCGAATCTGTTGGACTGGACCTCGTAAAGCTATGAATCGTCGCATGCAGTTAATGAATGAGGCCGAACTGGTTTCCTCTACAAGTTCCACATGAATTCCACGAGACACTAAACAGGTAAATAACACACCCCATCTCTTAGAATTTGCTGAACCGCCCAGTGTTTTCCTCGTAACAACTGACCAGGGTCCGAAGACGTCTAAACCAACAAATGTGAATGGCGGAGCTTCTTGCAGTCGGTCCTCAGGTAAATCTGACATCTTAACCCATCCAAACTTCCTACGAAGTTTTCTACAAGTAACGCAGTGGTGGATCTCAGATGAAATCATGCGCTTTCCGTTGACGATCCAATATCCAGCAGAGCGTATAGCCCCTTCTGTCATGTGCCTGCCATGGTGATGTATCCTAGAGTGATAATGTCGTATTATCAGAACAGCAACATGATGGTTCTTTGGTATAATAATGGGATGAGCTGAATGTTGACCACCATCTGGCTTGACTTTCTTACGACCTATACGATCACCGACACGAAGGAGACCATCATCATCCAAAATGGGGTTCAGAGGTAATAAGGGACTGTTCCTTGGAGGATCACTGTTATTCCTGATGGCCTTGATTTCCGCACCATATGCTTCTAATTGCACTTGCTTGATGATAGTTTTTTCTGTAGACTCGAGCAAGTCCGTATCATCACTGGCCTGCGAGGCACTTGTTTTCCTGGTAAACATCTTCAAAGTCATTATGGCTCTCACTAAACTTTTCCATGTTGAAAAACGTGAAAAGCGTTTCGAACCCAATACTGGTTCCGGTTCAAGCACTGTCTTAGCAATTGATATCTCTTTCTTTATCTCTTTATCACTCTCAGCATCAATAAGGGGAAAGTGTTCATTCACATCATCACCCTTGACACTCTGTAAAAATTCTGGTCCTCTTAACCACATGCTGCCCGAGAGATCCGAAGTTGTAAACTTGCGGGTGACGACATCTGCAGGATTCTCCTCAGTAGGTACATGATTCCATTGTTCTGGTCCACAGAACGATCTGACGCGACTGACTCTGTTGGATACATATACATGAAATCTTCTAGTTTCTGCTGATATGTATCCAAGCACCACACGGCTATCCGAGTAGAAATGGAAATCTTCTTTCTTGAGATCCAGTTGTTCCTTAGCCACTTCAGCCAACTCAACAGCCACCACAGCAGCACACAACTCTAAACGCGGTATAGTATGGCCATGGCTGGGTGCTACCTTTGCTTTTCCAAGCAAGAATCCTACATCAGATGAAGCTTCTCCTTTGGTCTTGATATATGCCACAGCAGCGATAGCGTCCTTAGAGGCATCACAGAATATGTGGACTTCAGTACTAGGAACCTGGGACAATGAGAGTCTCCCATACATCCTTGGAACTTGAACCTCTTCCAAATGATGCAGCGACTTTACCCAGTGTTCCCATTGCTCACGAAAGGATTCTGGAAGTGGTTCGTCCCAGTTGGTAGGACCTGGAGACGACATCATTTCACGAAGTAGTAATTTACCTCTGAGTGTGACAGGTGATACAAAACCCAGTGGGTCGAATTGACTGTTTATCGTTGACAGTACTCCTCTACGAGTGTAGGGTTTTGGTTCCTTAGAAACTTGGAAAGTGATCTTGTCAGATTCGATATCCCACACAACACCAAGAGTCCTTTGCACTGGCATAACCTCCGAACCAAAATCCATGCTCTTCAAGTCCTTAGCAAGGTCATCCTGGTCAAACTGGCTAAGAACTGACTTTGAATTTGACGCTATCTTATGGAGCCGCAACATACCCCCTTCCATGAGTGCTTTCTGGGTCTGCTTCATTAGACTTACTGCCTTCTCCTCAGTGTCACAGCTAGTGAGTCCATCATCCACATAGAAGTCATGATACACAAAGTTCTTTACGTCTGGCTCAGCATCAACAACGGATCGACGTAAACCGTATGTGGCCACTGAAGGGGATGGAGAGTTCCCAAAAACATGCACTCTCATCCGAAACTCATCTAAGGGCTTTTCAAAGTTGTTCTCTTGGTGCCACAGGAAACGCAAGTAGTTGCGGTCTGGCTCGTCAACTCGGAAATTGTGAAACATTTGTTCCACATCTGCTGTTATGGCAACTGCATTCTGGCGGAAACGAAGGAGAATGCCTTGTAGACTGTTTGAGAGGTCTGGCCCCTTCATCAGTACGTCATTCAATGATATCCCTTCATGACGAGCCGAGGAATCAAACACTACCCTAATGGAATTAGGTTTCTTAGGGTGGTACACCCCAAACATGGGGAGGTACCAACACTCTTGTCCTTGGGGAATGGCCGGTGCCTTCTCAGCATGTCCATGCTTAAAGATTTTGTCCATAAATTCCAGTACATGTTGACATTTCAATGGGTCACGTTGGAGACTGGAATCAAATGACTTTGCACGTCTGAGAGCTTGTGCCTTGTTGTTAGGTAGAACTGGTCTATCCTGACGAAAGGGAAGTGGTGCTGACCAATGCCCGTCCTCCTCTTTTTTCATGCCGGATTCCATCACGTGAAGAAAGGCTTTGTCCTCAATAGAAAATCCTGTTTTCTCATCATGTTCCGTTTTCACAAACAGATTGTCAGCAATATTGAACTTGCTATCGCATGGTTCAAACATGGATGGTCTACCATTCTGTAGTATGAATGTCTTATTCACATTAACAACACTTGCATGGTGCAGATTTCCCATACAAACTTGTCCAATTATGACCCAACCAAGTGGGAGCCTTTGAGCTATTGGAAGGTCATTCTCACCAAGTTTCTGATCCAGAACATGGTGTGCCGAGACAACATCTCGTCCTATAAGAAGTTCGATCTCAACGTCATCCATCACGGTAGGTATGAATGCAGCAATTTCTTGAAGGTGAGGGTACTGCTGTGCAACAGCAGGAAACGGTATTTCGTCTCTGTTATTTGGTATGTCATTGCACTCAATGACGATTGGCAACTCCAGCTTGCATGTCAAATCCAACGACTCAATCACGTAACCATGACCTCTCCTTCCTGAAGTAGTAAGTCTTCCAGCGCATGAAGACAATACGTACTGGTGTTTGGAACTTCCAGGTGAAAAGAAGTCAAAGAATGGTGTTGTTGCTAACGAATGACTGCTCTGGTCATCTATGAGAGCATACACAACTCGACACTCCTGTGGATCATTCTTGAGATATACTCTGACTGGTATAATCTTAGCGCAGGATCTGCTGGTGCCCCTTGGTTTTCCACAAACTTGAGTGCAGGCATTCTTCACTGTTCCTTCTGGTGAGGGCTCCCCTACGTGGCGATCCACATCCACATGAAGCGCACTCGGATGAGAAGGTTTTTTTACAGATGTCACATTTCACATTTGTCTTACAGTTCATGGCTCTGTGTTTCTTAGGTCCACAGCACTTAAAACATATACCATTGGTAAGTATAAACTTCTTGCGCTCTTCAAGGGGCTTCCTGCGGAAGGCAGAGCAATCATTGAGTAAATGCTTCGTCTTGTGTAAAGGACACAGTTGTGAATCATCTTGATTAGTAGCATTACTCATAGTCTCTGTCTTCTTGACCACCACAGTTGATGTTTTCTTTGGTACACTTGAACTTGGACTTGTTCTTTCTGTGCGGTCGAACTGGAAACTTGGGTCATTCCGAGTCTTGGCCATGTCTTGTACAAACTTGACAAAAACCGAAAAGGGTGGAAAGGTGCTTCCCTGTTGTCTCTTGAATCTACTAGCTTCCGTTACCCACTTCTCCTGTAGGTTCCATGGTAGCTTTGATACGATCGGGTTAATCCCGGTGGAGGAATCGAAATAACCAAAGAGAACACGGTATTGTGGTTGCTCCTTCACAGATGCTATCTCACTGACTAGGTCAGCTAAGTCGAATAGACGTCTGTTGTCATTGGCGGCAATTCTAGGAAAAGATGTAATGCGCTCCTTCAGACTTCTTTCCAACATCTCGGGTGAACCAAACCTCTCCTCGAGCCTCTCCCATATTTTCTGGACTGCTAGAGCTGAATTGTCAGCATTGCATGCACGAATGGTGTTTGCTTGTCTGGACGATACGGGTCCCAATCATCTAACCAAGAGGTCAAGTTCTTCAGTTGCTGTTGTGTCCAACTCCTTCATGATCCCTTTGAAGTTTATCTTCCATGCAACATACAGCATTGGGTTGTCGTCATACTTTGTAAGTCTTGACAAAAGTAAATCTTTTTTCACTAAAGATTTGGTAAATTCCGTCATCTGGTTAGATGCATTTGTCACCGGTGAGTCACAAACATGATCTTCAACTGCACATGTATTGCGTCTATTGTCAGAATCATGAGCATGCACAGGGGATGATGTGATCATCTGAACTCTGTGAGGGGGAAGTCTACTGGGGGTGAAAGAAGGGGCATCTGGGTCAAGGTGAGTTCCTTTGCCATGATCATTACTGGAGTTGTTTACTTTTACTGTCTCTTGAGCAAAAACTTTCTGGACCACTTCTGGAGGGGTGTCATTCTGTGGCTCATTCATGAGCTGAGGGATAGGGAGACTCTGCACATATTCCACCGTGCGCGATCTTCTCGTTGAAGACATCTCGGGATCTTCTGTGTCTAGCTTGAATGTCTCTCTCATGGCTTCAATTTCTTTTTCCCTCATCTCGATCTCACATTCAGCTTTGACTAACTTTAGCTGCGCGTCTAATGCTGCCCTTTCCTTCAGAAAAATAACCTCCTTTGCGACATATTTCAATTTTGCCCGGGAAGCATTTAGCTTTGCCTCCACTCTTTGGAGATATGTACTCGAACTTCCGCTTAAGCTATACTTGGTAAGTTCTGATGAAATTTCAATAGATTTCTCTGATCTTGATCTGCTGGGGCTATGTTTCCTATGAATCTGCCTGGAGGAGGTAGATTCTGCTGTTCGTGACTTTGATGAGTACTGTTCGTCTCTCTGTCGATAAGTATTCGAGTCACTTGCATTACAGAGTTCATCTAAATTGGTTTTTGCAGCTTCTATCTTATAACTCATAGCGTCCATTATGCAGCGGTGCGCTGCGGCTTCATTTAAGCTTTCAGCAGTACGAATGCCTTGTAGATAGGCCAAAAAGTCTGAAGAACGTTTTACGTATGCACTATAGGATGAACTCAAGAGTTGACGAAAGGCATCGATACGACCTTTGCTGGAGGGTTTCACTAACTTGATGTCATCTATACAACTGTCGATTTCCCGGTTTATGTCCCGAATCTTCTGCAAGTGTCTGTCAACTGCAGATTCATATTGTTCATGCCCCAGTTTTGACAATGGACGTATCCGGGTCATCTCCCTTGCTGTCCGTGGTTCCGATTTCAGGCTCATCTTGGCCGACATGAGTGGAACGAGATTTTTCACTATGGAGCCAGATATTTCACTGTGCTACAACAAGTCTGCTTAGTCTTGCAAAAACTTTATTGTGCATCCTCTTGAGAGGGTGAAATACTGAAACAAATAACAAAGATACATAAGTATGAGTTCACACAAAAATACAACTGAATGACAGCTATACGTATTCAAGCCTAACATGCCAATCCAAATTTTACAATATACCAATATTAGAAAATAGACGAAAATGAGGGTTTTACACAGAACCAAACAGTAATACTAAATCAATCAATCTAGCATAGAGACAAATCAATGCAAAATTACTATATATTATGCATAAGGTAAGTATCAATGAGATAAATCGAGATCTGATATACAAAAACGTAAAAGACAATCCATGTTTTATACCTAGCCTTAGCCAATGATAAACACGTGTATACAGTAACAAGTAAATCTGCACAAATTCTGACTTAACATCTGCACTAAACTAATAATATACATCATGAACAAACATATTAATATAATGCACTTGATAAACTTACTCTTTGGCCTTTGGCTCTTCATAAATCGAAACAGTCAAAAAATACACACAGCGTGTTTGCGGGAAAATGTCTGAATTCTATAATGAAAAACCAAAACCGACAAATGATCAAAATACAAAAATCCGGAATGACAATTCCACCACATAAAGTTTCTCAAGTGTTTAAAGTAAATACAGTAAATTTAGAGTATATTTAAAAGTCAGCTGTAACATGTCATAAAAATTGTTTAATCAAATATCACACCGTGATAATTCCCTCCCGCTTCGGAAAAGGAGACGTCCTCGTCTCAGGAATCACCAGGAATTGAAATGCGGTACACTGGGTTGTTGGTTCCAGTAACGCTTGGTTGGGTGTGGATGCGGAAGTAAATGATGTCTCTTGGTAACACGCTCAGCTGAGTTGGAATGCCCCTTTCCTTTGTTCCTTGGATCCTGGTTGCTTTGTAATGTTGAAAATCGTTTATGGAGGGCTGTTGTCACTGTTCGAAGATTTTCACAATTCGTTATTAGTTCACTTATCTTTGTCTTTAATGTCTTGTTTTCATTTTGTAACGCAGTTAGTTAGGTGGTATGGCCTGTTGATTTGAATAAATTGCAAATATCTTCTGAACTTAGGTCTTGGAATGGTAATGATTTTACTAACTGCAACCTATCATAATTATCCTTTATTCTTCTTGAATCCCTGCGCCGTTTGCTTAAGGACTTGGTCTGCAGACAAAGTATGCTCTTCTTTTGCGTCTCGGCAACAGCAACACTCATCTGACTAGATTTAGTAGCAACCCGAGAAAAACACACACCTGCAGTAGAATCACATGTTGCCGACTTTTTGTCAGACGATCCTACAGTTGGGTTTAAGCAGGCCCGTCCTGATCCCTTGTCTTGATCCTTTTTGATCGTTGAGTGATCGACGGACGCCACTGGAAATGATTTCCTTTGGGAGGAACGGTAAGGTGTGGTTGCAGAAGAGAAACATACTTGCGCAAAGTGACCATGTTTTCCGCACACAAAACACTCGGAACGTGTAGCTGTAAGTTTTATTTTGGTTTGATTGCATCATTTTTGTCAGAGTTATTCCCCTTGGACTTGGAAAATATATAATTATTTAGTTTCTGTTGGAATGGACACAAGTTGCACAAACGTGTGCAGTTCTCTCCTAAAAGACATTGAACAGCAAATGAAGAGCGAGTCGACTCTCAGGCCCTTCAGGCCTTTGATTCCACATTTGGGTTCAACAAAGATACTTATAAGAGAACATTGGACTGTTAACACAAAAATCATACATATATAAATAACTAGTGCTAATTGTAACGGGGACCGTTACAGATGTTCCCCAAACGCTCCCCAACTCCCTTTTGGTGCCATATTCCCTGTAAATCACCCGAGATGTTGGAAAGAAGTCTGAAGGAGCGCATTACTTCTTTTCCTAGAGTCACCGCCAATGACAACAGAACTCTATTCGACTTAGCTGACCTAGTCAGTGAGATAGCATCTGTGAAGGAGCAACCACAATACCGTGTTCTCTTTGGTTATTTCGATTCTTCTACCGGGATAAACCCGATCGTATCAAAGCTACCATGGAACCTACAGGAGAAGTGGATAACGGAAGCTAGTAGATTCAAGAGACAACAGGGAAGCACCTTTCCACCCTTTTCGGTTTTTGTCAAGTTTGTACAAGACATGGCTAAGACTCGGAATGACCCAAGTTTCCAGTTCGACCGCACAGAAAGAACAAGTCCAAGTTCAAGTGTACCAAAGAAAACATCAACTGTGGTGGTCAAGAAGACAGAGACTATGAGTAACACTACTAATCAAGACGATTCACAACTGTGTCCTTTACACAAGACGAAGCATTTACTCAATGAATGCTCCGCCTTCCGCAGAAAGCCCCTTGAAGAGCGCAAGAAGTTTATACTTACCAATGGTATATGTTTTAAGTGCTGTGGACCTAAGAAACACAGAGCCAAGAACTGTAAGACAAATGTGAAATGTGAAATCTGTAAAAAAACCTTCTCATCCGAGTGCGCTTCATGTGGATGTGGATCGCCACGTAGGGGAGCCCTCACCAGAAGGAACAGTGAAGAATGCCTGCACTCAAGTTTGTGGAAAACCAAGGGGCACCAGCAGATCCTGCGCTAAGATTATACCAGTCAGGGTATATCTCATGGATGATCCACAGAAGTGTCATGTTGTGTATGCTCTCATAGATGACCAGAGCAGTCATTCGTTAGCAACAATACCATTCTTTGACTTCTTTTCACCTGGAAGTTCCAAACACCAGTATGTATTGTCTTCATGTGCTGGAAGACTTACTACTTCAGGAAGGAGGGGTCATGGTTACGTGATTGAGTCATTGGATTTGACATGCAAGTTAGAGTTACCAAGTGTCATTGAGTGCAATGACATACCAAATAACAGAGATGAAATACCGTTTCCTGCTGTTGCACAGCAGTACCCTCACCTTCAAGAAATTGCTTAATTCATACCTACCGTGATGGATGACGTTGAGATCGAACTTCTTATAGGACGAGATGTTGTCTCGGCACACCATGTTCTGGATCAGAAACTGGGTGAGAATGACCTTCCAATAGCCCAAAGGCTCCCACTCGGTTGGGTCATAATTGGACAAGTTTGTATGGGAAATCTACACCATACAAGTGTTGTTAATGTGAATAAGACATTCATACTACAGAATGGTAGACCATCCATGTTTGAACCATGCGATAGCAAGTTCCATATTGCTGACAACCTGTTTGTGAAAACAGAACATGACGAGAAAATAGGATTTTCTATCGAGGACAAGGCCTTTCTTCATGTGATGGAATCCGGCATGAAAAAAGAGGAGGACGGGCATTGGTCAGCACCACTTCCCTTTCGTCAGGATAGACCAGTTCTACCTAACAACAAGGCACAAGCTCTCAGACGTGCAAAGTCATAATGTCGTATTATCAGAACAGCAACATGATGGTTCTTTGGTATAATAATGGGATGGGCTGAATGCTGACCACCATCTGGCTTGACTTTCTTACGACAGATGCGTCCGCCTACACGAAGGAGACCATCAGCACCCAAGATGGGATTCAAGGGTGACAGTGGACTGTTCTTAGGGGGATCACTGCCATTCCTAATGGCCCTGATTTCTGCACCATATGCTTCTAATTGCACTTCCTTGATGATGAGTTTTTCTGTAGACTCGAACAAGTCGGTATCATCGATGGCCTGCGAGGCGCTTGTTTTCCTGATAAACATCTTCAAAGTCATTATGGCTCTCACTAAACTTTTCCATGTTGAGAAACGTGAAAAGCGTTTTGAACCCAATACTGATTCCGGTTCAAGCACTGTCTTAGCAATCGATATCTCTTTCTTTATCTCTTTATCACTCTCAGCATCAATAAGGGGAAAGTGTTCATTCACATCATCACCCTTGACACTCTGTAAAAATTCTGGTCCTCTTAACCACATGCTGCCCGAGAGATCCGAAGTTGTAAACTTGCGGGTGGCGACATCTGCGGGATTCTCCTCTGTGGGTACGTGATTCCACTGTTCTGGTCCACAGAATGATCTGACGCGACTGACTCTGATGGATACATATACATGAAATCTTCTAGTTTCTGCTGATATGTATCCGAGCACCACACGGCTATCCGAGTAGAAATGGAAATCTTCTTTCTTGAGATCCAGTTGTTCCTTAGTCACTTCAGCCAACTCAACAGCAACCACAGCAGCACACAACTCTAAACGCGGTATAGTATGGCCATGACTTGGTGCTACCTTTGCTTTTCCAAGCAAGAATCCTACATCAGATGAAGTTTTTCCTTTGGTCTTGATATACGCCACAGCAGCGATAGCATCCTTAGAAGCATCACAGAATATGTGGACTTCAATACTAGGAACCTGGGACAATGAGAGTCTCCCATACATCCTCGGAACTTGAACCTCTTCCAAATGATGCAGCGACTTCACCCAGTGTTCCCATTGCTCGTGAAAGGATTCTGGAAGTGGTTCGTCCCAGTTGGTAGGACCTGGAGACGACATCATTTCACGAAGTAGTAATTTACCTCTGAGTGTGACAGGTGATACAAAACCCAGAGGGTCGAATAGACTGTTCATCGTTGAGAGTACTCCTCTACGAGTGTAGGGTTTTGGTTCCTTTGAAACTTGGAATGTGATCTTGTCAGATTCGATATCCCACACAACACCAAGAGTCCTTTGCACTGGCATAACCTCCGAACCAAAATCCATGCTCTTCAAGTCCTTAGCAAGGTCATCCTGGTCAAACTGGCTAAGAACTGACTTTGAATTAGAGGCAATCTTATGGAGACGCAACATTCCTCCTTCCATTAGTGCTTTCTGGGTCTGCTTCATCAGACTTACTGCCTTCTCTTCAGTGTCACAGCTTGCGAGTCCATCATCCACATAGAAGTCGTGATATACAAAATTCTTTACGTCTGGCTCAGCATCAACAACAGATCGACGTAAACCGTATGTGGCCACTGAAGGGGATGGAGAGTTCCCAAAAACATGCACTCTCATCCTAAACTCATCTAAGGGCTTCTCAAAGTTGTTCTCCTGGTGCCATAAGAAACGTAAGTAGTTGCGGTCTGGCTCATCAACTCGGAAATTGTGAAACATTTGTTCCACATCTGCTGTTATGGCAACTGCATTCTGGCGGAAACGAAGGAGAATGCCTTGTAGACTGTTCGAGAGGTCTGGCCCCTTCATCAGTACGTCATTCAATGATATCCCGTCATGACGAGCCGAGGAATCAAAGACTACCCTTATGGAATTAGGTTTCTTAGGGTGGTAAACCCCAAACATGGGGAGGTACCAACACTCTTGTCCTTGTGGAATGGCCGGTGCCTTCTCGGCATGTCCATGCTTGAAGATTTTGTCCATAAATTCCAGTACATGTTGACATTTTAATGAGTCACGTAGGAGACTGGAATCAAATGACTTTGCACGTCTCAGGGCTTGTGCCTTGTTGTTAGGTAGAACTGGTCTATCCTGACGAAAGGGTAGTGGTGCTGACCAATGCCCGTCATCCTCTTTTTTCATGCCGGATTCCATCACATGAAGAAAGGCTTTGTCCTCAATAGAAAACCCTGTTTTCTCGTCATGTTCTGTTTTCACAAATGGGTTGTCAGCAATATGGAACTTGCTATCGCATGGTTCAAACATGGATGGTCTACCATTCTGTAGTATGAATGTCTTATTCACATTAACAACACTTGTATGGTGTAGATTTCCCATACAAACTTGTCCAATTATGACCCAACCAAGTGGGAGCCTTTGAGCTATTGGAAGGTCATTCTCACCAAGTTTCTGATCCAGAACATGGTGTGCCGAGACAACATCTCGTCCTATAAGAAGTTCGATCTCGACGTCATCCATCACGGTAGGTATGAATGCAGCAATTTCTTGAAGGTGAGGGTACTGCTGTGCAACAGCAGGAAACGGTATTTCGTCTCTGTTATTTGGTATGTCATTGCACTCAATGACACTTGGTAACTCTAACTTGCATGTCAAATCCAATGACTCAATCACGTAACCATAACTCCTCCTTCCTGAAGTAGTAAGTCTTCCAGCGCATGAAGACAATACATACTGGTGTTTGGAACTTCCAGGTGAAAAGAAGTCAAAGAAAAGTGTTGTTGCTAACGAATGACTGCTCTGGTCATCTATGAGAGCATACACAACATGACACTTCTGTGGATCATCCATGAGATATACCCTGACTGGTATAATCTTAGCGCAGGATCTGCTAGTGCCTCTTGGTTTTCCACAAACTTGAGTGCAGGCATTCTTCACTGTTCCTTCTGGTGAGGGCTCCCCTACGTGGCGATCCACATCCACATGAAGCGCACTCGGATGAGAAGGTTTTTTACAGATGTCACATTTCACATTTGTCTTACAGTTCATGGCTCTGTGTTTCTTAGGTCCACAGCACTTAAAACATATACCATTGGTAAGTATAAACTTCTTGCGCTCTTCAAGGGGCTTTCTGCGGAAGGCAGAGCATTCATTGAGTAAATGCTTCGTCTTGTGTAAAGGACACAGTTGTGAATCGTCTTGATTAGTAGCGTTACTCATAGTCTCTGTCTTCTTGACCACCACAGTTGATGTTTTCTTTGGTACGCTTGAACTTAAACTTGCCCTTTCCGTGCGATCAAACTGGAAACTTGGGTCATTCCTAGTCTTGGCCATGTCTTGTACAAACTTGACAAAAATTGAAAAGGGTGGAAAGGTGCTTCCCTGTTGACGTTTGAATCTACTGGCTTCTGTTTCCCACTTCTCCTGTAGGTTCCATGGTAGCTTTGATATGATCGGGTTTATCCCGGTAGAAGAATCGAAATAACCAAAGAGAACACGGTATTGTGGTTGTTCCTTCACAGATGCTATCTCACTGACTAGGTCAGCTAAGTCGAATAGACGTTTGTTGTCATTTGCGGTGATTTTAGGAAAAGAAGTAATGCGCTCCTTCAGACTTCTTTCCAACATCTCGGGTGAACCAAACCTCTCCTCGAGCCTCTCCCATATTTTCTTGACTGCTAGGGCTGAATTGTCAGCATTGCACGCACGAATAGTGTTGGCTTGTCTGGACGATGAGGGTCCCAACCATCTAACCAAAAGGTCAAGTTCTTCAGTTGCTGTCGTGTCTAACTCCTTCATGATCCCTTTGAAGTTTAACTTCCATGCAACATACAGCATCGGGTTATCATCATACTTGGTAAGTCTCGACAAAAGTAAGTCTTTCTTCACTAAGAACTTGGTAAACTCTGTCATCTGGTTAGATGCATTTGTCAACGGTGAATCACATACATGATTTTCAACTGCACATGTATTGTGTCTATTTTCAGAATCATGAGCATGCACAGGGGATGATGTGATCATCTGAGCTCTGTGAGGGGGAAGTCTACTGGGGGTGAAAGAAGGGGCATCTGGGTCTAGTTGAGTTCTTATGTGATGATCATTACTGGAGTTGTTTACTTTTCCTGTCTCCTGAGCGAAAACTTTCTGGACCACTTCTGGAGGGGTGTCATTCTGTGGCTCATTCGTGAGCTGAGGGATAGGGAGACTCTGCACATATTCCACCGTGCGCGATCTTCTCGTTGAAGACATCTCAGGATCTTCTGTGTCTAGCTTGAAAGTCTCTCTCATGGCTTCAATTTCTTTTTCCCTCATCTCAATCTCACATTCAGCTTTGACTAACTTTAGCTGCGCGTCTAAAGCTGCCCTTTCCTTCAGAATAATAACCTCCTTTGCGACATATTTCAATTTTGCCCGGGAAGCATTTAGCTTTGCCTCCACTCTTTGGAGATATGTACTCGAACTTCCGCTTAAGCTATATTTAGTAAGTTCTGATGAAATTTCACTAGATTTCTCTGATCTTGATCTGCTGGGGCTATGTTTCCTATGAATCTGCCTGGAGGAGGTAGATTCTGCTGTTCGTGACTTTGATGAGTACTGTTCGTCTCTCTGTCGATAAGTCTTCGAGTCACTTGTGTTACAGAGTTCGTCTAAATTGATATTCGCAGCCTTTATCTTTAAACTCATAGCGTCCATTATGCAGCGGTGCGCTGCGGCTTCATTTAAGCTTTCGGCAGTACGGGTGCCTTGTAGATAGGCCAAAAAGTCTGAAGAACGTTTTAGGTAAGCACTATACGATGAACTCAAGAGTTGACGAAAGGCGTCGATACAACTTTTGCTGGAGGGTTTCACTAACTTGATGTCATCTATACATCCGTCGATTTCCCGTTTTATGTCCCGAATTTTCTGCAAGTGTCTGTCAACTGCAGATTCATACTGTTCATGTCCTAGTTTAGACAATGGACGTATCCGGGTCATCTCTCTCTCTGTCCGTGGTTCCGATTTCAGGCTCATCTTGGCCGACATGAGTGGAGCTAGATATTTCACTGTGCTACAACAAGTCTGCTTAGTCTTGCAAAAACTTTATTGTGCCTCCTCCTGAGAGGGTGAAATACTGAAACAAATAACAATGATACATAGGTATGAGTTCACACAAAAATACAATTGAATGACCACTATGAACCATATTCAAGCCTAACACGCCAATCCAAATTTTACAATATACCAAAATTAGAAAATAGACGAAAATGAGGGTTTTACACAGTTCCAAACATTAATTCTAAAGCTATCAATCTAGCATAGAGACAAATCAATGCAAAATTACTATAGATTATGCATAAGGGAAGTATCAATGAGATAAATCAAGATTTGATATACAAAAACATAAAAGACAATCCATGTTTTATACCTAGCCTGAGCCGATGATAAACACGTGTATAAAGTAACAAGTAAATCTGCACAAATTCTGACTTAACAACTGCACTAAACTAATAATATACATCATGAACAATCATATTAATATAATGCACTTGATAAAACTTACTCTTTGGCTCTTCATAAATCGAAACAGTCAAAAAATACAAGCAACGTGTTTGCGGGGAAATATCTAAATTCTAAAATAAAAAACCAAAACCGACAAATGGACAAAATACAAAAATCCGGAATGACAATTCCACCACA
>PRKT01000806.1:58315-77495 GCA_003671525.1 Saccostrea glomerata
CTCTTTGTGTGGTCCTCTTTTTCTTTGTGTAATCCTCCTCTTCCTTGTGTGGTCCTCTTCTTTTTGTGACCCTCCTCTTCCTTGTGTGGTCCTCCTCCTCTTTGTTTGAGATTCCTCTTCTTTGTGTGATCCTCTTCTTCTTTGTGTAATCCTCCTCTTCCTTGTGATGTCCTCTTCTTTTTTGTGTGGTCCTCTTCTTCTTTGTGTAATCCTCCTCTTCCTTGTGATGTCCTCTTCTTTTTTGTGTGGTCCTCTTTTTCTTTGTGTAATCCTCCTCTTCCTTGTGATGTCCTCTTCTTCTTTTGTGTAATCCTCCTCTTTTTTGTGCAATCCCCTATTCTTTGTGTGGTCCTCCTCTTCAGCGTTTATTCCTTTTTATACATTTAGCTGTTGTCCTCTATTTGGCATCTGTCCAAGCATGTTGTCACCTGAAAAATTATCAGGAAACAAGTTTATTGAAGTTCTCAGTACCAAGATTTTTTTCATCAAGGTGGCTTATTCTACATCAGTTAAGAGGAACACATAAAATATCCCCAATCATAATCCTGTGTAAAAGAGCATAATGCCAGGATTTAGCTCATTTCTTCTATGGCTTGATGCTTTATATTTTGTCTCCCTGGCTTCCAAGTGAGTGATGGAAGAGCTCTCTACCATGAGACAAAAGCCTGTCTAACCATTAATCTGTTAATTGACTAAGCTGATTGACTAAGAATAAAACAGTCATTAAAAATGTAACATAAGCAGCTTGATTCATATCAATTTGGCCAATGTTGGCCTGTTGGTTTAGTGGATACCCTGTATCCTGAAGATGGTCTTCTATTCCTTGTGTGGTCAGATAGTGGTCCTCTTCTTCCCTGTATGATCCTTTTCTTCTTTGTGATGTTCTCTTCATCTGCATAGTTCTCTTATTCTTTGTGTGGTCCTCCTCCTTTTCTGTATACATTCTTGGTTTTCCTTAATTTGTCAGTCTATACCTCCTGTCACTTGAAAAATCGACAGCAAACAGTTTATTTAAGCTCTTCTTACTAAGTTGTAGGATGCTGAGAATTTATATTAAAGGAGGCTCATTCTACCTACATAAGTTAAGATGAGGAGATAAGATACTGTAAACCAACTTTTATTCGTGTGCGAGAAATTTTTGCGAAGTTTGCGAGAGCCTGGCCATCGCCAATATTTCTCGTGTGAACAGGGCATTATAATCAAGTGTGAAAGAGCACAAGCTTTGAATTCAGCACATTTAATGTGTATCTTATCCTTTCTTTATGGCTGCATGGCTGCTGTGGCTCTCATATATAGTTCTCTGGACTCCTCCTTGTGATTGATGAAAGTGACCTATACCATGAGATGGAAGTTTGTCTAACCATTATTCTGTTAATATACAGAGTCAAGAGGTTTAATGAGTATCCTACTTGAATAGACGAAAAATAAAACATAGCAAATAAAGCAATGCAACATATGCAACTTGTTTCTTACCAATTTGGCCAATTTTGGCCTGACTGGATTAGTGAATACTCTGTATCTGTTATATTTCAGCACTTCAATTAGTCTCACCCTTTCCCTCACCTTTCTAGAAGGAAACATTAGAGAGTTCCAATAAAAATAACAGAGACCCGCAACTAGTTCTACAGGAAAGTCTACCGTAAGTTTATATGGTAGCAGAGCATGCTGAAAACCAAAAATCACAAAACAATGGGAACTGCTAAATACTTCAAGAATCCACCCGTGTTTGATCAGAAAAACATGACATAGGAGACATGGAAGTATGGCAGTCAGTAACAGAAATCAAACCGGAGAAGCGAGATCTAGCAGTGTCACTCTTGCTGACCAGGAATGTAGAACGATGATGGAACTTCCAGCAGAAGATCTGGCAGACAAAGACGGTATAAAAAAGGTGATGGAACATCTAGACAAAGGTATTTTTAAGAGATCAAATTAGGACAAAGCCTATGAAGCTTACAAGAATTTTGACTATTTTAAGAAATCAGAAAGTAAGTTAATGTCAGAGTGCATTATTGAATTTGATCAACTTTACAATAAGGCCAAGACGTATGAAATGGCAATTCCAGAAGCTTTTTTGGTGTTACTAAATATCTGACTCAATATATTTGTTAACTGTTGATGAAACTATAACTCAACTTAAAAAAAATGCACAAAAATAAATTTAAAGCTTATTATTTCATTAACTTTTTTTCAAAAAATCTTTTTATTTTGCTAATGTTTTATTAATTACATTACCTGTGTGTATGATATACAATGTCCTGATTCGTGATGACAGGTCTGGCTGACACACTCTGTACTACATGTCTCTTTACAACTGACTCCCCAGTACAATCGTCCACAAACTACAAAAAAAAATTAAATGTTTAAGAACTTTCACTGTCACCCGGTGAGTCAAACTGAAAAAAACATAACTGTTTCATGACAGCACAGGACACTAAAATATTATACAATGCATAAAAAGATGAAATGAAAAAGAAACTACAGACAAACAAACATAAAAAATAAAACATGATTATTTTATACCGTTTGTACAAAGAAGCCCCTCATATCCTACAGAACACCCATCTGGACATGTACCGTTGACGTGGTTACACGTGGTATTGTTCATACAATGTCCACAGCTTTCATTGCAGTGATAACCATACTTTCCATCCTCACAAGCTAATCAATGAATAAAACATTTTTTTCTTTCTTTCTTTAAAAAACCTTTTCTAGTGCAAACACAATAATAAAAATAGTTTAAACTTATTCGAATCGTTTAAAACATTTTTATTGTAGATAGCTAGAGTGTACTACCTTTTGCAAATGCAATGAATTGAATGACAAAAGTTTGAATATATATACATTTAGTTTGAGAGATTATAAACAAATAAGTAAAGAGAAACAAAATTCAGAAGATGCTAACTAAATTAGATAAGTTTTTGTTATCTTTATTTTGTGCGCATCTTATTGTTATAGATCTAAATGTCACTAACCAAGCTACACACAGATTCTTAACCCCAAATCTCCATCACAACAAAAAAAAACTTACCAATGTTGCAGAGGCTTCCCTTGTATCCTTTCGAACAACCCTGTAAACAATTTCCGTTGATATGATGGCACTGTTCATTATTCAAACAATGACCACATACTTGATTGCAATTAACACCATACATTCCACCGTCACATGCTGAATATAAATTTTAAAAAAAATGAAAGAAATCTATAAAAAATGAAAATATGCAACAGATTCGGTTAGCTCCCTTTTCACGTATTTAAGTTATTCTATAAGCTTTTCATATAATTCAAGACATTGACATTGAAAATACCACACAAATTGCAAATTCTCGGGCCTTTCCGACTAGCAGAAAAAAGACCTCGAATGTATTAGGAAGACGCCATGACAACATCCCTTTCAACAATCTTTGAAATAAATGCATGTATACATTTAATATGTAGAATATGGAATTTAACTTTATTCAGTGTGATGATATTACCTAAAATATACTGTACGAGGGACTTCTAACCCCGGCTATCCTATATTTAAATAAACAGGAAATGTATAATTTTTTAATAACCAATGATGTTAATACACTCGAGGTTGTTTTTCCGACCGCAGACGGAAAGACCCGAAATGATGCAATCAAATACGATACTTTTGTCACATAGCAATCCTTTGAATCCTACAGAACACCCTTCATAACATAAACCGCTGATGTGGTTACACTGAATATCGTTCATACAATGTCCACAGCTTTGGTTGCAGTTGATCCCATACATTCCACTCTCACACGCTATTTTAAATAAAGAAACTTCTCTAACAAAAGGTTTCATTTTGTGTCAATTTGAAAATATAAATTCTATGTTTAATTTAACATGCGAATATACCAATAATATGTTTACTAGGTTTTAGGAAGAATGAAGGATGTAAAAACTATACCAGAATTGCAGAGAGACCCCTTGTATCCTTGAGAACATCCCTGTAAACAACTACCGTTGATATGATGGCATTGTTCATAATTTAGGCAGTGACCACAGACTTGATTGTACTTAATACCATACATTCCACTATCACATTCTAGGTAATTTAGAAGTTTTATAAAACAAATATCATGAAACATATTGAGATCAAAAACAGTATTGAAAATTAGAAGTCCATAAAACAATTAATACAAAACAGGAAGAGTGCAAACACGGACCTCCGAAACATCAGAGGTGGGATCAGGTGCCATATCATTTTTCTGCTTTCGTTTTTTGGTATAAACTTTTTACATTTCTTTTTATCAAATATTTTTCTTCTTTGCACTCTTTGCAAAATTTAATATATATGTAAGGTATGTCATTGTAGTGTTGACAAGTGGTGTGTACAAGCTGTCAAAATAAATATAGAATGATAAGAAATTACTTGTCACGCAGAGGGGTCCCTTGTATCCAGGAGAACCTCCATGTAAACAAGTACCATTGATGTGATGACAGTGTTCATTGTTTAAACAGTAACCACATGACTGAGGGCAGTTAACACCATACATTCCCCCGTCACATTCTGAAAACAAATTTTGAAAATGGATTAATAGTTCATTAATTCATTTCTTTTTGTTTTTTTCTTTTTTCTGTATTGTTATACAAAGTAATATACTGAAAAAATGATATAAATGACCAATGATGAAGGAATAATACAATGTTGTGGGTCTGCAATCATGGGAATAATAATTGAAACATATTTAAATGATGACACCTTGCTGTAGTGGATAAATCATTTCAAGGGAGATCCATGATTATAACGTATTACAGTCGAATATTTAATATTTGAAAAAAAATCACTAGACGTACACAAGTCTTCGAATGTTAGATATCTATTAAAGTAAAATACCTTTCCCTTTAAATTCAGTCTCATTTAAGAGTTTCATATCTAATCACCAATTCAATCAACCTTAATGGAATCTCTCACATTTTTTGTTATGGAAAAGTTGCCTGTAGGGATTACACATCCACTGATTTTAAGATGTCCCCTAAATTTATTTGTTAATCATTTGTTTCTTTTGTCAATAAGTGAATCTTATACCTCTATATTTTGGACATACGTATTAACAAGTACCTTTGTCACATAGGAATCCTTTGAAGCCTACAGAACACCCTCCTGGACATGTACCGTTTACGTGATTACACTGTGTATTGTTCATACAATGTCCACAGATTTTATTACAGTTGTGTCCATACATGCCACCATCACACTCTATGAGAATTATTTTATATATTTTTATGCTCGATTGGAATAAAAACAATAAAGGATATGAATTTCATTGTGAATAAAGAAGGTATTGATAACTGGTCTCTTTCATCAAGTATTTTACTTCTTTACATAGTATACAAGTGCAAATAATGTCCATTTTTATGATTTTTCTTTTATAAATAAAAATGATAATAAATTACTAAGTTTGCACTCTGGCCCCTTGTATCCAGGAGAACATCCTAGTAAACAGGAACCGTTGATATAATGACATTGTTCATTATTTAAGCAGTGCCCACAGGACTGAGTGCAGTTTACACCGTACATTTCCCCGTCACACTCTGTTGAAAAGGCATTCTAAAGAGTTTACAATGCAAGTGGTTAAATATTTAACAGATAAATATAGACTGATAATAAATTACTAGTTTTGCAGCCCGGTCCCTTGTATCCAGGAGAACACCCGTGTTAACAAGTACCGTTGATATAATGACATTGTTCATTGTTGAAGCAGTGACCACAGGACTGAGTGCAGTTGAGACCATACATTCCTCCGTCACATTCTAAAAAAATGATGCATGGGGATTTAAAAAAAAATGTAATCGAAGATCTTGGGGTATAAAGTTGATTTTACGTTTCCGTCCGACCGTCTGTGTTTTTTTTTTTTGTTTTTGTTTTGTTCGCAAAAAGAAAACCTTAAACGCTGCTAATAACGTTTTACTTTGTGGTGCTATAATTTTAATTTTCACAAGTAAATTCCTTGTGACAAGACCCCTCTTCGGATACCACAAAATTAGACCCTTTTACCTTGATCTAAGGGTTGAACCCACGTAAAAAAATATTAAACCTTGGCCATATTTTTTACATGTTGATCTAGAGCTTTTATACTGAACATGTGCATTTATTGTGACACAGCTTTTCAACAGATATGAATATTTTTGACATTGGTCTTAAATTTTGACTCTATGTCTTAAAACATTAACCTTGACCATGACTTTTGAACAGTTAGAACTAGTGCTATCGGATTTCACAAGTGTATTTATTGTGAAAAGAAATTCCTCTAAATAATAAAAAAATGACCTTTGACCTTGGAGTTTGACTTAAGTTTTGGCTTGCATGTGAAAAACTTCGAACTTCGCCATTTACTGCCATTCAGAAAATGTAAATAATCTTGGTGTTTAATGATTTTATATATATATAGTCCCATCTTTTCTCCTTTTTTCACTTAATTGTTGTAGAAAACGATCTTTTAGACAGCATTTGAAGTCGCAACTTCTGTTTTGCACACAGACAGACTTTCACATACAGAAAAAAAAACAAACGCAAACGCGTATCTTTATCGCCTCCAACTCCATTTAAGGGGAAAAAAATAATTTATGATTCTTCTTATTAAAGTATTTCCATTTAATTTTAAAAAATGAAATAAAATTAAATGCGTTATTACTCCTTGGAAACATTTTCCACAAATGAAAGGAAATCACTTACTATAACTGCATTGCAGACCTTGAAAGCCTGATAAACATCCACTTATACAGTCACCATTTACGTCACACTGCTGATTCTGACAATTGACTGGACACGTTTGATTACAATATTCTCCATAATATCCTGGAATATGGCATCCTATTTAACAAATTATATCATATTTTAATTTCTGATTTTCAATAGTTTTGTCCAGATTATCCACAAAAAATTATGTCTGAAAATAACTCAAGAACTTAGGATATCTATTTAGAAGTAATGTTACTTGGAATGTGAAATACATATATTTTTGTTATGCCTGCAACCTCTTGTTTGATTTCTTTTGCATTTTAATCAGAAAAAATGCAGAAATTTTCTGTAGTTTACCATAGACCTCCAATTCACACAGTTCATTGTATGCGTACTGAGAGTAGTAGTTAGGATAAGTCACATTCGGTGTCCTTTCATTGTAATATATCACATAACGTCCGTAGAGAGAGCAGTTGATTCTCTGTTCCTCTATAGGTGTTCCACTCACATTCTGTATCTCATGGAAACAAAGGTAGCCATCATCTTTAGAAGTCGTATTTGAAATGTAGAGGAAAAATCCAGCAAATCTGTTTGTGAACGCACTTGGACCTGGAACGAAACCGATTAATTTCAGTCGATTTGTATAAAAATATACATGTTTGAAATACAAGGATATAATTCGAGATGTTCTTTCCGAGTCTGCGAAGAATGTTCTTTAAGAAAACAAGTTGAAATCTACATAACGTTTTCTGTCAACTCATTATCATCAATCGCTTTTTCAGTAGAGTCAAGAAAAATCATCGTTTTTTCTTTTTTAGAGTGAAGAAGCTGATTTACAGTAGAAGTCTTTGGTTTACTATGTCATGTATAAATTTGAAAGACAATGCTAGTAGATAATTTGAAGGTTTTAGTTTAATCCGCTATACACAGCCTTGTATAAATATCATTTTCTACATTTTTCATTACACAACTTCGATTTTATGGCATAAGTCCAGAAATATTTGATTCTTGTATCTTGATCCAGTTTTTAATTATTTAAACACACCTACTTGGTTGATTATCTGTCCTGTAGAAGATGTTGATGTAACTGATCCTGACGACACTCCCTAGATCTACTCACCATTCTGCTGTAACTTGTTCAAGTGCTGATATTGTACACTGGTTGCCCTTAGCTCCGCGATCAGTATAATTTCCATCCACAGCCTTTTCTGCTCCCCATGGCCAAGCTCCCGAATAATTAGTCATCTGCCAGGCAGGTTTCCGTAATGCTAAGTTTTCTGTAAAATGACAGCTATGCACTTATCATTTTAGAAAATCTTCATAGAGTTACTAATTTTATGAAAAGATATGTAATGAAAACCTACTTTAGCAATTTGATTCGCTATTGCTTTATATATAAATATTAGGATTTTTATGATAACTGTGGTGACTTGATCAATTTAATTATTTATTTCGACTACATGTGTAGCATTATATCATCATCACCTGCATATTGGGTTGATCTAGTTCATTCGACACGTAAGAGAAGGCTCTTTATACATATAATTTCTAAATCTAGATATGCTATTGACAAAGACGTTGATGATACAAAAAATACCAACAGTTTAGTTTAAAGTTAGCATATCGAAATCCAATGGACAATACAATTACCTGGCTTGAAATATATTAAATTCCTTATTGCTTCTTAGGTATATTTTTGATAAATGGGAAGACATTACTTACTATAACTACAGTGCAAACCAGTATATCCTGATAAGCATCCGTTTACACATTGCCCTGTTACGGCGTCACACTGCAGTCCTTGACACGTTGCTGGACATTTCTGATTACAATAGTCTCCATAATATCCAGGAACAGGGCACCCTGTTTATAAAATATTTAAGTTTTGATCTCTGTTCATTAAAACGTAAAATTTTCCGGAATATCTTAAAATAATATTAATTTTCAAGTTCATTATCTATTAAAAAAAACAAAACATAAAAGCAAGTTATTCATGAAGAACTTGTTTTTTTTTTTATTTCTTGAATAAGCAATGAGCAATTAATATATTTGATACATATTTAATCTCTTTGAAAGATTCTTAATTTTGTTTTCTTAAACATTTTGTACCGTAGACTTCGAATTCACACAATTCATTGAATGCGTAAGTGGAGTAGTAAGCAGGGTAAACCACGTCAGATCTCCGTTCATTATAGTATATAACATAACGTCCAAAGAGAGAGCAGTTGATTCGCTGATCCTCTGTAGGTGTACCACTCACATTCTGTATCTCATGGAAACAAAGGAAACCATCATCTTTTGAAGTCGTGTTTGAAATGTAGAGGAAAAATCCTGCAAATCTGCTTTGGTACCCACTTGGACCTGAAATGAAACCGATCGATTGTAATCGACTTGTATACAAATTTTATATATTGTTTATACATGTATATGTACAAAAAATAATATCGTTTATCCTACGCACTGGGACGATTATCCGTCCTGTAGAAGATGTTGATGTGACTGATGCTGACGACACTTTCTAGATCCACTCTCCACTCTGCTGTTTGTTGTTTATCAGCTGATATCGTACACTGATTACCATTTGCTCCGCGATCAGTATACTTCCCATCCACAGCTTTGTCAGCTCCCCATGGCCAGACTCCTGAGTAATTGGTTTTCTGCCAAGCAGGTTTCCCTAATGCTAAATTTTCTATCGAAAATTGTTAAAATCAATTACATGTGTAGGAATATATAGTTATCACCTGCATATTGACTTTATTTCGTTCATTCGATAGGCAAGAGCAGGCTCTTTATACGAACAATTTCTAAAACGAGAGACGTTCATGGAATAGGAATATGAACATATTTGTTTAAAGTTCGCATTTCAAAATTGCAAAGGAAAATACAATAACCTTGGCTGCAAATTCAAAATATCATTAAGTCAAATACTGATGAACTTGTTGGTAGAAATTGCAAGGCCATTATTTACGCACTAAACTGTCTGTAGATATTTTCTGTTTTTCTTGATCACGAATCGAAGCAAAGGACATTCCGGGGTAGGTATTAAGTTGGCAGCTGTGAATACAGGGCATGATCCTTTATGACACTTGATTCTACCTATGATATTTAAGATGCCCGCGCTTACTCTGCTGCTGATTTGTATTGTCTGAATGGAGTTTAAAAGGTTGAATATTGTTCGTTTCCTCTCGTTACTGTGCAAAATAATACGACACTGACCTCTCACTCTTTTGACTATAGACTCAATCAATTGCTTCAATTGAATTATTTGACCAGGTCATCCAACACTCTATTGGAATTCACATGGGCACCAATTGCGCTCCCTTATTAGCAGACCTTTTTTCGTATTCATACGAAGCAGAATTTGTGCAAAGTTTTTTGCGTGAAAAGAAAAAAAACACTTTCTGTGGCCTTCAACTCGACATTTAGATATATCGATGACGTATTGTTTATTAACGATGATAATTTCAATTCCTATGTCAATACGATATATCCTGGTGAGCTTCAGAAAAAAGATTCCAAAGAGTCTGACACAGCTGTTTCATACTTGGATATTTTACTTTTAAAAGGCGTTTATGGTAATCTAACAACTAAGCTCTTTGATAAATTATACAATAAAATATGTTCAAAACAAGCTCTTTGATAAACGTGATGACTCTAACTTCTCTATCGTCAACTTCCCTTACTTATGCAGCAATATACCTTCATTACTTGCATACGGCGTTTATATATCTCAGTTGATTCGATACGCAACAGCATGCTCTACGTTTGAAAATTTTCTAAAACGAGGTAAATTATTGACAAATAAGTTGATGTAACATGAATAGCAACAGTTTCGTTTAAAGTTATGATTTCGTAAGTTCTTTGGTCGATATAATGACCTTGTCAGCAAATACAACTTATCATTGAGTCAAATGTTGACCGAAATTTTCCATACTAATTGTAAGTCCATTATTTATACACTGAATTGACGAAGAATTTTTTCCGTTATTTCCCGATCATGACAAAGAGCACACGGCGGGTGTGACCGGTCAGCAGGGTATGCTCCCCCCTCCATGGCACCTGTTCCCACCTCTGATGTTTTAGAGGTCCGTGTTTGCTCTGCTCCAATTTTTTATTGTGTTATGGATTTTGATATTGAATACTGTTCGTTATCTCCACATCCTTCATTTGAAATAAAACAATTTTTAATTTTAGTAGCTATGGTATTTATATGAATATATAATGTTATCCTTAAAATAAAGATGAAAGACGTGGTTTTCTTTTTTTATTTTCAGTATTTAATTCCGACCACTGAGACTTTTTTATTGGATTTTTCATTTATAAGTATATCTTTATTTATCTATATCTGTATTTACATGAATATCAAGCCAGAAAGTTAAAGAACAACTAGTAAGAACTAAATTATAGAGAGAATAAACATTAAATTTTCTTACGATATGCACAGGTACAAGTTGCATGCAAGATGACGTAGATAATTCTGAGACTCATCCTCTTCCTTCTGTCAGAATTAAAGTTTTAAACACAATACACCAGGAAGTCAGTTATAAACTTAACGCAACTATTTTGAGAATGATAAGTAATATTTCACCTGCCTATTTTAAAAGATGCGCAAAAAGGTTGAACACCGTGACGTGTATATGCTAAGGAAATTGTATCTCACTAAAATTTAAATTTTCAATCAGGTATTTCTGTATTACGCTATCATTTTCCTATGATTCACTATAAAAATTTAAATGTAAGATGACAATTAAATGTGCGAATAAAGTGACACACAATTAGACAAAATTAATTTTTAAGATAACATCTGATGAGGAAATTTTTCCCTCGTTCATATTTTTTATTTATTTATTTTCCACAAAAGATGGAATTTTAAATGAAGTCAGGTATTTTTGTAAGGGTTGTACAGGGAAATTGTTAACACACTGACTTATAATGATCTTTAAATTATTCAAGAAGGATTTCCTCCATTTTTATAATTATAAGAAAATCGTATTTACCCTAGCATTTTTTTATACACCAAGGGTAAATTAAAAAGACAATCAGCATTTTATCCTGCAACTACCCCTTGTATTGACCTAATAAAGGTAACCTAATAAATCAAAGCTTTATTCGGTCACTGCCCTAATAAAGCCTCGTGCTGTCTTTCGACGCCGGACTACTTTGTTTCCTTAGCAACAAAATGGACGCTGACGCCTTTGACCTCCATTTTGATGTAAACAATACTGAAGAGGTGGATCAAATCACTTCAAGCGACACGCATGACGAAGGTTTGCCCACTCCTGTACCTCCTGAATTAATTCCCATTCTTGATGTTGCTTTTGATGAAAATTTATTAGATATTATGAGTGAATTGGAACAAACCCCGTCTGCTGAAATTTCAGAATCTCAATCTGAAAGACCTAGGCCTATCGTCGAAACTGAAGTCCAGGTCAACAATGACCCGCAATTTATTGATTTGAAATTTAACGATGTTGAAACTTTCATCACAAATCAAGAAAACTCAAACACAATTAAGAAAACTCTAAAAGATGTGAATCTTGTTAGAAAATTCCTGAAAATGAAAAATGAAAACCGCGATTTGCATGAAATTCCTTGTGACGAATTGGACCAGCTTTTAGCAATGTTTGTGTTATCAGTAAGAAAAATTGACGGTCAAGAGTACGAACCAAGTTCCCTCAGATCTATCATAAGTAGTTTGGACAGAAAACTAGGACGACAAAAATATGGACATAAAATTATGGACATTCAAGACGATTCTTTTCGTTTGACTCGCGACGCCTTAAAAGCAAAACAAAAAAATCTGAAAAAACAAGGCAAAGGCAATAAACCAAGCAAAGCTGAGGCGATTTCAGACGAAGAAATTAACATATTGTATGAAAAGAAAATCCTTGGAAATGAAACCCCCGAGTCCCTCTTGAATACCCTCTGGTTCAACAACTCTGTTCATTTTGGACTACGAGGAGTGACCGAGCACTATAATTTACGCTGGGGGGATATTCAACTTAAAGTATCATCAGATGGGACAGAATACTTAGAGTATAATGAAAGACAAACAAAAACTCGAACAGGCGACAATATTGTCGACATACGCCAGGTGAAACCCAAAATGTTTTCCTCCGGGGACACAAGAGATCCCGTTCTATCTTACAAACTTTATTCGGATAAAAGACCCCCAGGATTTTCTACAGATGACGACCCCTTCTATCTATCAAAACGTACCATTTCTCTAGACGACCCCAGAAGTGACAAATGGTTCTTAAAACAAAAAGTTGGGGAGAAAAAGCTTGCGTCCTTCATGAAAGAGATGGCTATAAAAGCCAATTTCACAGGGAAAAAATTGACCAACCACAGCGCAAGAAAACATCTCATTCAAAAGCTCCGCAATGAAAATGTCCCACCGACCGATATAATGCAAATAAGTGGGCATAAAAATGTTCAATCTGTCTTGAACTATAGCTCTATAACCGAAAATCAACAAAAGAAATACTCACACATTTTGAGCAGCACTTCGGTTGATCCAAGGCCTACCCCTATGAGTGCACAAAATCCACAAAACAATTCAACTGAAAATGTCAGTTTTCAAGTGTCGGAAACTTCATCATCCAGCCAGATGAGTTCCATGTTCTTTGGGGCAACACTTCACATCCAGAATTTAAACATTTACACTGGACATCACTCATAAATTCACAAGAATTTCGAATTTAACTTTCCTCACTTTGTATTGTTGCGGTTTTGACACTGTTTAGATTGTTACAAATTTACGTCATTTGTTTACAAAATACTTCTCAATTACAGCTGTGAAAAATTGCTGATTTGTTAGAATTTTGGATGATATTTTATGCAATAAATAACATCCCAAATCATCATTTTTTATTTGTGCTATGTTTTAGTTCATTTTTTTTTTACAAACTGTGTGGATCTACGTTAATATGCGGAAGGATAACTATTTCACGCTTCAACCTAGCGGTGATGCGAGACCAGCGCAATAATATTACTATGCAAAAGAAAACGTTACGCATAAGTTAATTCGATTTACTTGATTTACAATTTTTTTTTTAAGTTGCAGGATAAACAAAATACATGATAACTGTCTTGAAATATAAGCGATATTTGGGCTCGGGTCGAAAACGTAAGAGGGCTCGGCAAGCCTCGCCCTCTATCACGTTTTCTTACCCTCGCCCAAATATCGCTAATATTTCAAGACAGTAACCATGTATTTTATATATACTGGCAGATATTCAGTCTTTGAAAACTTTTAAAACTTGTTATCTATTAAACACTCCCAAACACTTGTACCTTTGTCTGCCTGTTCACAGTGTCCTTGCTAAAATTTGAAAATAGAGGAAGACTGCTGTATAATATATAAATACAATATTAAAACTGAAGAAGATTATGAGTTCATACTTTACCTGATAAGAATTAAAAATCTTCAAACGAGAATAAATTGTATTTACTTGAGCTAAGATACATGAGATCTGCTAAATACTGCTCATGTAAAATTTTATTTAAACTTATGTCTGCATTGACTGTGATATAAGATACATGAGGTCAACATATTGGTGTTTATGTAAATTCTATGTTAAAATCTGCCAACTTAGAAGTGAGTTAAAATACACGAGGTCGGCATATGGCTGCTTATGTAAATTGTATGTTTAAATCTGCCTGCATATAATGTGAGCTACAATACATGGGGTCAGCATATACCTACTCATGTAAATTGCATGTTATCTGCCTGCTTCTATATCTGTATTCTTCTCATTTGTTCAACCTCAACATATATTTGTTTATAAATTGTCTCCATTAGGTCAGCATAAGTATGAAATTTTATACAATGAATTTTAAATGAAAACTTGAGAATATAAAAGTAATTTTATTAATATATATTTACTTGAAAGAAGTAAGAGGCTCTCATAAAAAGTAAACTAAAATTAAAACAAATTAAATTCATGCACGCACGTGTAACTCATTAGAAGAATATTTCATTCAACAAAACAAAACGCAATTCGTTAATACAGGTAACTTACTCTTCATCTTAAAAAAAATTGTAAGCAAAATGGGGTTGATTGAATTGAGATTTGTTTTTTCCTTAAAAAAAAAAGATTCAGTGACAACTACATTCTTCAGAACTTAACGTTAAACATCTTCGTTATAAAGCAATGGAACAAAGTTATTGTTTGTGTTTATCTTGATGTTTGTTCTTTGTTCTGCACGCATTGCAGAGACTGACAAAACGTGTGCCATTCCTTCGTTTTTTAAAAACTTTCTAAAGTTTTAATGTACAATTCTTATTATACCCCCTCTTGAAAAGTGGGAGGGTTAACTGTAATCGGTATGTCTGTCCGTCCGTCTGTTACGCTTTAAGGTACCAATCTCTTATCCGCAACTTATGTTTGTTCTTTGTTCTGCACTCAAAGCAGAGACTGACAAAACGTGTGCCATCCCTTCGTTTTTAAAAACTTTCTAAAGTTTTAATGTACAATTTTTATTGTATCCCCTCTTGAAAAGTGGGAGGGTTTACTGTAATCGGTATGTCCGTCCGTCTGTTACGCTTTAAGGTACCCATCTTTTATCCGCAACTCCTCTTATACCACTGAGTGAAATTTAATGAAACTTTCACAAAATCTTTATTACATATTGCAATTGTGCACCTCAATTTTTATTTTTTGTTCGGAAGCATATTTACGGTTGTCCGGCAACAGCAAAACATGGACTTTTCCATTATAATAATAATGGAAAGCGGGGTGTATCATTTAGTGACCTCATTGTTCACAGTACCTCTAGTTCGGATTATAAGAACTATTTTTTTCTCACAAGTACACAAATGATTTATATCTTTGCCTGAAATATAAAGGTAGAAATAATACTCAAAATCTGTTTAAATCCCTTATTTATAAAGCATTAAAAGAGAAAAACAACAATAACTTGTGACATGCAAATAATTATGAACTGCTTTTCTATATCTTTTGTGAAATGTTTATTCTTTCTATATTATTGTCACTTGGAATATGTTTCTAATTTTTTATTTTTGTAAAAATCAAAAATTACATGTTCTTTTAAGAGAACTTCAAGAAGGATTCACTACTTTTTTTTTAATAAAAAAAAATCACATTTTCACTAGAATTATTCCATACACCAAAGGTAAAACAAAAAAGTCCATCAGCATCAGATTTCCTAGGTGTTAGGAATTGTCATGATGTTACCAAGTGTCACTTTTCTATACTTTTGGCACTGAAAAAAAGGAATAAAACTCACTATAAGAACTGAAGAAGAATATGAGTTCGTATTGTACCTGATGAGAATTAGAAATCTTCAAACGAGAAAAAAATGTATTTAAACTTATGCCTGCATATGCCTGCTTTAATTCCTTATTTATAAAGCATTAAAGGAGGAAAAACAATAATAACTTGTGACATGCAAATAATTATGAACTGCTTTTCTATATCTTTTGTAAAATGTTTATTCTTTATATATTATTGTCACTTGGAATATGTTTCTAATTTTTGATTTTTTTAAAAATCAAATATTACATGTTCTTTTAAGAGAACTTGAAGTATAACATATTTACACGTACATTTTCTATTCCTCGGCTTTGTACATGTATGTTCCATATTTACATAACCAGAGTGTCACTGTCAGATCTACTCATGAACTCTTATTAACCGGTCAAAATATATTCGACTGAGTTTAAGTAACAACTTTTCCTTGTAAACCGCATAACACAATTTTATAGAAGATCGATTCGTGATTTTATATAAATACAATACAGTGGAATTCAGTGGAATTCAATGTGATTATCAAATATCTCCGACACGTCATATGGTTAGACGGTGTACAATTTGAAGAATAATGTGATACTTGTGATAATAAAAATTTATTAAGTGCATTAAGTAGGGAATCATTCTCCCTCCATAACGTGTTATAGAAGGTATTTGTTTGTAGTTTAGATGTTTGAAAAATTTTCAAATAAGTTTGACATAAAATAGAATTAGACACAGTATGATTTGGAAAAATATAACAATATTGATTTTCTTAAACACATGTACATGTCCTGAGGTTTTACTTCAAAATTGACCCTAAACTTATCCCTTAACATAAGAATATAAAGATATAAGCAATGTTAGATTAATATGACGCGTCATGAGACTTTTGGTACAAATGCGGTATTTGAAAAACAATGAATAGACGTCAAAAACATCACACATATTTTCTTCATGTACTTCAGTTTTTTTTTTCGAAATCTTCTAAGATTTTGAGAAAAACAAATGCCAATTAATTTTTTCCGTGATTAAAGATGGGACAAAAAAATCAAGTTTATAGTTATATCATGTTTTGGCTGTCTCTGTTTAAACTTCTTTACAGTGGTAAATAAACATGCGTTCGTAGATTTAATTAATACATGCATCGAAAGCGAAAGTATAAGTATTATCTCCTTTTGATATGCATTTCTTCTGTTGTCAAAGTACATGTATTCTATCTTCTGCTCGATATTCTGCCGACGACGATGATTATCTAATGTACATATTAAATGACTGTATGAGCAAGAGTATTGTTTTATCTTGTGCAAGTCCTCTCGATAAAAAAACAAGAATATGCATTGATATTGAACAATTAAAAATGCCTATGTAATAAATCTAGAGATGGACGTGAGTTCTACATTTAAATATTAACATCAGCAATCAGTACATCTTCATTTACATTTTTCCGTCTGCTTTTTCATATTGATGAAGTTCTTCATAAGTGTTTTGGTGGTCGAGTTCACTAAGTTCTGCATACGGGGAAGTAACCCTATTAGATTAGAAAATCATTTTTGCATAAAGACGTCAATCTTAGAGTAAGAATTTATTTAAGTAAAAATAATTAAATAAGGGAGCAAAAAAATACATACACATCTCGCCCACTTTGTTTATCTGCAAAGTAAAAAAGCTACAAATTACTACCTTTCCGAAAAAAGTTTAAACTTTTATGCTCCCAGATCAAAAGACTGCGAGGTCATTGTTTTTGTCCCGTCTGTCTGTTTGTCTGTCTATTTGTCTGTTGTCAACTTTAACATAGGGTACAACTATTACGCTGTTCAGGGTAAGTACATATGTATATGCCTCGTCAGTCTACATCCAACTCTAGAATTGTGTAGCAATCCGGGGCATAGTGTTTCACGAAAAGATCATGTTTTAAAACTTAAAATACTTTTGACATTTCCATTTGGTAATAACAGCATTGCATACAGATTGTAGTTCTAATATGTGTTCCCCTACAGTTCGTGGCATTTGAAGAGGGCTTTTGTAGACGGTTTATATATATTATACTAGAATATAATTTTAATGGAAACTTTTAACATTACATAAGCTTTTGATGAGTTGATTTCAAATACAACGGTATTATTGGTTGTATATTATTTACTCCATTCGATTTTATAGAAATGGAATTGAAAAACCATTGGAATAATCACCGTTAAACTGTTCAACATATCGTGTCTTTATTATAAAAATTACATCTATCTATCTATATTTGATATTACCTCTTGAATCAACAGTTGAAAATTCGTTGTAATACACTTTCTCATTCTGGGTGTCCAAAACTGTCCCTTTTTCTGTAAAAGAAAAGTTATATTACAAAAAGATAAGGTAAAATGAAGTTTTGCCATCTTGCCAACCCAAGATATTTTATTCATACTGAGACAGTATCATATGCAAAATAAGTACAGATAATAAAGACTAGTGGTTTTGAACATTTAGTGATCCTTATTAGAGCCAACACATTCTTAAATGCAATTATTAATATTTAATACGAATAACGTAAAATCATTGAAGTAACTTAACTATAAGAAAAACTTCGGTTTACACCAGTGAAAACTTTGATAATGTAATAATGATATACTTATACAATAAAATCAATAAATAAATATTTAAAGACACAAAATGACAAAATAGGCGGAATTAAAGAAAATAAAAACTTGCGCTGCATTTTCCTCCAGATGTAAAAGTTTAGGGCACTTCCCATCAGAACAATTAGTAAAGAGACAGTAACACTTGTAATGGTTATTGTATAGTCAGTCTTACTTGTGTCGCAAGACTGTGACTGCAAACACTGGAGAAAAAGAAAACTGGTAATTTATATGTAGAGAATTTGCAACTTTATTATGTATTTATTGTTTATCATAACATTTAGTGTACGATCAAATATTTATAAAAATATTTTAATGTTGCCACCACCTCCGTTTGTTTATTTATACTTTATCTCACCTGTGCGTATGATATACAATGTCCTGATTCGTGATGACAAGTCTGGTTGACACAGTCTGTACTACAACGCTCTTTACAATTGATTCCCCAGTACGATGGTCTACAAACTACAAAAGGAATAATAAGTCCAAGGACTTAATCTTACGATCATTCATGATCAAAATCAATTACCAAAGTGATAGGCTCAACTCAACAAAAACCACTTTTAAAGAGAAAAAACACTTTCTAAAGGAAATTAATTTGGGGG
>PRKT01000806.1:77542-189030 GCA_003671525.1 Saccostrea glomerata
GGGGGGGGGGGGGGGGGGGGGGTTATCCTTTTCAATTGATACAATGAAAAGATTATAAAATATTCAATAGAAAAAAAAGAAATTTTATTTTAAAAAAATATTACCGATTAAAAATTACGATATAACGAACAGTGGCCGATTTCTTTAGCAAGACTGAAGAAAACACGAAGGAAACTTTGCTTTTCTTAGTTAAAGAATTAAGATTTAAATTTTCCTAAATCAAATGAACATCGCAGCAGTCTTAATCATATACATGGTGTTGAATGTTATTCCCTGTCAACAACAATGACAGTATATAAAAGATAAATATGCTTTGGGAATTAAACACGTTCTTAATGCCTAAAAATGTAAGATTTTTTTATCTCCGTTGAAAAGATTATAATATATTCAATAGAAAAAAGAAATTTTATTAAAAAACAAATTACCGATTAAAAATTACGATATAACGAACAGTGGCCAAATTCTTTAGCAAGACTGAAGAAAACACGAAGGAAAACTTTGCTTTTCTTTGTTAAAGAATTAAGATTTAAATTTTCCTAAGTCAAATGAACATCGCAGCAGTCTTAATCATAAACATGGTGTTGAAAGTTATTCCCTGTCAACAACAATGACAGTATATAAAAGATAAATATGCTTTGGGAATTAAACACTTTCTTAATGCCTAAAAATGTAAGATTTTTTTTTATCTCCGTCGATTTCTAATATTCATTAGATTCAATATTCCCAAAAATATGAAAAGTTCAAATACGAAAGCATTTTCATCATTTTACACTTTCTTCTTATTCAATTGAGAAATAAAAGAATCGTTCATTCGATTATGGTAACTTACGAGGAAAACAAGATAATTAGAAAAATTACAGGCTTTTTTAAAATATACATGTAGAGCTTTCACTAAATATACAAGTTAGTATTAATTTATTTAACGATAGGAACTTTTTACTGCAAAGACATGTAGAAAAAAAATGTGCTTTACATGCCATTCCTTATCACATTTTTCCTTGCACAAGAACTAAAATTAAGAAATATTTTATTTCGACAAAATATTAATATATTAAAAGTATTCATACCATTTGTACAAAGAGGCCCCTCATATCCCACAGAACACCCTCCTGTACATGTACCGTTGACGTTGTTACACTGAATATCGCCTAAACAGTGACCACATTTTGTATCGCAGTTCTCACCGTACATTCTACCATCACATTCTAAGAGAAAGGAATGTAATATTTAGTATTTCAACAACAATGCAATCATATAAAAGGAATCACATTTCATAGGCTTATATACATATATTTTTTATACCGGTATTTCTAATTATTGGTCGATATTTGTGGAACGTCTTATTACGCTGAGAAGATAAAACATGATTTATTTTGAAAAGAAAAAATCATTGTTTTGAAGAATAGCAATATTTTGCGCACTAAAAGAAAATCTTGCAAGAAAATATCTTGCAACAATAAAAAAAAACTTCGTTGATATTTTAGGAATACCGAATTCTTGCTTATTTTCGCAGTGATTTTATTCTAGAGTCATTCTTCTTACCCAGTGGCAAATATCAACTACTTACTATCTTTACAGAGAGGCTCCTTATGCCCTGTAGAACAACCTTCAAGACATGTTCCGTTGATATGGTGACAGTGAGAACCATTAAGACAGTGTCCGCAGGTCTGATTACAATTATATCCATACGAGCCGACATTACATTCTGGAAAAAAGTGACAGTATGTTATCATATTAAATGTTAGTAAGACTGGGTGTGGTAGTAGAAAACTATACGATGATAATTCCAATCTTAATTTTATTTATTGATTCCCTGTCTTTTGATTGGACGAAAACATATTCAAGAAAAAGTTTACACATCGATGAATTCTTCAATTAGAACTACTTTCTTGACTGTTGTAAAAACATTGAAAACAGATACTTCTAGTCCGTTTTAGCTAGGAAATAAAAATGAATGAATGAATGATCGAATGAATGAATGAAAAGAAGATAAACAGGACTGACAGACGGGAATATTATGTTTATATCACTGACGGATCACGAGTGTGAATTTTAAAAAATCGCTGATCATGCTGTCATTTTCTAGACGTTCAATATCAGCTCAGTTGGTATCGTTGTGACAGGGAAAAGAAACGTACCTCAGACTCTTGCCTTTTTAGCATCAAATTCACATGTTTACATCCTACAGATCCCATATTCTCCCTAAATCTTTGAACGAACCAGAGCAAATCGAGGACGTCGTCGGTCTGCATCTTTCGTTATGACGTTGTTCAACTTGTTGTTAAAATGTCAACATGACCAAGGTCAAGGACGAATTATTCTGGAGAATACGCGTATTTACGATATTTGTTGACTTAAACAACATTCAGTGAGTTTTTATAAGTTTATTTATTGATTGTTTAGACAGTTTAAGTTGGATTTTATTGATATTCATCTTATATACGTTTCTTTGCGGCATAAAGTATTCCTACGCCGTACAAAATAACGGATTGTATGGCGGCCTCAAAGGGAAATAATTTTAATAATTTAAAAAAATTCGTAATTGGAATTATAAGAATTAAACGTTCTTTTTTCAGAATTTATCGATGTGTAAACTCTGCCTTTTTACTCACAAACTTTACATAAAAGTGCTTCGCACTTTTATTCAGTTTGTGAGTAAAAAGGCAGAGTTTACACATCGATAAATTCTGAAAAAAGAACGTTTAATCCTATAATAACGACAATATGTGTAAAGGAGACATTGCAAAAAGTAATAGTACGATTCAATGTTCTTTGTGTTAATTATGAAATAGATGATACATACAAGTATAATTAAAAATAATTGTTACAGTAGAAATTACAATGTATTTCATTTCCGAAGTTTACTTTGCATTATAATTGTATTATCTTATAGTCTACTGATTTTGATTAAAGATCATATTAAGTTATTTCATTTGGTCAATTTTTATACTGTAAATATGTGGGTAACATAAATCAATTTTGCTTGATACTTAAAGGGAAATTGATTCTAGAAGGGATTAATACTGTTTGAGTGAATTTTTAATATTTTTAGGTCACCTGAGTGAACTCCCCTACCTTTCCGATGGGTATTAAGTACCCAAACTAAGCAATTTGTTAAGTATATAGGTATGATTAGCAATGGTGCATCTTTCAAAATTGTGAATGCCATAGCATCTGGCTTAAAATAAAAACCAAATTCAATCACTGGAAAGTTGTTGCATGATACTCAGGTGACCTATAAAGCCCATGGGCCTCTTGTTTAAGTGTACGTATAACACCCTATTCATAAGATTCAGTTGCAAATTGTAATTTGTTAAAAGTTTTAAAATTATGATCTTTAATTCTATATTATTATCAACTGTTAGATGCTAAAGGCGACTATAAAATTTGTTGGCAACTAGGTAGATTCCTTGACATCTTTCTTTACTGTTTGTAAAAAAAATGTTTTATTTATTTTTATCTATGTTTCCCCAAATAATCGAAATTTCTTTATTTTCAAACTTCAATGTTTATTTTCTCACTACAATTTAATTCTGAAATTTTGATTGTTCGACCAATGGTTTCTTAAACAAATTTTGCTCTCTTCACGATCTATTTAAGAAATAAACAACGTTATTCAGTGAACATGGCGTTATGAATAGCAATTGCTCTGCTGGCATATTCCATGATGCGCGCTAGCGCATCATGGAAAATATGCCAGCAGAGCTATTGCTATTCATAATGCCATGTTCACTGAATAATCGTTGTTTATTACTTATATTTGCATTCTTATATTTTTTTCAAGATAACCAGAGGAAATCCTAACTTACATAAGGACGCGGCTTCTTGTCTTCAGAAAGAAAAACATACGGCTTTAAAATCAGTACACCTGATCAATGCTGCTTTTCTCTAATAAAATACAAACAATTTTTAAAGTATTTCCCTCTCAAACACAGTTATCTGGAGACAAGCAGCGCCTTCATCACATTCTCTTAATTTTTGTTTTGATGCAGTTGTGACGTCGTCGATCAACGTTATTGAAACCCTCTGACAAAAATCAATAATTTAACGCTATGATGCAAAATGAGAATGCTTTCATAACCATTATTACTCCAGAATGCTTTTCTGTGATTTTTTAAAAATTTTCTATTTATTTTTAATAGCTGAAATCATTCTTGAAATAGATATACTAGTTAAAGAAATTTTCTCTTTCTGAATATCATTACCCAAGTGTGAAGAGTTATCGTTCTTTGTACAAATATGCATGATACGAAAAAATAAAAATATGGCAGTTCTCTAAAACTTTTAAAAATTTTATTTTACAATTAAATACATTGACCAAAATAAATTTTTAAAGATATAAAATAGCAATTTTTAATATTCTGAATTTCTTTTTATTTTAAAGAATACTATTAAAAACTTATATTTATTACTCTCACGAAACATTTCATATATATACTTCTCAACATGTTATGTAAGTGTAGTAGATCTTGAACTACACGAGTGCGATGGAGCAATTGCACTCATAGCAGGAGGAATTGCGTTTATAGGCCTATAATTGCAATTTGGCTTACATGTTCATAGTGGGAGAGAGCAGTGGATATGCAAATAGGGGCCTATACAGTTATAAAAACGCTTGCTTTCAGGAGTGTTATATAAAGGAAAACATTTGCAAATGTAAATATACAGTTATAAAACGCTTTCTTTCAGTAGTGTTATATAAAGGAAAACATTTGCAAATGTAAATATAACTAGGTATGATGGTGTGTATTTTTACCTTCATGAGAAAGATATTTTTACTTCATTTATCTCTATCGCTAATTTAGTACAACCAATGCATTTGAAATATTTTTATATGATTAAGTTTTTAACCTTATTTCAGAGATATTGAGTGGAGAATACCATCCTCTACAGAATCTAATTATAGCTTTTATTCTTTATCAGTCTCTCCATAGCGAGAATTTTTGAGCATTGATAAACTATTTCTTAATATGAACAAGTCTAAAACTCATATTTTTTTTCAATCACATTGCATTTGGATAGTGATCATTGCGTATTTTCTCCATGCATTTCAAAAGCAATTATCAAAGACAGTTATGCCTTATGGGATATCTTACCCAGAGATCCCTAATATACATGGGCCTACATAAGCCCTATGCTTGTATTTGCAACATTGCTTATGAATCTTTTCAGAATTGAAAACACATTTAAAGTTTATTGTTTATTGTATGGCAGTTATATTGGCCACAGTGGTCAGATAAATGTATTTCAACAATCAACATCAACTTTGGGGCCGCCAGACAACAAGGCTCGACCCCTACAATAACATTTTATGTGTCTTCCGAAACGGCAAGTAGCATGCTGGGTTGGGGTTTACTATCATGCTACCGACACATCAACATTTAATTAAATATACATCTCTTAACTTTAAATTATTTATATATGAAAATATTATCAAATCAACATCAATGTAACAACAATCAACATCATATTTCACAACCAACTTGAAGGTGTTTTAAACAATTTTACCTCTAGATTTCTAAACATTCCCGGTTTCAGTTATTGATACATGCAATTTCATTGGTTATTTGTTTACCAGCAATTATTCTGCCAGTAGTATAGCATCTCACATATCAGCTATAAGTTATGTCCATAAAGTAATGAATGTAATTGACCCTACTCAGGCATTTGTAACCAAGAAAATTCTCAAGGGTTGCCAATCATTGGGTCCTACAAAGGATACCCGTCTTTCCATTACTGCTAACATTTTACAGCAATTGTTAAACGCTCTCGAACATACGGTAAACCAGTTTTCCATTAGAATTTTGCTCCGTGCCCTTTTCCTTCTAGCATTTCATGCATTCTTAAGACTAGGGGAAATAACAGCAAAGTCAGTGAAAGTAGGTCATCATCTTTTACAGCGCCCTGACATCAGCTTTGAATACAAAGGCACTGCCTTATCAGGGTTTCAAATTATTATGAGGGATTATAAGACTAACAAACACCACAATCCTTTAGTTATTTCCCTTCAGTCCATTCCTGAGTCTGCCTATTGTCCTGTACAGGCCTTATTTACATACTTGCAGTTTTTCAACCACAAGACAGGGCCTCTATTCCAAACCATGGATGGCTTACCAATCTCGTATTCAACAGTTACCTCACATTTAAAAACCGCTATCCAGTTTATCGACCTTGACCCAACCAATTTTAAGGGTCATAGTTTTAGAATTGGTGCTGCCACACATGCAGCCTCTTTAGGTTACTCCGAAAACATTATCCAAACAATAGGCAGGTGGAACTCGGATGCATTTCGTCGGTATATTCGCATAGACTCCTTCAAAATTTAATTAACTGGGCATAATTTAAGTTTAATTCAGGACAGAAGTCGTCTGCTGTACAAATATAAGATACCAGGTCAGAAGTCGTCTGCTGTGCAAATATATGATTCCAGGTCAGAAGTCGTCTGCTGTGCAAATATAAGATTCCAGGTCAGAAGTCGTCTGCTGTGCATATATAAGATTCCCATTGACACATTTTTCTGCTCCGCTTTAAATTTCAATACGGGTCAGAAGTGGTCGTCTGTACAAAAAATTTACTTTAATAGGATTTTTAAAATCAAAGTTAAAAAATTCTTAACTATCTTAAATGTCCTTGAACATTACATGTATCATTGATAGTCATTTTTCGATTGCAAATGGTTTGCCTTTCTGGTGTTCACATTGTAGATTGAACAATACAAAGACATTGAAAAGCACGAGTTTGTTACATGTTTATGATGTAGATAGTATTCATATATTTGTTTTCTGCATTGTGAAAAGTGTTCAGTATTGGTTAAAGTGCCAAATGTAGGTACTTATAGATTTTTCTCAAACACCTTGGTTTCTTTTCAATTTGTTAGTTCTATAATTTATCCTAGAAGATAATAGATAATTATAGCTTTTGCCAAGTCGCCTTTGGGTGGGTGGATCCAATATTTTATTGGATTTGTGGCCTGTATTTTTTAGATTCCCCACCTTTTTTTGTGGACAGGCAGGTTGTGTTTTGTAGGAATTTGAGAAGTTGATTATCATGTTATTTTAGGTTATGTTTGTTGGGGGTCAGATTGCATATAATACTTACTGAAGATAACACTTTGCTTGTCAATTTTTCTAGTCGTTTCTGACCCCCAATATTTGTACTAGTTTTATATTCGTCATTTTATGAATAAATGACATTTTTTCAATTCAACACTCTGTTACTGGTTCTGCCTGTCTGGTCAAAAAACAATCTTAGTCAACTCGGCAAGATATTTCCGCAATCAACGGAACATAAATAAGTTATTATTTATATAAAAGACAAAATGATAACCTTTATGTGACTTGTATTATTCATATCCGATATTTGTCATTTTATTGATTTTACTATGCCTCTAGTTTTACTCATATGATACCTAGTTCTTTGTAACCCGGCTATGTACAGTGTACCTAACTTTACCCAAACCGCAGTTTGGATTTTTTAGCCAATCAGCGTGGCTCCTCACCTCATGTATAATTTTGTATTATTTTACTGAAAGGAGAAGCCACACATAAATTTTAACGAAAATAATCGCTATTTCTATGGACTAAAGTTCATTTTATCTTCTCGTGCATTACACGTCCTTTGTCGGAATACAACTATTCCTTGGAGGAAAGAAGTTTTGTTAGGATTATAGCATAACAGTGAGTTTGTTTCTTTGCACGTTTGTGTGTTTAGTTTGCGATCCGGTGAGAACCGCCATTTTGGAGATGTGCCGCCACAACATGGACAGCCCGAATTTTCTCCACTGTTGTTTAATTGGACATTCATTTATAACACGTCTAAAACGCTATATGGATTCAAGTAGGGACTTGAGAAATTTAAATTTAGATGCTGAGCGTTTTCACATCGAAGTGCGTGCCCGAGGGGGTCTAAGGATAGCCCACTTAGCGAGTTCTGCAGTGATGTTACGGTTTGTGTCTGTACCACACGTCTGTTTTATTCAATTGGGAGAAAATGACATTGCAAGCGGAGACGTCGACAAGATATCACGGGACATATCTCTCGAGCAGGCTACTTGCACCATGGCGTGGGAATTAAGTTGGTGATCATTGGACAGCTTTTACGCCTACAGCCCTGGGCTTCTAGTGCGGATTTTAACGCTAAAGTTATATATATAAATCAGAAATTAAAGCAATGCTGCGACAATGAATCCAGGATATTTTTCTGGCACCACAGAGGATTCTGGAAGGACTTGAGTTTCCTGTGTCGGGACGGGGTGCATTTAATAGATGGTCCATCCAATGTGCATGTTGTGACCTCATCTCCGATGCACAAATTTTGGAGGAGTGTCCGATCAGCAGTCCTCCATTATAGTTCAAAACTCAGACCAGTATAGATGGTTTTTTTAAAAGGTCATGCATGTCTGACATAAATATACTTTGTTACAAAATATGAAACACATGCAGTTAACTTGAACAAAGTTCATGAATTATCTCATGAGCTCAGTAGTCGTCGAGCGGGACAATACGTTTGACAAAAACAAATTACTAAGGTTCAATGGTACCTTTGTGAAGGTCTCTTCTCATGCAGGATAAGATACATGCTATAATGTTAACCCTGCAACTTTTATCTGTTTATTGATGACAAATTAATGTAAGCTTATGCTTATTATTGTTGTTTGCAACATTGTTTTACTAAACATGGGAACATACTTGTTTAGTTAGTTGCATTTCTTGGTATTTGGAATATTCCAGTTAACACGGGACCATACGTGTTAAGTAGTTGCATCATGTTGTATCGAAATATTTCTCTAAAGACGGGACCTTACGGGTTTAGAAGTACAAGTGTTGTACATGGAAATATTTCACTAATCACGGGACCATACGTGTTTGGTGGGATACATCATGTTGTACCTGGATTATTGACTAAACACGGGACCATACGTGTTTAGGAATTTGTACCATTTTGTATATGTTATAATTATGTCGCTTGATTAACACGGAATCATACGTGTTGAGATAGTTTCATCACTTATAATATACACAATATTTATTTATTTGCAATGTCTCTTGCTGACACCAGTTACTTTAGTAGGTCAGACATGCATTATACCATATGACATTACATTTCTAATCAGTTTCTGCTTATTACATGATCAGCTACATTACAGCTTCTCCTTTCTTTCAAGCATATATATTTAATTTTTCATGTTTTATAGAAAATACGATTATCAGGATGATATATACTTAAATGTAATTTGGGAACCTGTGTAGCTTTACCACGGGTCCCCAGGGATTATACTTGATTGTTGTTGTGTAATACCTAAACTAATTAATGTTAGTCTGTTCGTAGGTCTGGGTCATGCCACCTAAGAGAAGTAGGAGGAATCAGGGATCCACCACGACCGCGCCAAAGAAACAACGCAGGACGTCGACAGCCGCAAATAACACAGACGCCCCTGCAAGTGGATCCTCAACAGCCGCAAATAACACAGACGCCCCTGCAAGTGGATCCTCCCAAGACAGCCAACCGTCGATTGATTACGACAAGCTGGCCGCAGCAATCATCAAGCAAACTTCAACATCTGTCCCTAATGCAGAGTCTGTGGTAGCTTCGCCACCAGCATCAACTGCAATATGTCATTCCTTGCCAGCAAACCAACCTACAACAGCAGTGCAAACTACAGCAACAGCACAGGCATCTGGATCTTCCTCAGCAAGCACCAACATTGGTGCCATAGTGGATCAAATTTTTCTAGGTGAGCCAGCAAGGCAAACAAGCCCAAACAATGTAAATGTAATTCTCAATGATGGTTTACCTCTAGGCTCTTCATTATCTCTGAAAACAAAAACAAAAATTTGGAATAATGAGTTCATAGATTTTAGAAATTTGTTAAATGCTGAAGAAGAATCAATTTCTCTTACAATTGCTACTGGAGTAATCAACTTGCATCAAAGCCCAAAATACAAAACACCTATTTACTTCCTCAATGGATAGATGCATTCCTGGTGTTTGCAGCTGTTTACATTGAAAAGTTCCCTCAACAAGCTCCCCACCTCCTCAAATATGGCCACATGATTAGGGAAATACAACGTTTGCATGGGGATAATGCTTTCAGATTGTATGAAGAACAGTTTCGGAAGCTCAAAGAAACAGTAAATGTCCCTTGGCAAAACCCAATTCAAGAATTGAGATTGAAAGCAGCAACCCTCCCTAAAACTTACAATAAAGAGGCTCAAAACCAGCCTTTTCGAGGGAAATTCTGCTTTAGCTATAACAAGGGAGAACGTTGTCTCCGAAACCCTTGTCCCTTCAAACACCTTTGCTTACAATGCAAGGAAAACCACCCCAAATCTAAGTGCACAGAATCATCAAAACCTCAGTGGACAAACCACAAACTTACCAACACCAGTCAAAATAGAAAAAACTGATTAAATTTTTAAGGGGTTATGATCCTAAAAAACTTCAAATCATTAAGGAAGGGTTCTCATATGGGTTTCATTTAGGTTGCCAAGGTATCCCAAATTCTATCTTATCAAAAAATCACAAAAGTGCAATTGAGCATCATTCAGTTATTGATGACTTTATTACCAATGGAATAAAAAATAATAGAATTGCAGGTCCCTTCATATCCCCTCCTTTCGAACCCTTTATATCATCTCCCCTAGGGGTCGTACCAAAAGCTGATCCGGGCAAATTCAGAATCATACTTGATCTCTCTTTTCCTAAAAATAATTCAGTTAATTCACTAATACCCCCAGAAAACTCAACTGTTCAGTATGACTCCATAGATGTTGTCACATACCTGGTTAAACAATTTGGTGAGGGTTCCCTAATAGCTAAGGCTAACATACAAGATGCCTTTCGCATCATACCAGTTCACCCAGAGGACTACAGACTGTTAGGTTTCTCTTTGAAGGGTTGTTACTACTATGACAAATGTCTCCCTATGGGGGCAAGCAGCTCTTGTCAAATTTTTGAATTTCTCAGCTGCAGTCTACAGTGGTCTATGTGTCAAAATTTTGGGACATTAGGTATGTCACACATGCTAGATGATTTTTTTGTCATCGGACCAAAAAAATCTAATAGGTGCATTAGTGATTTAAGGAAGTTTCTTGAACTGTGTGAGGAAACAGGTATCCCAATCAAAGCAGAAAAAACCCATTCCCCTACCACTTGCCTGGTAATCTATGGGATAGAGGTTGACTCAGTTGCAATGGAATGTAGGTTACCTGAACCCAAACTTGCTAAGATTCGAGACCAGTTGCATAATACGAAGCAAAGGAAAAAAGTTACTCTGAAAGAGCTGCAATCACTAATAGGTCTTCTCAATTTCGCTTGCTTAGTGGTCGTCCCAGGTTGTGCCTTTTTGCGTAGACTTATAGATTTAACCTGCGGAGTTAGAGACCCTTCCTTTTTCATTCGCTTAAACTGTGAAGCTAGAGCGGATCTTTGCATGTGGTCCTACTTTGTTGACAATTTCAATGGTAAATCGGTTATCTTGCCAGATCTGTGGTCTTTCTCAGATAAAGAGCTTCTGTTTACAGATGCTTCCGGTTCGATTGGCTTTGCTGCGGTCTTGGGCACTGAATGGTTTGCTTTGGGTTGGGGGGTAACAAATAATTTAGCTGAACATCAGATAGCTATTAAAGAACTCTTCCCAATCGTACTGGCTCTAGAACTTTGGGGTCCTATTTTGTCAAACAAAAAGATTTTATTTATGACTGATAATTTGGCTGTGGTTCATGCGATAAACAAACAGTCTTGTAAGGAAAAAACACTAATGAAACTCATCCGAAGACTTGTTTTAACATCTCTTACTCATAACATTTTCTTTAAGGCAAAACACATTGCTGGTAAGAAAAACACTTTAGCAGATCATCTTTCACGTTTCAAATTACAGGAAGCCTTCAAAATAGCTCCACGTTTGAACCCTCAACAGACACAAGTTCCAAAAGACCTGTGGAGCATCTGAGTCTAACCTGTAGGAAGTTACTGGCTGCTGCCCTTTCTACATCATCAGTTGCAGCATATCGTCGTAGCTGGGGCCTTATACTTTCCTGGAAAACCGACATAACATTCCCGGTTTAAGTTATTGATACATGCAATTTCATTGGTTATTTGTTTACCAGCAATTATTCTGCCAGTAGTATAGCATCTCACATATCAGCTATAAGTTATGTCCATAAAGTAATGAATGTAATTGACCCTACTCAGGCATTTGTAACCAAGAAAATTCTCAAGGGTTGCCAATCATTGGGTCCTACAAAGGATACCCGTCTTTCCATTACTGCTAACATTTTACAGCAATTGTTAAACGCTCTCGAACATACGGTAAACCAGTTTTCCATTAGAATTTTGCTCCGTGCCCTTTTCCTTCTAGCATTTCATGCATTCTTAAGACTAGGGGAAATAACAGCAAAGTCAGTGAAAGTAGGTCATCATCTTTTACAGCGCCCTGACATCAGCTTTGAATACAAAGGCACTGCCTTATCAGGGTTTCAAATTATTATGAGGGATTATAAGACTAACAAACACCACAATCCTTTAGTTATTTCCCTTCAGTCCATTCCTGAGTCTGCCTATTGTCCTGTACAGGCCTTATTTACTTACTTGCAGCTTTTCAACCACAAGACAGGGCCTCTATTCCAAACCATGGATGGCTTACCAATCTCGTATTCAACAGTTACCTCACATTTAAAAACCGCTATCCAGTTTATCGACCTTGACCCAACCAATTTTAAGGGTCATAGTTTTAGAATTGGTGCTGCCACACATGCAGCCTCTTTAGGTTACTCCGAAAACATTATCCAAACAATAGGCAGGTGGAACTCGGATGCATTTCGTCGGTATATTCGCATAGACTCCTTCAAAATTTAATTAACTGGGCATAATTTAAGTTTAAATCAGGACAGAAGTCGTCTGCTGTACAAATATAAGATACCAGGTCAGAAGTCGTCTGCTGTGCAAATATATGATTCCAGGTCAGAAGTCGTCTGCTGTGCAAATATAAGATTCCAGGTCAGAAGTCGTCTGCTGTGCATATATAAGATTCCCATTGACACATTTTTCTGCTCCGCTTTAAATTTCAATACGGGTCAGAAGTGGTCGTCTGTACAAAAAATTTACTTTAATAGGATTTTTAAAATCAAAGTTAAAAAATTCTTAACTATCTTAAATGTCCTTGAACATTACATGTATCATTGATAGTCATTTTTCGATTGCAAATGGTTTGCCTTTCTGGTGTTCACATTGTAGATTGAACAATACAAAGACATTGAAAAGCACGAGTTTGTTACATGTTTATGATGTAGATAGTATTCATATATTTGTTTTCTGCATTGTGAAAAGTGTTCAGTATTGGTTAAAGTGCCAAATGTAGGTACTTATAGATTTTTCTCAAACACCTTGGTTTCTTTTCAATTTGTTAGTTCTATAATTTATCCTAGAAGATAATAGATAATTATAGCTTTTGCCAAGTCGCCTTTGGGTGGGTGGATCCAATATTTTATTGGATTTGTGGCCTGTATTTTTTAGATTCCCCACCTTTTTTTGTGGACAGGCAGGTTGTGTTTTGTAGGAATTTGAGAAGTTGATTATCATGTAATTTTAGGTTATGTTTGTTGGGGGTCAGACTGCATATAATACTTACTGAAGATAACACTTTGCTTGTCAATTTTTCTAGTCGTTTCTGACCCCCAATATTTGTACTAGTTTTATATTCGTCATTTTATGAATAAATGACATTTTTTCAATTCAACACTCTGTTACTGTTCTGCCTGTCTGGTCAAAAAACAATCTTAGTCAACTCGGCAAGATATTTCCGCAATCAACGGAACATAAATAAGTTATTATTTATATAAAAGACAAAATAATAACCTTTATGTGACTTGTATTATTCATATCCGATATTTGTCATTTTATTGATTTTATTATGCCTCTAGTTTTACTCGTATGATACCTAGTTCTTTGTAACCCGGCTATGTACAGTGTACCTAACTTTACCCAAACCGCAGTTTGGATCTTTTAGCCAATCAGCGTGGCTCCTCACCTCATGTATAATTTTGTATTATTTTACTGAAAGGAGAAGCCACACATAAATTTTAACGAAAATACCCTCCATCCAACCCCAGAACTACCTCCTCAGTTTTCAATTGTTTTCTCCTGCTTGGCCTATATTTTTTAGATTCCCCACCTTTTTTGTGGACAGGCAGGTTGTGTTTTGTAGGAATTTGAGAAGTTGATTTTCATGTAATTTTAGGTTATGTTTGTTGGGGTCAGATTTCATATATAATACTTACTGAAGATAACACTTTGCTTGTCAATTTTTCTAGTCGTTTCTAACCCCCAATATTTGTACTAGTTTTATATTCGTCATTTTATGAATAAATGACATTTTTTCAATTCAACACTGTGTTACTGGTTCTGCCTGTCTGGTCAAAAAACAAGCTTAGTCAACTCGGCAAGATATTTCCGCAATCAACGGAACATAAATCATATTCTTTCAAAAAATATGTTCTTCGGCTCTTGAATAAATCAATATACTGATTCTTTGATTGCTATCATACAGTGTACAAGGATTATAAATGAAGTTTTTGAACAATGACGTTTTTTGTCCAAATGAATGGCCCTAAATATACTTAGTGTATACCAAAATGAAAATCTTACATGGAAAACTACCAAACTTTATGTATATTATATATATATTTTTTAAATGAGGTTTTTAAAGGTCGATAAAGTGTTAACGACTCAGCGTTAAATGTCATAATTTTTAAAATTAAAGGTTTTTTCTGATAAAAATGGTAAGTTTCTTTAAAGCAAGACAAAAAGCTTAATAAAAAATAATTTTTCGCTATTTAAGCGGCTATTTAAAGGATATTGTGTGTTGGTTACTGTACAGAAAGTGAAAATATGAAAGATAAAACGGATAGAATATTTTAAAAATATTGACAGAAAAAATGACGCCGGCAATCCGAACAATAGAGCGTCCAAATCCAAAAAAAAATTTCTGATATGGTTCTCAGAGACAAAATATTCATTCAAACATACACTGATTCACATTTTTTACATATCAATAAAGTACATACATTCTGTAATAATGACCCCATGTACCTGTTAATTTCCCCTCCCCCCCTCTAAAAAAAAAATCCAATTTATTAGTAAAATTGCATATTTGCTTCAGGTTTTTATCCTTCTTATAAAGAATCTGAAGTACAATAGCAATGTATGAGACAGGTTTCACAATGTATGTCAATCAATCAAATTGTTTTTTTACACATTTTTACAAAAAGGGAGTGCCAGTGGAGACCTACATCTATTTAATGCCGGATTTTGAACAAATTTTTTCTTCCTTCTATAAGCTGTAACCGTAGAAACTACAAAAATATTTTCTTTCGGTAGTGGTAACATTAATTCAATTGATTTCACGCGCTTGCGCGGAATTTCATCTAGAATCCTTAGACTGCAGTATGTATCACTTATGCAAGTTTGCTCAATATGTAGCTTATAATTACTTGGAAATGAAACCTGAACCTAAAACGTTAACCTTTTCATGCATCTGGAAAATGTAGGTCAAATCCCGCAAGCTTGGTATTATGCATCCTTATATGTATCATACATGCAAGTTTAGTCAACATAAGCTTTTATTTAGTTAATATGAGATGAAATCTATACCAAAAACTATAACCTGTTAACCAATCCGGAAAAGTCAGATCCATTATCTGAAGCAAGCCCGGTAGTATGCATCCTTAGATGTACATGTATCACAAATGGGAGTTTGGTCAACATAGGGCTTATAGTTACTATGAAATTAAATATAAACTCATTGATTTTTAATATAAAAAATTACAGCATTTAATTGCATTTTGCTTTTATTTGGCACAAAAATGTAATGGTTCAGGTAACTGTTGATTTAAGCTTTAGACACATAGTAATGTTTTTCATTTGTTGTCACTTACTGTCGATACAGAGGGGTTCCTCATATCCAGGAGAACAGCCTCCGGTACATGATCCGTCAATGTGGTAACAATAAGCATCATTAAGACAATGTCCACAGGTTTTGTTACAGCCCAGACCAAACCTTCCATTGGCACATTCTTAGAAAAAAAAATGTTTCTTCAAATATTTTCAATTAATGTACTCCTTATTACTAGGTATGCTTTGTTTAAATTGCGCCAGAATCTTTATTGGTAAACTTAAAAAAAACTATAATGTATTAGAAATATGATTAATCCAAACAATCCCTAAAAGCTTAAATATTAAATGTTAATTTAATAACATGAACATGTTTCATCCACATGTACCAATATGTTTTCTACTTCAGCATTCATAATAGGATGAATGTTTACTTTCTTTTCATATATTTCCAAATAACTTCATACGTTTTTGACATAAAGATCCTTCATATCCCGCGGAGCAACCACCTGAACAGGACCCATTGATGTGATGACATTGTGTGTTGTGTAGACAATGACCACAACTCTGATTACAGGCAGGTCCGTACATTCTACCGTCACACTCTTTAAAGTATATATAAAGTTATAATTTATTATTTTTTTTCTAACCATACCTTTAGTATTTCGGATTTCCGTAGATTTGTTATTTTTGATAAATGAAACCCCGTATCCATACCATCGTTCAACGACCAAGAAAAACGTAACATACTTTGGAATTATTCTTTCATATGATACAAGAAATACAGCAATAACTATTTTGAAATAAAATGTATATATATTAAATGTTATGACTATGATCTTATTTTTCAAAAGAAGAAAAACTCCAAAGTAAAGGAAAGGAGAATTGTGATACCATATCAAGGAACACACACGGAGCATGTGTCGTATATTTGGAAAATTACGTCCGGTAATCTGTGTAGTAAGAGTGAATTGGTCACTATAGTTTGTATCAACAAAAAGGACATTCCAAAGGAAGCAGACATTAAAGAAATGTCTGTCCTAGCTCTTTCAATGGTTACGGTGCAGGTTTAAGGATATATTTATATAGAGAGGGGGGGGGGGGGGGGGAGACAACCAGAGGTTTATCGCATAAATTACTTGCCCCAGTATCTTCGATTCCGAATAAATACCAAAAATATTATAAAAATAAAATCCAAGACAAAATTCATAAGAAAATATAAAAGATAAAAAGTGAAAATTAGGGGAAAAAATAGATTGTAAGGAAATGTATAACCATTAAAAAGTGAATCACTGTTAAATTAACTTCCATTACTGCGCATTTTGTTTTATAGGAATAATTAATGTACATATATTTACTAACCCTGAGTACAATGAAGGCCTTTATAACCCGGATTACATTCAAAACAGTTTCCCGTAGAGATATTACATCTTTGTTCAAAACAGTTTTCTGGACATAACTGGTCACAATACTGACTGTAGTACTTAGATCCAGGGCACCCTGTTAAGTATAAGGAAAATATTACTTGTCTGTAAAGGAAATTGTGTAAATAATTTAAGTACTTTTAAAACGACGATGGCACAGGAGACAAGACGTGTTTGTAAAAACTAAGCGCCCGGCGGCAACAAAAATAAAAAAACCCCATATTTTTAGCATAAAGGTTACAGTCAAGGTCACAAGGTCATTGATCTTTAAATCATTTGAAAGAACTAGGATAGTGAAGTATGCATACCAAATATGAAGTTTCTATCTCTCATGGTAAAAAAGCCATTTTTAGCATATAGTACACAGTCAAGGTCACGAGGTCTTTGATTTGGTGTCATGTAATAGGGTTTAATTAGTGGAGTCTACATGCAAATATTAAATCTCTATCTTTCTTCGTTCAAAAGTTATGGTGAAGGTCAAAGTTTGCCCACAAAAAAGCTTTATTTAGCGTAGAGGTCACAGTAAAGGTCACAATTCATTGACCATGGTGTCATTTAAAAGAGCTTAATTAGTGGTGTACATGTATGCCTACCAAATATGAAGTCTATATCTTTTATGGTTCAAAAGTTATGGTGAAGGTTAGTTTGCACAAAAAAAAATATTTTTAGCATACAGGTCTTAGTCAAGGTCACAAGGTCTTTGACCTTGGTGTCATTTGAAAGAGCTTGATTAGTGGAATATGCATGGTGGAATATGCATACCAAGAAGTCTCAATTATTCATGGTTCAAAAGTTATGGCGAAGGTTAAAGTTTGCAGAAAAAACAAGCACACAGACAAACAGACAGACAGACAGGACAAAAACAATGTACGCCTCGGATCTTTTGATCCGGGCGCATAATAAAATTATTGTATATTTTAAAACTCACCGTACACTTCCAATTCACACAATTCATTATATGCATATTGAGAGTAGTAACTTGGATACGTCACACTCGGCTTTCGTTCGTTGTAGTATATGACGTAACGCCCGTCATAAGGACAGTTGATTGTCTGTTTCTCTGTTGGTGTTCCGTTAACTTGTTGCATTTCGTGAAAACAAAGATGCCCACTGTCTTTATTTGTATTGTTTGAAACGTAAACATAAAATCCAGCAAATCGGGAGTAGTATGCCCCAGGGCCTAAACAAATAAAGATGATAATATCACTGCCCTTTCTTGATGTTTTCGCTTTTAATTTCATATTTATTTGATGTATTAGAAATCAAGGGAAATCATTCATTATTCATATGAAATATAAATATAAGATACTACAAAATCCGACACATCTGTTTTATATATAATATATATATGTTTTACTAGAAAAAAAACTTAATAGTAACAAAACGAATAATTTTATGACAAATGTCAGGTCTTATGATAATATATGATTCATTCAAGTCAATTGATATCACCCTGGTTAAAAATATAAACAAACGAGGCTTGTTAAAAATTTTCGTGAATTTTTTTTTTTAAGTCTGCAATGGTAAAGGTGTAGGATAATATCTTAAAAGTATACACGCTATAACTTGCGCCAGTTTAAATAAGATTAGAAATATATGAGTATATTTAAATATTTTGTTTATCAATAAAAGTTACGAAAATACTGTAAATTACACCATTAAAATTAAACGCGCTATAAAGTTATCAAATTATAAATATTAGTATTTATGACCCTGCTAGGAAAGAAAAGTAACTATTTTTAAACTAGAACTGTCCAAACGGGACAAAATACCCCCCGCTTGGTTTTTCAGAGGTAAGTTTAATAAAGATGTGTATCACACATGAATTATGAAATTTTTTCTTCCAGTGACCTTGAACTTCCCCTAATGACCTTGGGTCAAGGTCATGACACACCTTAAGGTCATGGGCAATCTTTGTGTGAAATGATAACCAACCAAGTTTATCCATAAGAAAGATATGGACCGGACACGAATTATGAAATTTTTCTTCCAGTGATCTTGAACTTCCCCAAATGGCTTTGGGTCAAGGTCATGACACACCCTTGAGTCATGGGCAATCTTTGCAGGAAATGAGAATCTACAAAGTTTATCCATAAGAAAGATATGGACCGGACACGAATTATGAGATTTTTCTTCCAGTGACCTTCAAGTTCCCCAAATAATCTTGGGACAAGGTCATGACACACCCTTGAGTCATGGGCAGTCTTTGTGTGGAGTAGTAGATTCTAATGTCTCTCTGTAAGAAAGATATGGACCGGACACATTTGCACAGACAGGGGGACAGACAGACAGACGGACAAGGTGATTCCTATATACCCCCCAAACTTCGTTCCATCTTGTGACGCCTTCGCTACTTTTAGATTGATAAACACACATGGCGTGAAGAAAACAAGGTAGGCCGTTTGAGATACTACTCACTTTTGACTTGGATGGCAAGCGTCTTACTCTAAATGGTACTTATCTTTTAATGTAATCTGTATCAACCATCTACTCTAATATAACGCATATTTGCCTTTTATTAATAATTGTTGTCAAAATGCAACATACCTCGTTGTCTGTGATTTCCCGTGGGCATGCATGTCTATATATAGGCCTACTGTTTACGCACTTTCTTCCTCAATATTTATGAAAAGACTGAATTCTTAATTGCCCGATATTGTTTTTTTGTTTTGTTATTACAACGACAGTACTATAGCTAAATTTGTGGAAAGTATTATTTTTTCATTAACCTTCACTGTTTTCAAATCTTTAATCATTTTGTTCTACACAAAATTCGGCGTTCATAAAGCGTGTATGACTTGAACATAGACCATGATTTAGTAAATATTAAAAAATTAAAACAATACATACTAATTTATGAGTATTATAGGTGTCAACATTTTGAATATGCAAGTCACATGTTGCAGTTTGACGTAACGTTAATTTCATGATAACGTCAAAATATGGACTCTTCATTTTTATCACAGGTTCATGGACACAAGCTATATTCTTTCTTATTCCGAACTGCCAAGTGTGCGCAATAATTTTTACGTTTAGTTCATAATGGATTTAATTTTTTAATTTAAAAAATATATAGGATAATTAACGAGCGCTATCAATATAAACATTTGTTTACACAGGCTGCACAGCCCATTCCGACGGCGCAAGATTTATAACAACGTCATGAATAAGAATATTCTGTTACTTCTAACAGCGGTTTTGTCTCTCAGATTTTACACATCGTTGAAAAATCGTGAACACTTATTACAAATCTTTGGACTAAATATATTCCAATAATTTCAAGTTGTTTGAATATATTGTTCCTGATGCCGTTTCAACCATATTAATTATTTGGCACTGTCCTGACCTTGGCACATCGCTTTTTCTGTCCATTTTGAATGATTGTTTGATTGTATACTGTTTAACGTCCCTCTCCAGAATATTTCACTCATAGGGAGACGTCACAATTGCTGGTGAAGGGCTGCAAATTTAGGCCTATGTTCGGCACTTACGGCCTTTGAGCAGGGAGGGATCTTTATCGTGCCACACCTGCTGTGACACGGGGCCTCGGTTTATACGGTCTCATCCGAAGGACCGCCCCATTTAGTCGCCTTTTACGACAAGCAAGGGGGTACTGAGGACATTCTAACCCGGATCCCCACGGGGTCTGTTTGTTTTTTTACATTAATATTCTCATCGACTATTTAGGAAAACGATAATAAATAAGCAGAAAACAATAAAAGCCTTACTTGTGATACATTTAATTAAAATAACTTTTTTTTCATTTTATGAAATAAATGATCATTTTGACCAGAATATTTAATTCAAAGGATTATGACATTTTTATTCTGGTCCGTGTTCACTATTGGCGGACATTAGTGACCGATATTTGTACAAAAAATTACGCTGAAGCAATAAATTCCAGTTGTTTTGTTACCTAAATACTGAAAGTCGTTTTAATTCTACGGTGTTAAAATTTCACGATACATCAAATAGTTCCAATTGCGATGGTTTTAATTTCACGCTGGAAGAAATTAATTCAAAATTTCGTATAAGTATTTAAACGATTTAAAAACAAATAATAAAATTTACGATGGGTTTAATTTCGCGGAAAATTAATAAATCGCGAACAGGGCGAAATCAAAACTATCGTGAATATTTGCCAATCAACAGTATTCATAACTAAAAAGAACCACGTACTCTAACTCTTGATTCCCGCCTACATTTTGCACCCTTTAAATTCAATTTTAAGGGCAATTTGGCCATTAAATCTTGGTTTAGTAGAAAGAACAGTTCAATGGTAAATGATTCATCATTTTAATTCCAGCTCTAGATAGTAAATGATCATTAATTTCAGCTTTCAAAAAAAGGGGAGTAGACAATATTTTCTAGTGAAATCGAACTTTCAAGAATCACTTTGTTTTGAAATAGTCTTAAATATGATTAAATGTATTTCATATCTTTTCTTATGCTTTACACAAATAAATAAAACATATATAAATTATTAGAATACAATTATTTAGTTGTAAATAGCTTTAGAATAGGTGAAAAATCAAATTTTTTTCGTTTTTTGTCTATAAACATATGTTCCCCCCCGTGAAACACAAAAAGCTTTGGCATAAATTTGTAAAATGACAGTTTATATTACCTATAAAAAGGAATTTTTGTTTCATGGGGGGGAAAGATATTTTAAAAATATTTTCCGTTTTCCATTGATTTCTATAGTGAAATACTCAAGTTTTACCATAATTATAGAGTTATCTTTCTTTGGTATCCCAAAAAAGTAACGTTTTATAAAAATTCATATAAATATCTATAAAAATTCTGAAAAATCATTTAAATATGTTAACTTTTGAAAATTGACTTAGAGCTAGGCGGGAGAACAATACTATCGTTCGTGGTTCTTTACATGTAGTTTACAATATGTATATCTTGAACCGTTTCTTTTGACCAATACGCCATTGTCTACAAATATTTTGGTCAACACTCATATATTTCGTAATTTAAGTTTAAGTAAGCGGTTTGATATTGACCTTTACAAAACTGATATTCATTTTATGAAAATCTATTTCATACTTGCAACATTATCAGTCCTATAATAGATGTGGATGTGACTAATGCTGACAATTTCCCCTAGATCAACTCTCCACTCTGCCGTTGATTTACCGGGGCTTGATATTGTACACTGTCCTCCAGTTGCTCCACGGTCAGAATATTTCCCGTCTACTGCTTTCCCTGCTCCCCATTCTACTGGTTTATCTGGCCAATTGTGTTCCTGCCAGGCAGGTCTCCCCAAGGCTAAATTTACTTATGAACAAAATGACAAAAGTGTAATAACCCTATTAAAAAGATTATGAAAAAAGTGTGGATAACATAAAGGAGAAATATGATACAAAGGAACAAACACTTTAAAACATTTTATGTAATTACTTACAATAACTACAGTGTGGACCTTGATATCCTGATAAACAGCCATTCACACAGTCACCAGTGACGGCATCACACTGCTGTTCCTGACATGTTACTGGACATGTATTGTTACAATAATCCCCATGATATCCAGGGATTGGACAGCCTATGTAACAAATCATTATTATTAGTAATTAATTAAATTATTTGTAGCTGTATCGTTCCTCATATTTTCAATTAAGGTCAGACGACACGTTCCTCAAAAATATATAACTTTTCCTAAGAATTTGTCATTGAAGTATAGATACTTAAACAAGTTTCCTCACAAAAAATTAGGGTGCCTTACCAAGCATTTGACCAAGATACCACAGGGTCATATTTCTTATATAACCCTTATTGGTGATCTTCTGAATGGCCTTAAAAACAGTTTTTGGTGTACTTATATTTAAAAACATTTTGAAAACAATATAGAAATCAGAAGAGAATGGCAATCATTTATAATTTTGATATAATACCAAAAGATACAAAACATGTATTTGAGAAACGTGTCGTCTGACCTTAAGTAAGAAAAGGACGACATTGTTGAGGAAAATGCACATATCATATAGGACTTCAATGCGATCACATGTATCTGCTGGAACTCACCATAAACCTCTACTTCACAGAGTGCATTGAATGCATACTGAAAGTAGTAGGAGGGATAGACCACATCTGGTCTGCGACGCTCATTGTAGTATATAACATATCGCCCATACATGGAACAGTTGATCCTCTGATCTTCTAAAGGAGTACCGCTTAAAGTCTGTATTTCATGGAAACAGAGCATTCCGTTCTATTTTGAAGTTGTCTTGGAGACATAGACGTAAAATCCAGCAAATCGAAAAGCGTATGAACCTGCATACAGAGGTACAAATTCAATATCATATATTCTCGATCAATGAAGTTTCTTCTGAACCAATAATTTAATAATTCATTAAATTATTAATTATTACAATTATGAAAAACCTTATGGATGTGATATCAATACGAGCATCTACATGTATCTTATACCTAAAACGCATACCAGGATTATTATCCGTCCTGTAGAAGATATTGATATGACTGATGCTGACCACACTCTCTAGATCCACTCTCCATTCTGCCGTCTGTTGTTTGTCTGCTGATATTGTACACTGATTACCATTTGCTCCGCGGTCAGTATATTTGCCATCCACCGCCTTGTCTGCTCCCCATGGCAGGGATTGTGAATAAGCGGCCCTCTGCCAGGCAGGTTTCCCTAATGCTAAATTGTCTAAATAAAGAAATGAAATTAATTAACTTTTTTTTAGAATTAGAAGTTTAAAGTATGCAAAGTTAAAATATCTTCTGCAAAAGAACAGTAAATATATTTCATTCTTCTTGTTTTTTAACATTATGAAGTATCCTGAAGTGTTTAAGTATGTTTAAAGAAGAACTTAAACACGCCTTATTCATTCGTTGTTTTATTTCTTTTAAAAAATATATAATTAAACTAATCCTGCATATCTCTTAATGATACTGCAATGATCAAAAGCACTCCCCTATATTTTTATTCATGTCATATGCTAAATCTTTAGAGGACTAAGTTATTTTGATTTAAAAAAATGTTTTATACATTGCAAATAATACATGATCAGGCTTGGGGCCGTAACACTTAGATGAGCTCACGTTTGATCTTAATTTTACTTTTTCCAAAGATATTAATAATATGAAAACGAGACTGCAATGAAAAGTGAGCTTGTCTAAGTTTTATGGCCCCCAGACCAGATATCAAGGATAATATATATTTAACAAAAGTTTACTTAAAATTTTTACAATCTTACTATATGCACAAGTACACGTTGTACTCAGGATAAGTTGGACGATACAGCGAATCATTCTACTCATTCTGAAAAATTATAATATAAGCAATAACAAGATACGACCGGGCAATATTGCTCACTCACACTTGTTGAAAAAAAAAATCATTTTAGTATTGAAAAGTTAACTGGATCAAACTTGAATTTAACTCAACCTCAGGATGCATCCAAAGAGATATTACAAACCATTGCTATGCTATTTCTAAGCAAATTTAAATCAATTTAGGCAAAAAAGTGTAGCTAAAAGAAAACGTATATTTAGAAATTTATGGCCCTTTCTCCTAACGGCCTCTGGGATTTTATTAAAACCAGCAAAATTGATACAATCTTAAGATATATTTCTCGATATCAAGCGATCAAACATGATTGTAACTAGTGCTAATTGTAACGGGGACCGTTACAGATGTTCCCCAAACGCTCCCCAACTCCCTTTTGGTGCCATATTCCCTGTAAACTTCATTAAATAAGACAAACTCGATGCATTTGAGACTTTACAAACGTTTACCCAGAAGTGTACCAAGTTCATTCAAATTTTAGCATCGCACGCGTGCGCATGTGAATGCATGTGCGTAATGACCATATCATCTTGTCTATACAATATATATTTAAACATACTAAATATTAAAGTATTTAATCCAAAAGTATTAAAAAATACGCTCATTCAAGTGTATTTTTGATTTTACTCATTTCACGTGCACGCATGTGCATACATGAGCATGGTAACCATACCTTCTTGTAAAAGTCCATTACATCTATCTATGTTCTAAATCCCACCCCGTTTGGTTGAAAACCAAGGGACTTATAGCTGTTTAAAGTTTCAGCCAATCAGATTGCAGCGCACGTACACGCATGTGTATGTATGTGCATGGTGACCATACCTTCTTGTAGAAGTCCATTATATCTATCTATGTTCCAAATTCCATCCTGTTTGGTTGAAAACCAAGGGAGTTATAGCTATATAAAGTTTCAGCCAATCAGATTGCAGCACACGTGCATGCGCACGCTTTCTTGAAAATTCTTATATATCAGGCTGTAGATCTTTATAATGTAGGACTATGTTCAAAATTTCAAAGGATTATGACAAGAAACAAGAAAGATATTGAGACTTTAGTTTCAGCCAATCAGAGCGAAGCGCACGTGCAAGCGCGTGAGATCTTGCTATTTTGACCATGTCATCATGTCTATACTACTAATATATCCTCACATTATGAGTTTCAAAGCAATTCATCAAAAAATAAAAAAGTTGCCGCTATATCGATTATATTGGTCATTTTACGTGTTGCACGTGCACGCTCTTGCAAGCACGTGCGGGCAAAATGACCTTCATTCCGCAAATCTACATAACATGTCTACTTACCCTAAAAATATTTTACCTACATCGGACGAACAGTTTACAAGATCATTCCCGGACAAAAAAGTACTCAGGAAGAAGAAGAAGAAAAATAATAATAATAATAATAACTAGATGAGATCTCGTTGCGAGCAACGAGTGGGTCTTCCGTCCAATTCTTGATGAGATGAGATAAGATTCTGATTGCGATTTTCATTCTAAAATAATGATTTACCACAATCTGTAAAAAGACATTGAACATAAAAGAATTTTAACAATCGGCCTTTTGCCCCTAACGGCCCCTAATTTCAGGAATCGGCCCTCTTTATTCATATCATCTTAAAGATCTTAAGATTTTGGACATTTTTTGTTCAACAACTGTTCAGAAATTATTTTTCGTTTTTGAGCTATAAGCAAAAGATATAATGAGGGGCCAACCCTTAAACTCCTTAACGGGGACGTTTAGCAGAAAATAAAATGAAAGGATGCATATTGTTAAGAACATGATTTTGAACAACTTCTGTTCAATATTGCTTATCAAAATATTTCTCCCTTTTGAGATATAAAGCATCAAAGATTTAGCATTCTAGCCCCTTGTGGCCCCTAATCATGTACCATACGACATAAAAACCATAATATATAGTTGTAGACGGTTGAGATAAAGATCTTTGCTTCAATAATGTATTACAAAATATTACCTGATAAAGAGTTATCGATTGAAGACTTTTGGCCCCTCTTGGCCCCTAATTCGAGTGCCCAGCCCCTTTTTCGGGATCAAATCTTCAAGATCTTAAGATTTTGAACATTTTGTGTTCAGCAATTGTTCAGAAATTCTTATTCGTTTTTGAGCTATAAGCAAAAGATATAATTAGGGGCCAACCCTTCAACTCCTTAATTGGGACGTTTAGCAAAAAATAAAAGGTTGCATACTGTTCAGAACATTATTTTGACCAACTTTTGTTCAATATTGTTTATCAAAATATTCCTCCCTTTCGAGATATAAAGCATCAAAGATTTATAATTCTGGCCCCTTGTGGCCCCTAATCATGTACCATGAGACATAAAAACCATAATATATAGTTGTAGATGGTTGAGATAAAGATATTTGCTTCAGTAATGTTTTACAAAATATTACCTGATAAAGAGTTATCGATTAAAGACTTTTGGCTCGTCTTGGCCCCTAATGCGAGTGCCCAGCCCCTTTTTCAGGATCTCATCTGAAAGATCTTAAGATTTTGAACATTTTTTGTTCAACAACTGTTCAGATATTTTTATTCATTTTTGAGCAATAAGCAAAAGATATAATTAGGGGCCAACCCTTGAACTCCTTAACGGGGACGTTTAGCAAAAAATGAAAGGTTGCATATTGTTTAAAACATGATTTTAAACAATTTTTGTTAAATATTGTTTATCAAAATATTTCTCCCTTTTGAGATATAAAGCATCAAAGATTTAGCATTCTGGCCCCTTGTGGCCCCTAATCATGTACCATACGACATCAAAACCATAATATATAGTTGTAGACAGTTGAGATAAAGATATTTGCTTCAATAATGTATTACAAAATATTAACTGATAAAGAGTTATCGAAAAAACACTTTTGGCCCCTCTTGGCCCCTAATTCGAGTATCCAGCCCCTTTTTCGGGATCTCATCTTAAAGATCCTAAGATTTTGAACATTTTGTGTTCAATAATTATTCAGAAATTCTTATTAGTTTTTGAGCTATAAGCAAAAGAAATATTTAGGGGCCAACCCTTCAACTCCTTAATGGGGCCGTTCAGCAAAAAATGAAAAATTGCATATTGTTTAAAACATTATTTTGAACATATTTTGTTCAATATTGCTTATCAAAATATTTCTCCCTTTCGAGATATAAAGCATCAAAGATTTAGCATTCTGGCCCCTTGTGGCCCCTAATTATGTACCATACGACATAAAAACCATAATATATAGTTGTAGATTGTTAAGATTAACATTTTTTGTTCAGTAATATATACCAAAATATTGATTGTTAAAGAGTTATCGATTAATTACGGTTTGTAAACTATAGTTTACAGTCGATAAAACTAGTTTATCAATTGTGAAACTAGGTTTAGCTCATTTTTGTGAATTTGGCGTGCCATAAACATGTTCAATAATCAATTAAAATTCTGCAATGAGATTTTTGAATTATCTGCTGCTCTATCAATCTTCTTGAATAAACATGATTAAGCCACCTATCCATATCTAGGAGAAGAAAACAATACCATATGTTTCATGGCCAGTTCAAATTAAATACATTCTATATATTAAATATATTTTTCAGATATCAAAATTTTGAATGAAATTGACATGTTGAAGTGATTAGCAAGTCTTAAAGTCCCTTAATCTCAAAGTATTTTACCCTGGATATCTGGAATCCTGTGATATTTTATAAGTTGTTTCTTGTTTCCATTGAGTTTTAGATATTGAGGATTTACTGTATTTTAAATGTAAATTGTTTTCTCTTGTTTTTAGGTGAATCTGGTGCAGGCAAGACGGAAGCCTCCAAAATCATCATGAGGTACATCGCTGCCGTAACCAACGTGGGAGGCCAAAATGAAGTGGAAAGGTATCAAATAAACTGTTGATCCATCTCGCAATTCCAGGGGTCCTGAGTCAATGCATTGCCAATTAGGACCTGTCCAGTAGAAACGTGTTGACTCAAAACCCCTGGCATTGCGAGGATGACTGTTGCTGTTCTTGACCTTGTATGAATGGTAAGCACTTGAAGACATTGTGTTTGTCTCAATACACAAAGAGTGTTTGCTGTTGATTTTTATACGCCCGTCTTAAGACGGGACGTATTATGTTATAGGCTTCGTGTCCGTCCGTCTGTCCGTCTGTCTGTTAGCTTTTTCGTTTCCGGCTCATAACTTTAATACTACTAGGCCTAGGATTATCAAACTTTGTCATATGATGCATCTTGGGTAGAAGGTGTGTCGCGCACAAAAAGTAGGTCGCTCTGACGTTTGATTAAGAAGTTATAGCCAAATATGGAAAAATCCTTTCCGGCCAATAACTAGAAAACCATAAGACCTACAATCATCAAACTTGGCCAGTTAATGCATCTTAGGTAGAAGGTGTGTCCCGACCTATTTCAAGGTCACTGTGACCTTTAATTTAAGTGAATTTTTTTAAAAATATGTGTCGTTTTACTATTCATTTACACATCCCAAATAATGTAAGAGTATTGCACTATCCTTATTAAAAAAGTGTTAAATTAAGAAAATACTTATTTTTTTATGCATATACTTGACTGCAATCTATAACAAATATAATGTATGTTGGAGAAATCCTACCTCTCCCATGAGTGTAATTATCAAGCACTGGTCAAGAAGAATTAATTTTGATAACAGAAAATTGCATGTCAAATTAGAGAGAAATTAATGGGTTTTGAGTGCGAGGAACTAACTGACTGAGCATTGGTGTTATCTATGTCCCTTGAGTATTGGGCAAATGGGTAAGCCTGTTTGATTAAAAATAGCTCTTGTTGACTAGCTTAAGTTTTAAAATGAATTTGATGAAAAGTAATTAAAACTAATTTGATATTGCATAATAGACTAATCTGATATTATGTAATATTATTAATTTAAAAACTAATTTTATTTTATTGGCATGTCTATATGAATTACATATTAAAACCTGTCGGACATTAAATCTCAACCAAAAAAAATCTTGGATTCCGGTAATGGCGCCCGTTAGAGAAGGCCACGCTTAGTGACGGAGAGGTAGAGTGGCCATTATATCGCATAACTTAAAAAGTTTGGTGTCTTGGATGAAGTAGTTATAATCAAGTGTGTTCAGAGACTCAGGACTGTTATTTTATGGAGACCTAAAGTGCAAAATGATGTTTTTGTAGGAGTCTTCAATCCAAACTTTGACGTGAGTAGTTATTACTATAAATAGTTACATGCCCAAACCGGTTATATGAGTATCAACACGATAGACAAATACTTGACTATGTCGACCAGTGGTGTTGTTACCAGAAATTCGAATTCTAACTCACGCAAGTCAACAAACAGTCCTATCTCTAAAAAAAACATCTCAGAATCCAAGTAACAATAATCAAAAACAAGAAAAACAAGAGAAATCGGAAAAGGCGTCGGAGAGACCGTCAGAGGAAATGCTCTTAATTCAGACGCAACTTACTGAAATAAAAACGATCTGAAAAAATCAGTCAAAGTTGACGACATCAGGGATATCATAGGAGAAATATAAACATCATAACCCCGTAAAGATCTAATATCATTGTAATCATTCATAGTGAAATGTGTGTCTTGTAGAAGGTGAACAGAAAAATGTTTTTGTTTAATGTAGTTAAGCACATCTCTCCTTTTTCTAATCCCCAAAGACCTCTACAGTTTAAAGACATGACATTAAAGCTCATAGAAGAATAAGTAATATGGAGTAAATAAGCAATGTTTTTTCAGTAAATATACACCCAGAGTGTATTGTGCAGACAATGGGAAGTATACGTAAAAAATTGCTAAATAAATAACCTTGACTTAGTGCATGCACGTTGGTGTGCATATAAATTGTGATACTATTTTTACCCCAACAAAATTCACACATACATCTTTCACACACTGACATAGACAAACACAAAGACACGAAAAAATAAAGAAATGTAATTCCTGTAGACACCTGAGTGGCTCATTAATAGCACATTTTATTTTTGTTTACCCAGCTACTATGTCACTCATCACCGGAAGTGTTCATGGCCGTTTAAATTGCAAAGAAATTCCGAACGGAGTCACTTTTTCCGAATCCTTTCGTCAATGGAGTCAAAAATATCAAACTTGATTCTGCGTTTCCCGTATTGTCCATATACTGCTCCGTTGAAATACCAAGCGGAGTCGATTCTAGGGTCGTCACTGAGTTTGGATATCAACATAGCGTTGTCCCGTGTCACGTCGTCTGCGACTCTCCACTCCTGTTTCAGCTCTTTTATGTCGGCTCTCTTTCTCATTATAGTCCCTTTAGCATCAGGGCTGCGCAATTTGACAATTATTGGTTGGGGCTGGTCCTTTTGTCCTGATGGAATTCGGTGCATCATTATCACATCAGTTTCGGATATAGCCACACCCACTTCCCCTAAGGCCTCCTTAATCATTTCTATTAAGTTTTCGTCTTTTGCCTCGGGAAACCCATGAAACTTAATATTTGTTTTTCTGGAATACTGTTCATTAAAATTTGCTTTTGCAGCAGCTAGAGCTTTTAGATAACTTCTCTACTTCCCCCGCTCTATTGTACACATCGTTTAGAGCGTCATCGATTTCATTTAGCTCCCTCTTAAGCTCCGAATTTCATTTTTTAAATGTTCAATATCGTGAGTTAGCTTCTGAACGTCTTGTTTTAGTTGCAAAATTTGGTCGTTCATTTTCTTTTCAAAATTCTTTAAATGATTGGAGAGTAACTCCTCTACGACGTTTTTGATGATATCCCTGATGTCGTCAACTTTAACTGATTTTTTCAGATCGTTTTTTATTTCAGTAAGTTGCGTCTGAATTAAGAGCATTTCCTCTGACGGTCTCTCCGACGCCTTTTCCGATTTCTCTTGTTTTTCTTGTTTTTGATTATTGTTATATGGAGTATGAGATGTTTTTTTAGAGATAGGACTGTTTGTTGACTTGCGTGAGTTAGAATTCTAATGTCTGGTTCCAACACCACTGGTCGACATTGTCAAGTATTTGTCTATCGTGTTAATACTCATATAACCGGTTTGGACATGTAACTATTTATAGATATATCTACTCACGTCAAAGTTTGGACTGAAAACTCCTACAAAAACATCATTTTGCACTTTAGGTCTCCAAAAATAACAGTCCTGAATCTCTGAACACACTTCATAATTACTTCATCCAAGACACCAAACTTATTAAGTTATGCGCTATAATGGCCACTCTACCTCTCCGTCACTAAGCGGGGCCTACTCGAACGGGCGCCATTACCAGAATCTGGTGGATTAATGGTTGTCTTTAAGTTACCATTAAGCACCTTTAAGTAACATTTACACCACCATTAAGTTACCATTAAGCCTTCTCAAAGTCCTTAATGGGTGCTTGAATGTTGCTTAATGGTAGCTTAATGATGGCTTACAGGTCCTTAATGGTAGTTTTTAGACCACCATTAAGTCACCATTAAGCCACCATTAAGGAAGACTTACAGGTGCTTAATGTCCAAACTCCATTAACCTACCATTAAGCTACCATTAAGCCACCATTAAGCCACATTAAGCAGTTGATAATATTGTTTATATGGGTGAAAAATTATTTTTATAGTGATTTGTTATCAATATTATAAATATAGAGTACGCACATATCTTGATTTGGTAAAAATAATGAAAAAGAACGAAATTCAAAATTTAAAAAAAAACCGCCACAGTCGGGGCGCAATCCCATGACCTTAGGATTACATATTTTATATTTAATCTTTATTTTTTACAAAATTTGTTTGGACTTATAAAAGTATTTACTAGAATTTTGTTGAACGTTTTCAAAAAATCTTGAATTGATTTATTAATTAAAATATAAACAATTTTATTTGTGGAATTTTTTTTTTTAAATTAAGGCTTATATCACATTAATATTTCTAAACCATTGATTTCGGCTTTTAGATTGATGTAATGTGATCGAGTTCTTCGCTCTGTTTTTCGAAAATTTATACATGTAAGCATTAAATCATGATTGAAAATAAATTAATTATAGATTAATCACAAAAATCTATCATCGAAAAAGAAAGACAAAAAAAAAGATTCTACTATATTTTTTAATATACTGCGGATATTAATGGTTTCTGTGTCAACAATTTAGTGACAATCCTCGCGTATGATTTATCTGGTTAATTACGTTTACAAAAACTTTTAGAATATCATATTCAGTTTCAATTCTTTTTGTATCATAATGGGTATCAAAATAATTGACTTTTTACGATAAATCATAATTTTTAATTTGCTATATGCTTGAGTTAAATTTAAATTTTGTAAAAATAATTGATCATCAAAATCTGTCAGTGTACGTTGTGTGTGTATAGTTTCCTGTTCGTTAACCGAGGACGGGGGGGACACCTAATTAAGATCTATTGCCTGATTTAAAGTTTACTGTACACTGATCATCTGTTTATCTTACCCCGTTTCTCAATGTGTATACATCTGGTCGGATGTTATGTTTAGTTTGATCGGCTGTTCTTCTAAAAATCGATTTTGAAATAAAAATCATTTTAAATATCCGTTGAAGTAACTCGTAGCCACTGAATAAATTTGGTTTTGAATAATAAAACTTACTGTTGATACACAGGGGTGCCTTATATCCAGGAGAACAGCCTCCGCTACATGACCCGTCAATGTGGTTACAATAAGCACCATTAAGACAATGTCCGCAGGTTTTGTTACATCCCAGTCCAAACCTTCCACCGTCACATTCTTAAAAAATGATTGTTTTCTTTGAGTTATTTTTAGTGGAAGATATTTGTATTATTAGGCATGTTTTTTAAGGTTTCTTTTGTCTGAAGTGTTTTAGTCCTTACTGTATAGTTAGTAAATAATTATTAGAAATATCTCTTACGTTTTTTACAAAGGGGTCCTTCGTATCCCGCAGAGCAACCGTCTGAACACAAACCGTTGATATGATGACAAGGTTTATTATCCAGACAATAACCACAAGTTGCAGCGCAAGATGCTCCATAAATCCCCCATTCACATTCTAAATGATTTTTGATATATTTCTTGGAATTTGTATCTCCTAAAGGGCCATTTTCAAGATATTAATGCTTTCATATTTTTCTTAAAAGAAAAAGATACATGAATTTTTTTAAATTTCACCATAAACTGATTGTATATCGATAGAACTTAAATTTTGCTTGCAAGTATTAAATGCTTTAAATATCCGTTGAAGTAACCCTTAACTCGTAGCCACTGAATAAAGTTGGTTTTGAATAATAAAACTTACTGTTGATACACAGGGGTGCCTTATATCCAGGAGAACAGCCTCCGCTACATGACCCGTCAATGTGGTTACAATAAGCACCATTAAGACAATGTCCGCAGGTTTTGTTACATCCCAGTCCAAACCTTCCATCGTCACATTCTGAGAAATGTGTTTTCTTCAAATCATTATCAATTACTGTACTCCTTATCACTAGGTATGTTTTTTTTTTCAATTGTGTCAGAATCATTTTTGTTTAACATAAAGAAAGTTAATAATGTATTAGAAATATGATTACTGAAAACAATCCTTAAACGCTTACATATTAAATGTAAATTTAAGAACATATACATGTAGAATCCACATGTACCAATATGTGTTCTATTTCAGCATTCATAATAGGATGAATGTTTTTTTTTCTCTTATTACTTCATACGTTTTTTACATAAAGGTCCTTCGTATCCCGCAGAGCAACCTCCTGAACAGGCGCCATTGATGTGATGACATTGTGTGTTATGTAGACAATAACCACAACTCTGACTACAGGCAGGTCCGTACATTCTACCGTCACATTCTTTAAAGTATATATAAAGTTATAACTAATTAATTTTATAGCCATATCTGTAGCATTCCGGAATTCCGCAGATTTGTAGATTCAACGATCTAAAAAAAAACATATCATACTTTGGAATCATTCTTTCAACTAATACAACAAATACTGTATTAACTATTTTAAAATAAAATGTACAGTAGTTAAAGATTATTGGCATAATCTTAATTTTAAAAGAAGAAAAAAATCCAAAGTGAAGGACTAATATACCATTTCAAGGAATACAAGTGCAATATGTGTCGTACTTTTGGAAAGTCGGTTTTCCTTTGAAGTAAGAGTGAATTGGTCCAGTTTGTATCAACAGAAATTACATTTTAAAGTAAACAGACATGTAAACAATGTCAAAGTTCCTATCTTTCAATTAGTTATGGTGCAGGTGTTTTGATTTGCGAATTATTCAACAGACAGCAAGAAGTTTATATTTAAAAAGATTGTCCTAGTATCTTCTTTTCCAAATGAATAATAAAAATATAATATTAATATAATCTCAGACAGATTAAAAAAAATCTAAAAAATAAAAAAATGAAACTGAGGGGGAAAATGACATTAGAAGGAAATATGCATTCATTAAAAATGATTCGGTCTTTTATTTACTTCCAATATTGCGCATATGAATAAGTTATGTTTTTTAATTTACTTACCCTGACTACATCGGTGTCCTTTATAACCCGGATTACACTCAAAACAATTTCCCGTAAAGATATTACATCTTTGCTCAAGACAGTTTTCTGGACACGATTGGTCACAATACTGGCCATAGTACTTAGATTCAGGGCACCCTGTTAGGTACAAGGAAAATATAACTTGTCCTTAAAGGAAAATGTGTAAATAATTGAATTTTTTAAAAAAGACGAAAGCATATAAAATAAAAATAATTGTATATTTTAAATCTCACCGTACACCTCTAATTCACACAATTCATTATATGCATATTGAGAGTAGTAAGTTGGATACGTCACATCCGACTTTCGTTCGTTGTAGTATATGACGTAACGCCCGTCATAAGGACAGTTGATTGTCTGTTTCTCTGTTGGTGTTCCATTTACTTGTTGCATTTCGTGAAAACAAAGACGACCACTGTCTTTATTTGTATCGTTCGATATATAAACGTAAAATCCAGCAAATCTCTTGTAGTATACACCAGGGCCTAAACAAATAAATATGTTTTTTTTATTAATGTCATTTGTTGGTGTTTTCTTAGTTGATTTCAGATTTATTGAAATCAAAGGAAATCAGGGATTTTTAAAATGATTTTCTGTATAAAAGAAAAAGCAATATCACGTTGAAGTTTTTTCTATGCATAAATGTTAAAGAAATAATAAGACAATGCACTTCAATTATAGTGCACTTATTCAACTATGAATATGTCAGAAGAAGATTTTCAAAGAATCAATGCATTTCACTATAAAATCAATAGAGCCCCGCCCAAACACAAGAACTCCTGACCCTGGGGCCAAAAAATTAAAACTTTTGTTGAGGCACTCTTGCTCATCATAACTATGTACTTGGTAAGTTTATATAATACCCAGAAGCAGAGAAGAAGATTTCAAAAAAAATAATGTATTTTCACTATATAATCAATAGAGCCCCGCCTTAACAGCAGAGCTTCTGACCCTGGGGCCATAAAATTTAAAATTTTCGTAGAGGCACTCTTGCTCATTATAACTATGTACTTAGTTAGTTTATTTCATACCCAGAAGCAGAAAAGAAGATTTTCAAAGATTGAATGTATTTTCACTATATAATCAAAAGAACCACGCCCTAACACCTGAACCCCTGATCCTGGGGCCATAAAATTTAAAATTTTTGTAGAGGCACTCTTCCTCATCATATCTATATACTTAGTAAGTTTATTTAATACCCAGAAACAGAGAAGAAGATTTTCAAAGAATAAATGCATTTTCATATTATATTTATAATCAATAAAGCCGCGCCCTACATGTAACACCAGAACCCCTGACCCTGGGGCCATAGAATTGACAATTTTGGAAGAGGTATCTTGCTTATTATAACTATGTATGTTCTTAGTTGGTTCATTTAATACCCAGGAACAGAGAAGACTTTCAAAGAATTAATGCATTTTCACTGTATAATCTATATAGCCCTGCCTTAGCACTACAACCCCTGACCCTGGGGCCATGAATATCAAAGTTTTGGTAGAGGACTCATCGCTGCTAACAATCATGCCAATAGTTTGAATGCTTGATATCCAGGTGTAAAGAAGAGGATTTGTAAAGACCGCCTAATTTTAGTGGTTTTGGCCCCACCCCTCAGGCGCCAGGGGGGAAAGGACCATGAAATTAATAATTTATGTTCCCATAGATGCTTTATGCCAAATTTGGTTGAAATTGGTTTAGCGGGTGCAGAGAAGAAGCTAAAAATGATCAAATGTTAACACACAACGAACGACACAAGACGCACACCACACACTGCACGACAAAAACGGATAAAAATAGGTAACCTGAGTTTTCTCAGATGACCTAAAAATCATTCCTTAAGCCTAGGTCACACTGTCACGGTAATAGACACGGATTGCAATCGATAAACTGTAAGAAATCTTAATGCTAACACGAGTTTTTGGCGCGAAAAAAAAACACGAAACGGCTATTTCAAGATTATTGACCGGTTCAACAAGTTTCGGACACGGTTTCATTAAGGACCATGCTAATAACGCCACGGACATTGTTACGGGCAACCACGGTATTCTGTAGTGAAATCTTAAAATGCGACGGTCTCACTAGTGATTGCTAAGCTACGGTTACGGCCAATCAAGTTAATGCTACAACGCCCCACGGCTTGTGTACGAGAATTCCACGAATGAAGAATATTTTTAAGACGTGTTATGTCTAAGCAAGTAAAAGACATTGGGGAAAATGTAATCGTCATTAAGTTTTCTGTACATGGACGCCAGCAATAACATTGTTAAAAAATACCGATATAAAGAGGAATCATCGAGAAATCAAATGTTACTATTTCCTTTCTTATTTTAAAATACAAGTGGCTCGTTTTTATTTTTTAAATCCTTATTAAAATTGACTTATTTTCAGATCACTGTTATGTATGAAAATACATGCAGATGTGTTAAAAGCTATGAAAATTTATTCAATATTTCTAAATTTATTCTATATTAACATTTTAGTATATTTATTTTTACAATAAAAATCAATGTGTTTTGATTCAGTATTCAATATTTTTGTGATTTATTCGAATTTAGTTACGTTGCCAATACACTCTTCCTGTTAGTGAGTGTAGTAGCTAAGGTCCTTATATATACTCGATTTAGATTTAACTGGCCAGCGGAAGGCGGTTACAACTACTAAGTATCATTTGCCTAAACCAAAATTTGGTAATCTCTCAAGAATCTAGAAATGATGTTACGGATGAAAGATATGGAGATAATGAACAGTTTTCAATATCAAAAGTCCATTCAACCATAAAAACGGGAGAAAAGGAAACACGGACCTCTAAAATATCAGAGGTGGTATCAGGTGCCAACGTGGAAGGAGCTGGGATTTAATGTGTTGCTGGGAATCCTTCCTAATACTTTCATAGAAACTGCTTCATGTTTGTCATCAATTAAAGCGCATCGATACAATGCACATGGTTTGATAGACATCAGTAAGGTTATACCTGTTTTAACTCATACCAAAACTGTTTTCTACTTTCTTTTCCCTCTTCTGTCTTCCCTGGTGTAAAATAATATGTGTCACAACAATGTAGTTCAGTGCTCTCTTTCTGTTCAACTACGGGTGCAGATTTAGAAGCCGAATCCTGTGCTCATGGTCATGCGTACAGTCATGAACAACAGATATCAATGACAAGCAGAAATTGAGACAAAAATGTTTAATAAATATCTGAAAGATCGTAAGCTATCTATCCATCTGTAAAATAGCCGTTTAAACACGAGATAAGACGTCAAAACCCTTACTGCTGCCGTAATTACAACGTAAGAAAAAACTGTTCGCCTCCATTATTCGTGAGTCTCTGTTTTGTTTCATTGTCGCTTTCCTACTATAAACGAGACAAAATTTGCGGGATTTACGGATTATCTTGTATATTCGTATATACATGTATTCCTTACTGCAGTCGTCGAAATCCTTGAGTAACTTCTAAGCCAGGTCCAGTCTAAAGACTATTAATAGCTACGTAGGTATTTAAGCCTACACAAAGTAGCTATTTTTACGCATTTTCTTCCTTTCTTGCATTTTGTGGCCAAACGCAGGAACGGCGCAACATGGTGAGTGCTGAATTTCTGAATACAGTCACACTGATGATGGATATGACAAAAGTTTGGCCAAAAATGATTACTTCATATATTATCAATTTGCATAGAAACTAATGTAAAATTTCCGATTCAGGAAGTAATCACTTTTTGGTCAAAATTTTGTCTTATTCATCATTAGTGTGACTGTATAAAAAATTATGGTATTCACCATGTTGCGCCGTTCAGTCATTTCGCCACAAAATGTAGATAAGACTTTGGCACATTCATAAAGTCGACTCGAACTATCCATATGAACTCGAAATAAAAGTTAAAGATACAACGAAATACGAAACATCTGTTTTATAGACGTTTGTCTTTATAGCAAAAACCTTGATGATAACTTACCACAGTAACTTAATGACAAACGTGATGCCTTCAACTAGTCTATAGAGCAAAATTTCCTTTACTTATGTGGCAATATGCCCTACTACCTCTATATCGAGTTCGTTCGATGCGCTGACGCAAGCTTAACCTCCAAAAAAATTTTAAATCGAGACAATACATTGGCACATAAGTTTATGAAACAAGGATATCACAGTCTTGTTTATATCATCATTTCGGAAGTTGTACTATCGATATAATGAAGTTGTCAGCATATACGGTCATGCATAAAGTAAGATTGTAAAATTTTAAGTTAAAGTTAAGCTACGTAAAATTTTCATTTAAAGTTTAAGTTAAGCTGAAGTCGGTCATTTACAAAACTGAAATACATTTTATTAAAATCGATTTTATACTTGCAACATTATCAGTCCTATAATAGATGTGGATGTGACTAATGCTGACGATTTTCCCAAGATCCACTCTCCACTCTGCTGTCGTTTGAAAGGGACCTGATATTGTACACTGTCCCCCATTAGCTCCTCGGTCGGAATATTTCCCGTCCACTGCTTTCGCTGCTCCCCATTCTACTTCTTTAGTTGGCCAATGGTGTTCCTGCCAGGCAGGTCTCCCTAAGGCTAAATTCACTTATGAACAAAATAACAAAGTGTAATTACCCATTTAAAAAGTATTTATGTTTGAATAATAAATCATTTCATGAAAAAAGTTATGAAAAGAATGTAGATAACATAAAGGAGAAATAAGATACAAAGGAACAAACACTTTAATACATTTTATTTAATTACTTACAGTAACTACAGTGTGGCCCTTGATACCCTGATAAGCAGCCATTCACACAGTTACCAGTGACGGCGTCACACTGCTGTCCCTGACACGTTACTGGACAGGTCTTGTTACAATATTCTCCATAATATCCAGGAGTTGTACAACCTATGTAACAAATCATTATTATTAGTAATTAATTTACTTATTTGTAAATTAAGTCAGAAGACGACATTGTCGAGGAAAATTTGCACATATCATACAGAACTTCCATGACAGTTACATGTATCTGCTGGAACTCACCATAAACAACTACTTCACAAAGATCATTGAATGAATACTGAGAGTAGTAGGAAGGATAGACCACACCACTAAGACGTTCATTGTAGTATATAACATATCGTCCATATACGGAGCAGTCAATCCTCTGATCTTCTACAGGTGTACCGCTAACAGTCTGTAATTCATGGAAACAGAGTATGCCGTCCTCTTTTGAAGTCGTGTTGGAGACATAGACGTAAAATCCAGCAAATCGAAAAGCGTATGAACCTGCATACAGAGGTACAAATTCAATATCATATATTCTCGATCAATGAAGTTTCTTCTGAACCAATAATTTAATAATTCATTAAATTATTAATTATTACAATTATGAAAAACCTTTTGGATGTGATATCAATACGAGCATCTACATGTATCTTATACCTAAAATGCATACCAGGATTATTATCCGTCCTGTAGAAGATGTTGATGTAACTGATGCTGACCACACTCTCTAGATCTACTCTCCATTCTGCCGTCTGTTGTTTGTCTGCTGATATTGTACACTGGTTACCAAGTGCTCCGCGGTCAGTATATTTGCCATCCACCGCCTTGTTTGCTCCCCATGGCAGGGATTGTGAAAAAGCGGCCCTCTGCCAGGCAGGTTTCCCTAAAGCTAAATTATCTAAATATAGAGATGAAATTAATTAACTTAGAAGTTTAAAGTATTCAAAGTTAAAATATCTTCTGCAAAATAACAGTAAATATATTTCATTCTTCTTGTTTTTTAACATTATGAAGTATCCTGAAGTGTTTAAGTATGTTTAAAGAAGAACTTAAACACGCCTTATTCATTCGTTGTTTTATTTCTTTTAAAAAATATATAATTAAACTAATCCTGAATATCACTTAATGATACCGCAATGATCAAAAACACTCCCCTATATTTTTATTCATGTCATATGCTAAATCTTTAGAGGATTAAGTTATTTTGATTAAAAAAAAAATGTTTTATACATTGCAAATAATACATGATCAGGCCTGGGGCCGTAACACATAGATGAGCTCACGTTTGATCTTAATTTTACTTTTTCCAAAGATATTAATAATATGAAAACGAGACTGCAATGAAAAGTGAGCTTGTCTAAGTTTTATGGCCCCCAGACCAGATATCAAGGATAATATATATTTAACAAAAGTTTACTTAAATTTTTTACAATCTTACTATATGCACAAGTACACGTTGTACTCAGGATAAGTTGGAGGATACAGCGAATCATTCTACTCATTCTGAAAAATTATAATATAAGCAATAACAAGATACGACCGGGCAATATTGCTCACTCACACTTGTTGAAAAAAAAAAATTTAGTATTGAAAAGTTAACTGGATCAAACTTGAATTTACCTCAACCTCAGGATGCATCCAAAGAGATATTACAAACCATTGCTTTGCTATTTCTAAGCAAATTTAAATCAATTTTGGCAAAAAAGTGTAGCTAAAAGAAAACGTATATTTAGAAATTTATGGCCCTTTCTCGTAACGGCCTTTGGGATTTTGATAAAACCACCAAAATTGATACAATCTTAAGATATATTTCTCGATATCAAGCGATCAAACATGATTGTAATAAACACCGAGCCCTAAGCTAAATTATGCAACTCATGGCCCCAACATCAGGTATTCACGAGTTATACACTGGGAAAAGTACGAAAGCCCATTTAAGACCTATCAAAAATATTTTTGAATTCGTTATAATGATTTTTAGAATTCGTTATAACGAATTTAATTTGTTATAACAGATTTTTAGAATTCGTTAGAACGAATTTAATTTGTTATAACAGATTTATTAAATTCGTTATAACGAATTTAATCTGTTAGTACAGATTTGGTGAATTCGTTATAACCAATTCAAGAATTTGGTTATAACGAATTCAACAAATCTGTAATAACAGATTAAAGGTCATACGAAACAATTTCCTGCGTATTTTGGGTTGTATACGGAAATGAGTTCATCTGAGCAACATTTTTCAGCCTGAAATAACATTTTGGATTTTTTACGAAAGTTGGAGGCAGCAGAGTCGATCAAAGATACTTGACTGCGAAGATGAACTTCAACTAGCGCGGCTTATCTCCCTTTGCGTATGACGTCAATAAGACCCACTCGCTACATTCAGTACTAATAAATATATAGCCGATCATGTCTTATGCAGCGTAATTTTTTTAAGAAATAGCATTGTCTTGACTTAAAATTTTGCATGAATATATGATTTTCAAACCAGATAGTGTTTGTCTTTTAACATCCTGTTGCATGTTTGCAAGATTTTAGCATGTTTTATCCGTGTAATTTATTGTCATCCTTCTACATTCTAATATAATGAGAGAGAGGGAGACAAAAAACGATGGCCAAAGAGAGCAGAACTTCTGAGCTCGAGTAATATATAAATATAGTGGCTGTCAAATAGCATTACAGTTGAATAAATTTCTAACACAAAAATATGATTTTTTAAATTTCCAATATTTTTTTTAAGAACGATCAGAATGTGAGCACTATCGATTATCGATCGGTAGCACGCGCATATAAGTAAAGCTGGATTGGATTGACAGCGGTGTGTGAAAGTGAAACTACACCTTAGGATAAATGATGTCATTTATTACTGTTTATGCAAATAAAATGATTCTATGATATCGCTACCTCGCCTTCTCCTCTCTCAGTTATTCCTTATACTCTTTCTTTGGCTTTCCCTTTCTCATTGACTCTTTCTCATCCCGTATTTTTTTTTTACCAAAGTCGGTACATTTACACATAACACTGTACTATGTGCCTTTTTAATTCAAGAATTTGGTTATAACGAATTCAACAAATCTGTAATAACAGATTAAAGGTCATACGAAACAATTTCCTGCGTATTTTGGGTTGTATACGGAAATGAGTTCATCTGAGCAACATTTTTCAGCCTGAAATAACATTTTGGATTTTTTACGAAAGTTGGAGGCAGCAGAGTCGATCAAAGATACTTGACTGCGAAGATGAACTTCAACTAGCGCGGCTTATCTCCCTTTGCGTATGACGTCAATAAGACCCACTCGCTACATTCAGTACTAATAAATATATAGCCGATCATGTCTTATGCAGCGTAATTTTTTAAGAAATAGCATTAATTGTCTTTACTAAAATTTTGCATGAATATATGATTTTCAAACCAGATAGTGTTTGTCTTTTAACATCCTGTTGCATGTTTGCAAGATTTTAGCATGTTTTATCCGTGTAATTTATTGTCATCCTTCTACATTCTAATATAATGAGAGAGAGGGAGAAAAAAATACGATGGCCAAAGAGAGCAGAACTTCTGTGCTCGAGTAATATATAAATATAGAGGCTGTCAAATAGCATTACAGTTGAATAAATTTCTAACACAAAAATATGATTTTTTAAATTTCCAATATTTTTTTAAGAACGATTAGAATATGAGCACTATCGATTATCGATCGGTAGCACGCACATATAAGTAAAGCTGGATTCGATTGACAGCGGTGTGTGAAAGTGAAACTACACCTAAGGATAAATTATGTCATTTATTACTGTTTATGCAAATAAAATGATTCTATGAAATCGCTACCTCGCCTTCTCCTCTCTCAGTTATTCCTTATACTCTTTCTTTGGCTTTCCCTTTCTCATTGACTCTTTCTCATCTCGTTTTTTTTTTTTACCAAAGTCGGTACATTTACACATAACACTGTACTACGTGCCTTTTTAAAATATCGTAATAATTTTTAAAAAAGTTAGCCTCGGACTTTAAACGCAATTCTATCTATATATGTAATCCTACGTTTCTGTATGTATTTACAAATCAAATTTTCTAAATTTGTATCCGTTTATTTCAACAAAGATTAAATTCTGCGAAAAAGAATGTTTAACTGTAAAAATATTTGATTATTTAATTGGTTAGGTTCAGTCTCGCAAACAAGGGGCATTGGGGGCATGGGTTTCTTTTCAACGGATCATCTTATGCACGCACTGTATGAGTATTTTCAAACTGCAGTTACTCAGTCAAACTGTTATAGAAGTATCAGTACTTAACATTACAGTACAGGTATATTCACGTACATAGTTGTAATTAATGCTGGTAAGTTTTTAAAATTACGTTTCTTGTGACAGCAAAAGTACGATGATAAACCTCCTATTTCTCTATATCATTTTCATGAGTTCTCGTGTTTCAGATTGCAGATGTGTGCATTCAAATACGCCGACTTTTTATAGATCAATGTTTATCATAAACTTCCATATCCCCGTGTTTATATAGGGAAAGGGGGGTACATCATGTATCAAATACGTATAAAACAAAACAAGCAAGGAGATTGTTGTTTCTAAACTATAAATTTAAAATACTCAGTAAGTAATCTTGGTTGGAGTAAAAAATCTGGATTTCATCAGGGATTTCACCAGGATCATCTTACTATGAATAGCTTTCGTTTTCAGTTGCTGTGCCCAAATAACGATATGTTCAAATAGAGTAAACTGTTCTTTAGAAGCAGATACAATGTAGCTCATCTTAAAACATAATCACATTTATATCCACAAAAAAGACTAAAATTAACTCAATAAAATACAGTAAAATTACACTAGATCTAACGCGTTGTTTACATCAATGGGTCGTTGTGACGTCATGCAAACACAAAATCAAGAACGATAAGCGGGTAACAAATTTATCAAGTGGGCAAGTTTAGGCCTTCATTTTTCCGTTAAGCAAACTATATAAGGCCTATAAGATGATATTACCAAATTGACATGAATAATTTAAATACAATGGATATTTGCTAATCCGAATTTCCTCTACTTTTCTTAAATTTTTAGGATTTATTAGTTATTTTTATATGCTTCCTATATTTAACTTTTTCCAATTTTTACATATAGTAAAGTTGTCACATAAAGGTACAAAATGATACAAAAACTAATCGTTTTGGTCGTTTACTAAGAGAGAAATAACACTTTTCATGTGTTATTGGCTTAAATCTGTACTTAGATTTGAAGCATTTAAATGCCAACATTGTTCTAGTATGTGTGAAAAATCTGATTTATTTGATATATTTTGAAACTTTAGTCCCTTATTATTAATATAACTTACATTTGAGAATTTCGCATAGTCTTTGATTGTGTAAAAATTATAACTAAATTCAATGTTCTATGATAATTTTGAGAGGCAGAAAAGAAGATATTTTCATACGCCACCATTCCGCCAAAAATATAGTCCCTGCTAGTTTTCAAACGCAGTTTACCATTTCTATTTAAAGTTATATAATTCTGATGAGGAAAGAAAAATATGGTCTTTTAAATCTCTTACATCTAAATATATAAGACATATCAACAAATGTACTTTGAATATTCTATCTAGTCAGAAACCAGAGAAGAATCCTACCTTAACAAATTAAGTGAATTATGATAAATAAGGATGTTTCTTTCAAAATAGGGAATTTTTTTTGCCCCACTGTAGGGAGTTCTATTGCTCAACAGATTTTATAGTGGGAAGACGTTTTTTTTTATAAAAATATTCTTTTGAGTTGCTAGTTATGAAACAAAACGCTAAACGTGTAAGGATGATGAGCATGAAAGCTTCGTTCCAAGTAGTGAATTTCATAACCCTTTACTCAGATGTTCTTGTTTAAGGGTCGGCCTCTTGATGAAATTGTGAAAATGATTTTATTCTAAAATTATCTTATCTGCTTCTTTGTATTTAACAGATAAACAAAGCCTTAAGGTAGAACCTGTGTTGGAGAAGTCTTTTCATAATTTTTATTTTGAATTCTCTTGAGAAAAGTTATTCCCCGTTGCCATTTACTCTAAAAAATAAATCAGTGTAATAACTTTTTGAAAGATTAATATAATAAGATATTTTTGCAAGAAAGTTTATTTTTTAATACAAGAAGTAATTTAATAGTGTGTTTTAATGATGATCGGGAAGACTTGTAAGTAAAATAAATAAAAGACAAAAAATATTTTGCCTTTTCAAAAGGTCTTCAAAGATGAAGAGATGTCAATACAAGATGAAGATATTAGAGGTTTAAATAGTAATTTATGTAGTACAGAAGCTCTGATAATTATCTCATGGGCAATATAGTGATAGTGATAAATATAGAAAGATCTAAACCTTATTTATGAATTATTTTTGAATACTATATCTATTTGTTAATCCTGGTCATCCTATTACCCCTGGTTCCGGTCAATAAAATTCATCTAATTTAATTCAATACTTCTTGGTTACTCTCAGTTGTGTGCCCATGAAGGCCACTGGTCTTGTTAAAGATATATTTTGTATATAATCTTGTACATGTATCACTTTGACGAACTGTTGTAAACACGTCTTACATATACCCAAAGTTGCCATGATTTGTACAAACTTCATATTCTACACTACCTTAGAACATTTTATATTGATATGTCAATTCATGAGGAAGTTGTTATTGAGCAGTTTTTTAAAAATATTTGATATCCTTTCCATTTATGAAGGCATTGACGTGAAAAGCAGAAAAAAGGCTAAAACTTTTTTATAAATGTTAATGTATTGCTTTGACCAAAAATGTGAATATTTATCGAATATTTAGTGTCAAAATAGTGAAAAAACCCAATAAGATTTGAAACTTGATAAATTACATTTTCGTTTTAAATTTGTAACATAAAAAAAATTGCACCCTAGTTTAATTAAAAACATTTTTATCTTACCTTTGCAAGCATACATCTCTTCGGCAGAGGTAAAAAAAAATAAAATTGATTTTGGAGCTTTCACTTACTGATTGAAACAAGTTGTTAACCAGGAAGTTAAATGAAAGATCATAGATAAGGTATACACATGTAGTTTTACATTTTAACGTCTAAATACAAGTGCCTCTTCAAGTCTGAGCACTTGACTGCGTCTTATTTAAAGAGAGCTGAATATGTTTATTTAAGTAGTAGTAAGTTATGATTAGAAAAAATAAAGACAACTGTATTGAAGTACAGGCAATCATTAACGTTATTTTCAACCCCTGTTTTTGTACTATTGAAGAATGGATTCTAAATAAGTTTAATATTCATTGTTGTTTTGATAGACAAGCAATACTATTTGGTAAATATGATAATAGGAATGTTTACAGATTTCAAAACCTTTTAATACTTAATTAAAACAATTAATTTTTGCTAGTAAATATATGAATGTTCCAAAAATAGATGCTAAAGCTGTATTTAAGAGGATCACAGATAGAATTTTTATTATAACATTTTTACTGATAAAGAGTTGTAGATATGAGGAATATGAAAGGCATTGGCAAAATATTTGCGATACATTGTAAGCAACAGAGTTACGTATACATGTATATATACATCCAATAACTTATTTGAGTGATTTTATATCTTTATTTTTGTATTATTTGTAATAGAAGAATTTTTTTCTTGCTGCCCCCCCCCCCTCCCCATTTTTTTTGGTCTTTTTTCTACAAAACAACTTTCTCATTCTATAAGTATAACTATGTATTTTGTAGATCCGATGTAATTGTACACCATAAGATGAAAATACCCTACATATACATGTGAAAGTATTATATCAATAAAAAGATTAGAATGTTAGAATAATTTTGCTGAACAATTATGGAATATTACAATTCATATATTTGTCGAAGCATATACACGTAGGATGCATAAACACAGGGATTGTTTATATTTTAGGCAGTGCATCTAAAGCATAGTGAATGCTATCAAATAAACCTATCATGTATAGGGATCTGTGTATAATTTTAAAAAGAAAATTAGATTTCAAATGCTAGTCTACACCATTTTTTTAAAATACAATAATTTAAGGGTTTTCTATAATTTTAACAATCTTTTTGTTAACGAAAACCGAATGTCTGATTCGACAACGTGTAGACAATATATGAATGTTACTTTTGACCCGTGAAGTCAATGTATTTAATAGGATAAGGTTGAATTTTATCTAGTTTTTTTTATAATAAGTACCTGGAGTTCGAGTGTATTTATGCAATGATGTAAAATTCTACCCCCCTCCCCCCATAATCGCTCCACTCCACAATGAAATGATCGTATGTATATGTTAAAATGTTTGCTATTGTTAATAATTTGACTATGTTTCAATCTTTGTACGTGTATAATTCGCGGTATTTGATAAGAACAAGATCTTTGAACTTTTTGAAAAATTTGAACAAAGAATATTTTATACAAGATTACTTGTAATAAAAATAAAATCAGTCTAATTAGTCACGGAAGTTAAAATAAGTACAAATAAAGGACAAAGAGGTCATGACCGAATTTGTCTCTTATTTGAAATTGTAGAAATCAAATGACAGCTAAAGAGCTTTAGTTTGCAGTTAAGAACTATAAATATTGTAAGAGGGTTTCAAAGTTGGGTATGTTATCGATTTTTTTTATTTATTCTAATAGAATTTGGTCAAATTTGAGGCTTTTTTCACTTCGGGAAACACAGAGCACAAGCTTGCCTCTGTAAGAATTCTCTATTCATAAGAAGCATATGTTTTGAAACAAGAAGTGCTATATATTAATAGAAAAAAATAGAGACAACTGCATTTAGGTAAACAAAATTAATAACATAATTTTGACCCCTGTAAGACTTGCATGTATGTAAATTCTAGAAAAATAAATAAAGGGGAATACACTGAATATTTCAGGCTTTAGAAGTCCCTTTGTTTGGAAATTACTACATACTTTTACAGTAACCAAACACGGTTAATTGAAATCGAAGATAACAAAAGGGAAGTTAACAAGAGGCCCATGGGCCACATTGCTCACCTGAGAAGCTTTGGCCATTCTGTTTTTTACCAGACTTCCCCCTTGTAATACATAATGCATCCCCAATCTACCCCACTTATCATAATTTAGACATTTTGAAATCTACACTACCCAAGGATCCTTCCATGTGCACATAATTTTCATCTTTTCTGGCCCAGTGGCTCTTGAGAAGAAGATTTTCAAAGATTTTTCCTATATATTTCTATGTAAAAATTTGATTCCCCATTGTGGCCCCGCCCTTCCCTGGGGGTCATGATTTGAACAATTTAGAATCTACACTACCCCGGATGCTTCCACGTAAGTTTCAGCTTTTCTGACCCAGTGGTTCTTTAGAAGAAGATTTTCAAAGATTATTCCTATATATTTCTATGTAAAACTTTAATCCCCATTGTGTCCCCACCTTTTTCTCGGGGGTCATGATTTGAACAATTTAGAATCTACACTACCCTAGAATGCTTCCACAAGTTTCAGCTTTTCTGACCCAGTGGTTCTTGAGAAGAAGATTTTTTAATGACCCCACCCTATTTTTGTCTTTTCTTGATTATCTCCCCTTGTGAGAGAACTTGACCCTTTATTTTTAACAATTTAAATTTCCCTTCACCCAAGGATGCGTTGTACCAAGTTTGGTCGAAAATGTGAAAAGTTTAAAGACAGACAGACAGACGGACAGGCAGACGGACGGACGGACGGTCGGACGGACGGACAGATGGACGGACGACGGACAAAATATGATCAGAAAAGCTTACTTGAGCCTTCGGCTCAGGTGAGCTAGAAAATAAAGCTAGAACGCAGTGCAGAAATCAACACGGAAGGAAAGTGAAGAAATAAAGAGATAATTTTCATATCACAAAGTAACAAAAACTCATTTAATGTGAAATTTAAAAGGAAACATTTTTGAACTTTTAATAGGAAGCCTGGAACATGACACTGCTATTGACATACTGTCTTGTTAAATGTGATATCAGTACAAATCTTTGAGAGAAGATAATTATTCTTATACAGCATAAACTGTACATATCTGTGTGTAGAAACCTCTTAATTAAATACTTTCACGATAAGAAATTACAATATACGAGACATGTAACACTTTGTCCTTTCTCTGGACTAATTTTTTTTAAGTTACTGCATAAAAACATTCATAAATTTTAAAATAACGTTTAGAGATGAAACATACAATTTTTTCCTTGTCACAGCTTACCAATTAACTCTCCATGGTATTGAATTATATAGTGTGCATATATCATATATTCATATAGTTGTCAACCAAAAGGAAAAAGTCTACCAACCGTGCTTGCTGTGCTGTTGAGAAATCAAGTAAATACGATGATACAAAAATAGGGTAACGCCATTGAAATGAGCATGATTAGGTACAATATTACCTTTTTTTAAGGCAGTATAATAAAACAGAAGTTTTGTTTCTTTATTTTAATCTAGCAAATCATTGATACATATACGGTTCAGAAATCCAGATACAGAGAAAATATATTAATGTCTTGGTTGAAATATAAAATTATTTTGACCTATTTTTGTTTTAAATAATCTTTTGAATATGTAAACTTTATTTGATGTTTAATATTCAATCTTGCTACAATTATAAACCATCCATCTTTATCTAAACTATTTTTTAGTCAAATAGAAAAAAATTATATTTTTGTGAAATTTTGAATGAAAAATTTAAATCGATGCGGTTTAAGTTATGCATTTTACAGATATGAATAAAACTGAAGTTGTTATTTTCAGGATTTTTAATACTATTTTGTTGGTTTCCTTTGTCCTTAATCCAAGAGAAAAAGACACATGTACTTCCACATCCGGTTTTAAAGTTATGCATCGTTTATAAGTATTTAGTTTTTCACTTCTCTATCAAAAGTTATTTTTGATTTAAAAAAAAAAAAAAAAAGGACGTCGGCGTATTTAAGATTATTTTTCTTACTTTTTGGGGGAAATTTTAAATGTAGCTTGGGTTGTATACGTTTTGATATAAATATGATGTGTTTTGGTGCATAACTCAATTATATATCATAGTAATCGTCACTTTGTAAAAAAATATTGAGAAATAATGTACTTTGTATGTTTTTAGTATTTCTAAGGTGTTTCTTTGCTGTCAGTAGTATCCGGTTGTTTTAACATTAAGCACTAATTTTCAACTTATTTACTTTATACTTGCGAACATCGTTTGATTACATTTAAGTAAAATTTTTAATTTTTCTGCTCGGTCGTTCTTCTTCGTGCTCAGTAACACAAATAAGATACTTCATTATTGCATTTACTTGTAGAAGTATATATATTTATAAAGGAAGCGCAAAAATGCACGCTCAAAAACATGACATTATATTTTCTTCTTCAAACTCAGAGTGACCTATTGTTATCTGTTTTCGTCCGTCGTCGTTCGTCGTGCGTTACCATTTAAACATTTTCAGCTTCTTCTCTGAAATCGCTGAACCGATTTCAACCAATTTTGGCATATAGCTTCTGTGAACAAAGATTTGGAATTTCATGGTCCTGCCCGCCTAGGGGGTAGGGCCAAAACCACTAAAATTAGTGCAATCTTTTTATACTCACGGACATTAAGCAGTCAAACTGTTGGTATGATTGTAATAAGCATTGAGTTCTAGTGCTAGGGTGGGGCTATATTGATTATATAGTGAAAATTTCTTTGAAAATCTTCTTCTCTGCTCCTGAGCATTAAATAAACTAACTAAATACATCGTTATGATGAACAAGAGTACCTCTATCACAATTGTGAATTTAATGGACCCAGGGTCAGGGGTTCTATTGTTAGGGCGGGGCTCTTTTAATTATATAGTAAAAAAATATTATTTTTTGAAATTCTTCTTCTCTGCTCTTGGGTATTAAATAAACTAACTAGGTACACAGTTATGATGAGCAAGAGTGCCTCTACCAAAATTGTAAATTTTATGGCCCCAGGATAAGTGGTTCTGGTGTTAGGGCGGGGCTCTATTGATTATATACTAGTGAAAATGCATTATTTCTTTGAAAATCTCCTCTGTTCCTGAGTATTAAATAAACTAATTAAGTACATAGTTATGATGAACAAGAGTGCCTCTACCAAAACTGTGAAATTAATGGCCAGGGGTTCTGGTGTTAGGACGGGGATACATTACATTACAGGTATGAAACTCTTTTTCTTTACTCCTGGGTAATAAGAAGATGAACTAATATATAGTTATGAGGTGCAAGGGGTCTTCTTCCAGAATTGTGAATTTGAAGACCCCTGGGTCAGGGATACCAAAGAGGGGAGGGGGCTTTACTTATATACATACTGAAAATGAATTGTTTGAAATCTGCTCCTTGGTATTAATCAAACATTTTTGATAAGCAAGTGTGCATTTTCAAAAATTGTGCAATGTGTAGACCTAGGGTCAGGGGTTCATGTGGGGTAGGGGCACTTCTAATTATTGTTGAATATTACTGATTAGTTTAAATGTATTTTTGGTTCCCCTACCCTGCATCTGTGTTTAAGTAAACAAACTAAAAAATTGTTAAGTGTATAGTTATGATTCGAAATGATGCCTCTTTCAAAATTGTTACTGCTATAGCATCTAGCTTAAAACATGAACCAAATTCAATCATTTGAAAGATGTTGCATGATGCTCAGGTGACCTATAAAGCCCATCGGCCTCTTGTTGTATAAAACGATTGAAGGAACCCCGACATTTTATGTAGATAACAAAACCAATGCAAAAGCAGTCTACATGTCATTCCTATACACGATAACTCATATATCGGCACTTTGTTGGTCATTATTTACACTGTCCTTAAAACACAACATCGTATTAGACAATTATAAATAATTAAACTTTTTAATGATTAAATTAAAGTAATACATAAGTTATCATCTTATTTGATGATTTCATGTACATATTAATCTATCTATGAAATATTTTTACCGTATGTGCAACTTGAAAAATTAGTTGAAATGCCTTTATACCAGAGATTCTGAAAAAGGAAAGGAACGACAACTCTGCATGGGAGAATGACAAATTATGTCATAGTGCACCAAATGTCACCTAGCAACATTTCTTAAGCAAAAGCATCATTGAGAGAACTTGTTTTTCAAATTCTTGATATCTGAAGGTTCCGTTCATTAACTAGATTTGACTTAAGCTTTTAGCATGAAATATATGGAGATAATGAACAGTATTCAAGTTCGAAATTTCAATAAGCAATACAATAATTTTATTTTCAATAACTTCAAAATTTACACTCAATGATTAGTGTTTCTAGACAATCAAAGAAACATAATTAAAATTTTCCTGAAAAAAAGACTACATGCTTTCTCTGCTGTGTTTTCAAGCATGGGAAATTTTTATTTGATTAAGGAAGATGAAAGAATATTTATGTGGGATTTTTTGCAAAGAAGTAAACATAAACATAGTTACTTTAAAGTGCATCAGGTAATGAATAAGCCCTAAAAAGTAACACAGATTATAGCAACGAAAAATATGTACATGAAAATAAATATTTTCCAGTTTAAAGCCACTTAAACAATAAGTGGCATTCCTACATTTTGTTTAATGCACTTTAGAAATTAAATGAACACAGATGTTATCGCAATATGATGAGGAGATATACTATTGTTTTTTTATTGCAATTAAAATCTATATTTTTGATTCTGGAACTTTCCCCCAAAAAGTCATTTACATTTTCATTCCAGAATGTTATCATTGGTTGCTATAAATGTTTTCCTTTGATGTTTCCTCTTGTACCCGGATGTAGTCCAGGACAACATTGTAGATTATCATATACTCCTCCTTAAGGAACAAAAAAAATAATCATTAAAATAGACTGACCAACACATATTATTGCAAAATGGAGAATCATATAGGAAATCAAAAATGCATCGTATCAAATGTATGGAGGAGATGTACATGTATATATCTATTTAAAAAGAAACGGTATAAAATTTTAAAATATAGATCTGAGATTAACAACACTTTTTATTGCAGAATGAGGAATTGCATGAGAAATCAATAATACATTGTATTTAATGTTTAGAGGCCAGGAGATGTATTAATGATGGAAGTTACCAGGTTGGAGCAGAGTTCCGGTCGTCTTATCTGTAACTGACGGACGGCAGTAAAAATGTCCACCTCTCCGTCCATAGTTAGCTGTTGTAGTGTGTTAAACACAGAGCAGAACACCCCACATAGGGCTGCACCATCACTGAAAATAAAAAAATAAAATCAATATATGTCGATAATTGTTATAATGTGTTATATACAGCATACGATACCCCACATAGGGCTGCCCCGTCACTGAAAATAAAAATATATATGTAGATTACTCTTATAGTGTGTTATATACAGTTCAAAAAACATCGGGCAGCTCCCTCACTAGTGATAATTTAATAAAATATAAATATCCATAGACATTTCTTATAATGTCTTAAACACAGCTCAGAAAATTCCACAAAGTGACAGCTCCGTCATTGATCGTAAAAAAATTATAAATATCTATAGACAAATGTTGTAGTGTGTTAAGCACAGAACGGAAACACGGCAACTCCATAAAGGTCTGCACTATCATTGATAATAAAAAAAATACTAATTTCCGTTGATTATTGTTGTTTTTACTATATTATTTATTAAGTTTGGATATGAATGTACCTGCACTTTTTATGCATTGATTCCAAAAAGAGACACTTATTTGGACGTGATATAACGAAATTGTGTTAAGGTTGTTTTTTGTTTATCGTCCCATAAAACATTTTTCTATGCGATATCTTTCGATGTATTACGATTTATTTTCTTTACCTGCTGACCACTGTAATGGGACCCTCAGTTTTACTTTGAAGTGCAGATGAAACCAAATGTAACATCTGTATTGTCGCCTGTGAGTTTTCTACTATTTTCAAGCTTCCTGTTGGTTCTATGATCGACACGGAACATCCCTCGTCATTTGCCTAATAAAAGAGAGAGAGCTACAACTTAAAAGGATGCTTCAAAATCTATGGAGTAACAAAAATATCTTAAATGGTAAAAATAAAAACCAATTACTTAATTTTATAGAATCGGTTCGATAAATATTACCTACCCCATCTTGGATAATGTTGATTGTTGAACATTTGATATCTGTGACTTGCTCTTGTCCACAATTGAATGGAGCGACAGATTTCTTACTATTGGCAGCTGGTAGCCACATCTTTGTCTTCATATCATAGAGATTTTCAAAATGAACATTATTTATTGGTAATCGTTTGTAAGAATAAAATCAAGTTATAAGAATTATTTACTCACTGATTCAACTTTCGTTAGGGGATCCATGCAAATGACTATATCTGATTCGTGGTCAGTAAGCAGGCGCAGAAAGTCGACAGCGTCCCCTGCTGGTGGATAATGTGTTATTATAAATGCCTTGTTCTTGGTGTAGGACTGAAAAAAGGAAATAAGTCTATAAAAGAGCATTTTGTTTTTGTAAATCACACTCTACATTGATACAAAAGAATTTTTTCATCTGCTCATTAATCTTATATATATTATTCAATGCCAAAAAACGGTTTTAATTTTTCAGCACCGTAAATATTAATATTGATATTCTTGAGAAGTTATTTTTTTCGGCAGTTTGCATGAATTTGAAGTACTTTCATTCAGATTGACTTCGTTGTAACGTACTTTTATTTCTTACCGTTAACACTCATTTTAATCAATTGCTAAGCAAAACAAATATTTACATACAGGAAGTGTAATGGCATTGATGTAGTTCCCGCGTTTTGGTACACTTGATGACAGGAACAGGCGATACTTGTCAACTAGAAAAGAGAAGTTTTACTTTGTATAAAACCACATCTCTGAATGGTACGTGCATAACTCAAATGAGTGTACACAGTTTACGGGAAAAATAAAATTGCATCTTTGTTACCGAATTAGCTGATGCACTTTAATGGCATATAAAATATTTCAAAGTTTATATGTTCATTTGAGCAGATTTCTTTTCTCAATATTGCCGAGAACAATGTATATTCTGATCTTGAAAAGAGGAATATTCTTAAATTTACACAGGAAAAATAGTGTTAACTTAAATTCATTTGTAGACTAAGATGAAAATAAACGTTTACTTTATGGCAAACAAGTGGGTTTTTATGGTTTAACATTTGCATATAAACTATCAATCAGAGTGAACCATTATGCATATGATAAGTAAATGCATATGCAGTACTTTAATTAACGTATGGATAACTTACGTGGAAGAACACCTAATTTACTTCCACTGCTCTCTATAGCAAATTTGTAGGCTGCTTCTGTGTATCTGGGCCTTACTCTTAGGAGATTCTAAATATGTGAGTTAGAGACAGATGATTCATTTTTTCATCAATACCAATTTAAAATCATGTTTGAGCAAGCAAAAATACATAGATTAATGTTTTTAATTAAGGAGGCTGGGGGATCAACAAATTAATCAAAAAATAACTAACAGATTTAACTTATTTCTTTAGATACATTATCTTAAGCTCTCAACTCTCATTTGGCAAAGAAAAAAATCATACTTTTTAGTTTTGAAATTTGATCATTTTTTTTTTATCTTTATATGGAGCTCCTCTTTTAAAGGAGATTGAAATAGTCTGAAAATGGCTGCCACCCCCAGCCTCTTTAAGTTAAACAAGAATGAAATTTAAAGTAATTAAACCTTTAATAGAATAAAACGGACGAAAAGCAAAGAAAGGTTTCAATTTTTTGAAGACATAGACACCTATCTCAAACTTTTTTCTAAACAAAATACGTATAAACATATCATCAATCAGGTTAACCAATTCTGGGTTTTCTTTAAGCTTTAATTTTAATTGACCTATAGCTATACATGGAACCAAACTAATAATATATACTGTCAGTTTGGTCTAGAAGACGTAAAAATAATATGAAAATCTTTAAAAACAAAAACGTTAAGAGAACCTGGAACTCTTTTCTAAGTTCGCTTTCATTGGCTGGTTTATCCAGGGTCATTAACTCTGCCTTCCTTGTAAATTCAGGTTTGGTGAGGACACATGTTGGAGCTTTGAACACTGCTTCAAGCGCGAGGAAAATAGTCTGGTACTGTTCTTGTAACGTCCACATACCAACACCAAAATCAGCAATTAAGTATAGTTCATTAATTCAACATGCATTGTAATAAGTTATATTTTCTTTTTTTTAAAGAATGTGTTTTCGGGTATGACGATGATAACATACCCTCTTCCTTTGTAATTGGTAAATTTAATAATGATCTGTTTTGCTCCATTGAAATACTAAAGCTTGTAAAGAACATGTAACATTCATATGCCGGTACAATGAATTTGTCAAAAGTGTTTCAGAATTCGTAATCGTAGAGAAATAAAGCAGAATGATGTGTCTTTTATGTTTTACAATTATACAATTTTAAAATTCAACATTTTTCATCCTATATGCAACGTTTCAATTTTTTTTCTTAAAACTTAAAACAATAACATACAAATGCAGTGTTTTGTACGAACTTTTGACATTTTTATTACGAGAATTATAAAACAAAGAGAAATACAGTATTCATATGTTATCAATTTATATGTACTTTTCTTTTTAACCTCAATAAGTTTCATGCTCTTCAGATATCTTTATTTTAATTACTGCTTTAATCTACAACCTTTCTCAAAACTGTGATACCAAATCATTAAATTTCAAATTTGTTTACCGGTACTTAAAATGTCCTATTGTATTGCTTAATGTAAAACTGCATGAAGGAATCCATAAAGATATTTTTATTTAAATAAATGTTTCAAGAAGTTTCATTCATCGTAAAATGTTAAGTATTTTATTCTCATACCATGAAAATATAATTACAAAAATCAATATAACCAGACAAATATTTATATAATGAAAAAAACTTTTTATGGACAGTTTGATCCCTTGTTTTATCCGAAATTATTCTAGTAAGAGTTTTCTATCCTTATTTTGAAAAAAAGATATATTTCAGAATGTACGAGCCTTCATTATTATGTATCTTAATATAAGACAAGCACTTTAAATCATAATAACTGAGAACTTAAACATGAGTACCTACCACTTTATGGGTTACTCTAAATTTCCGGATTTTATAATTCTCGTACTTTTGCTCCTCTTCCGCCAGTAACGAGATGACACCAAATGCTGTAGACTTATACAAATTCCTGTCAGGCTTATGAATTTCTAATCACTAAAAGTTGTTTGAGATCGAGGGTTTGTCTCGACACAGATCCAAGGTTATTCCGTAGAGATCAGGGTCAATGTACTCAATGACAGAAAAAATATTTTCTTTTCCACGCTACGAATTAATAAATAAAAATCATTGAAGGCTCGTACTTGAAACATAGATTATTTATAATAACAAGTTGTGTCATGACCTTGATGAAGGCAAATCAAGGTCACTGACAGAGAGAAAAAATGGTCAAGCATGTAATTAAGATTCACATGAGGCTCATCCTGAGAATAGAGGTTGTTCTTATAAGAACGTGAAGTGACCTTAACCCAATGTCGGCACTGCCTGTCTACAGGTCCATTCATAAGAAGCATATGTTCTGAAACAAAATGTGCTAAATATTAACAGAGAAAAATTAGAGACAACTGCATTTAGGTAAACAAAAGTAATAACATAACTTTGACCCCTGTAAGACTTACATGTATGTCAATTCTAGAAAAATAAAGAAAGTGGAATGCACTGAATATTTCAGGCTTTAGAAGTCCTTTTGTTTGGAAATTACTACATACTTTTATAGAAATTGAACACGGTTAATTAAAATTGAAAATAACAAAAGGGAAGTAAAAAATAAAACGCAGTGCAGAAATCAACACGAAAGGAAAGTGAAGAAATAGAAAGATAATTTTCATATCACAAAGTAACAAAAACTAATTTAATGTGAAATTTAAAAGAAATCATGATAATTATGAACTTTTAATAGGAAGCCCGGAACGTGACACTGCTATTGACATTAATGTTTTGTTAAATGTGAATTCAGTGCAAAGCTTTAGAGAATATAATTATTCTTATATACCCATATGTGTGTTTAAACCTCTTTATTAAAATATTACAATTTTTTCATATAAATAATTCTTATGATAAAAAGTTTACATTATAACAATTTGTCTCTGGACTATGCATTTTGAAGTTACTGCATAATAACATTGATAACTTTGAAAATAACATTCCGAACTTCGAAAATAACGCTTAGAAACAAATACTTAAAGAGAGATGAAAAATACGATTTTTTCCCCTTGTTACAGCTAACCAATATGAATTATATGATAAGTATATAATCATATAATTGTTGTCAACCAAAGGGAAAAAAATCCTTCCAACCGTGCTTGCTGTGCTGTTGAGAAAACAACTAAATATGATAATACAAATAGGGTAACGTCACTGAAATGAGTAGGATTAGGTACAATATCACCTCTTTTTGGTAAACCATTATAATAAAACAACAGTTTTGTATCTTTATTTTAATTTAACATTTATTGATACATATTTACGGTTCAGAAATCCTGATAAAAAGAAATTTATAAATTCCTTGGTTGATATATAAAATTATTTTGATCTATTTTTGTTTTACATATTTTTTTTGAATATGTAAATTTTATATGATGTTCAATATTCAATCTTTCTACTATAATAAACCAGCCTTCTTTATCACAACATTTTTTTGACCATTAGGAAAAAATCCCATTTTTGTTAAACTTTAAATGAAAAATTAAAATCGGCGGGGTTTAACTTATGCATTTTACATATACACTGTATAAATAAAAATGAAGTTGTTATTTTCAGGATTTTTGATACTATTTTGTTGGTTTCCTTTGTCTTTAATCCAAGGGAAAAAAGACATATGCTCTTCCGCATCCAGTTTTAAAGTTATGCATCGATTATACAATTGTAGTTTTCACTTCTTTATCAAAAGTAATTTCCAATTTTTAAAAAAGGACGTAGAGTATTTAGCATAATTCTTCTTATTTTATTCAGAAATTTTAAATGATGTTTTGGTTGCATACGTTTTAATAAAAATATGATTTGTTTACATGCATAACTGAATTATATATAAACTCAATCGTAACTATGTAAGAAATTGAGAGATATGTACTTTGTACATCTTTAGCGTTTCCAAGGTGTTTATTTGCTTTCCGTAGTATCCAGTGGTTTTAAACTTATCACTAATGTTAATTAAACCTATTTACTATATAGTTGCGGACATCGTTTAATTACATATGATAAAAAAAAAATAAATTAATATAAAAAGTGAGATGTACCATCTTTCTTAGTTCTATCCTGATTAAATTTTCTTCTTCGTGCTTGGTAACACAAATAAGATAATTAATTTATGCATTTACTTAAAGGAGCGCAAAAATGCACGCTAAAACATGATATATTTTCTTCTGCATATCATCCGTCAAAGAGAGTTAAAAATCGTGAATATAGTCTGTTTCTCATGCATTCGACACCGTTATTTCAGGTAGAGTAAAGCCATTCTCCTTCTTTTGTGCAACACTATTTGTGTACAAAACAATGTGAGGAACCCCGACCTTTTGTATATAAACAATACCAATGCTAAAACTGCCTTTATGTCATTCCGATAAACGATAACTCATAAATCGGCACTTAGTGGGTCATTTTTACACTTGAGTTATCTTTCCTTAAAACGTTAAATCGTATAAGTCATATATAAATTATTAAAGTTTTTAATGATTTTGTTAAAGGTGTGCATAAGTTATTATCTTATTTGATTATTTTATGTACATATTATTCTATCTATAAAATGTTATTCACTATATGTGAAACTTGAAAAATAATTGAAAGGCCTACATTCCAGAGGTGTCTGAAAGAGGAACGAAGGACAACTCTGCATGGGAGAATGGCAAATTATGTCAAAACACACCAAATTTCACCAAGCAACATTTCTAAAGCATCATTGAGAGGACCTGTTTTTCAAATTCTTAGTATCTGAAGGTACCGTTCATTCATTGGATTTTGACTTTTAGAATGAAATATATGGAGATATTGAAGAGTATTCAAGTACGAAATTCACAACAAGCAATACAGTAGTTTTATTTGCAATAACTACAAAATTTACATTCAATGATTAATGTTTCTGGACTTTCAAAGAAACATAATTAAAACTGTCCTCAAAAAACAACTACATGCTTTCTCTGCTGTGTTTTAAAGCATGGGGAATCTTTATTCCGATTAAAGCCGCTTAGTTCGATTCTAATCACTTAAAAAATATACTCGTTTTTTTTTCTTGAAAAATAATTGTCAATATTTTTTTTAACTTTTTCAAATTATATCTCCAAAGTCTTTTTCTTTAAAAAAATATCAAAATTCAAAAGTTAAAAAGATATTTTTGTTAAGTCACACAAAAAATAATCCTTTTTTGATATCTCGTGAAATCACCTTCGAAAGATTAAGTTTATCGCTTGCATCTATATCTCATGAAGAACAAACCCGAGCTTTTTTTCACAACAAAGTACTTATGCCTGTACACGGGCAAAATTTTATAGCCTTCGTTACTAAATTTCCTTTAAAAATATTTGGAAATATCTGATTTTTCCTTATTCTTTGAATATGCATATAAATAGAAAAATTACTATGGATTAAATTCAATTAATTTTTCAATTTTTAAAAGATATATTATGACCCAGGCTTCTATTAATGGAAAGAAAATACTCGGGTTTGAATTCCCTTCGTAATTAAGTATAACCGATTTTTTTTTAAAGGTGATTTCACACCAGATCTTAACTTCCCGTCAGGAATTTCTGTTTGTCAATAAGGTTTTTGATCTATGTTTCCCCTGTAAGGATTGTTGTAAAAAAATATTGAATCAATCTTACAATTTATTTTCATATATTATCTATGTAATGATATACTTTTATTGTGTAAGATTATACGAGGGCTGTTCGGAAATTATTGAGACAATTACATATACTCCATAAAGGACGGAGATAATTTCATGAAAATTCATCCACATCTTATAAAGAACGTCTAAAACACTTAAGCAAAGTTTCTATTTCCTACGATAATTATATAAGTTTCTGTGAAATAATAACTATGCATATGTCTATCGACCCGAAGCAGCCTCGATACGTCATTTACGTTAAGTTAGCCGTAGATTCTTTCGCATGTAAAACGATCGGGAAGCGTTTAATACTCTTCCTTTTTTGTTATCACATATATAACATTACAAAAATCAAACAGTCCCTTTTCTTAAACTATTCTTTAAAAATGTATGCTGTTGCTAACCCAGTCAAAAATTTTCATTTATGGGAAAGGACGACTTAGAATCATGCGGTGCTAATTTATGCAACGCGGGTTAAATACCGTAACGATATCAATACTGTATGTAATAACTCATGGTCGTCCAGATCTTTTAATTTTACTCTTGTTTAATTGCTAAAAAAATGTATACTGTTGTGAGATGTGTTGTATTTGTATTGTTTCATTATGTATATAATTAGTAACATTAAGTTTCTTGAACATTCCAGAGTGGTCAATATGTTTGGTCATTTTATCTAGAACATTCTTGAACTTTGTTTATGTCTAGAACTTTCCAGGAATATCATGTATTTACAATTTCTAGAATATTCTAGATTTATATTACTGTATAAATACCCTGTCAATTCGATGCATAGAGACTTTTGTCGTATGAGCACCATTGAGTTACAACTGGGACATATTTTCACTGGGACATTGTGTGCAGCAACGGACACTCTGATGTATGTATTTTTAGATTCTTGCTAAGTTTGTACTTTATGTTTCATATACTTATTATATATTACTGTAAATAAATTATTGTTAAGTTTAAATTGTGTTATTGATCTTTGCTGGCATTTAGGGTTATTCTGACCCATAACAGAATTGGGGGCTCGTCCGGGATAAAGAATTTCTTGCACTTTTGCAGTTTATTGTCAAAATTTTGTTTATTGAACCGTTAAATTTGACTATAAGCCAGCAAAAATCAACATGGTATTTTCGGTCACAGACTTTCTTAGTTCACCAAGTGTACAGGTTTTTGATACGTTAAAAAAGGATGACTTGATCGCGTTAGGTTTGCATCTTGGGTTAGAGGTTAAATCTTCACAGAGAAAGCAAGACATTAGAATAAAGGTTGCAAACAAACTAGTTGAAGAAAACATCTTTGGAAAATATGATCTTCCAGATTATACACTTAAATCAGAATCTTATAATATGTCAGAATTTCAGTATCAAGTAGAGTTGGAAAAAATGAGATTTGAAGAACGAGAGCGTGAACGGAAATTTGAATTAGACAAATTAGATAGAGAAAGAGAAGAGCGAGAAAGAGAGCGTGAAATGAACTTTGAATTAGAGAAATTAAGATTACAGCAGAAACCAGAACCCTCATTAGTCAAGAATGAATTTGATGCAGCAAAAAATATTAGGTTAGTTCCGAAATTTCAAGAAAAATCTGTAGACAAGTATTTTCCCCAATTCGAGAAAGTCGCAGAAAATCTTAAATGGCCACAACACGTTTGGTCAACAATGTTACAAAGTGTACTGGTTGGCAAAGCAGCTGAGGTATACTCTGCACTAGGGGTAGCTGAAAGTTCAGACTATGAGAAGGTCAAAGCAGCAATATTAAAAGCATATGAATTAGTACCTGAAGCATATAGACAAAAGTTCAGAAAGTATAGAAAGTTTGATAATCAAACATTTGTTGAATTTTCACGAGAGAAAGAAGATTTATTCGATCACTGGTTTAGATCTAAGAAACTTGATAAAACTTTTGCTAATTTGCGCCAAGTCATCCTGGTAGAAGAGTTTAAGGAATGTGTTACTCAAGATTTGAAAACACATCTAGAAGATAAGAATGTGAAAACTCTTGAAGAGGCAGCAGTCATATCTGATACTTATGCTTTGTCTCATAAAAAGAATTTTGTATCAAGATCTCAGACTAGCAGTAATTCTACAAATTCAGACACATATAAAAAGAGTGGTTCAGGGTCTCAGTCTTTCACAAGTTCCCAGTCTCCATCCCAAGGTGGTTCTAAGTCCGGTCCAGGACGTTTTGAAGGATCATCTGGAATAGGGTCGCTTCCTACTTGTAGTTATTGTAAGAAAAAGGGTCATCTGATCAGTGAATGCTTTAAACTTAAGAGAAAAAATGATTTTGATAAAACTCAACCACATGCTTGTGCGGCAGTTAGAGGTGATAGAGAAGCCTTAGTTTCGATTTGTTCTGACACTCCTGATGTCCAGGGTTCACAGTCCAGTTCTATTGATTCTATGGAGGATTATAAGCCCTTTATGTCTCAGGGATTTGTTTCACTCGGTGACTCTAGCGAAATAAAACCTGTCCAGATTTTGAGAGATACTGGTGCTGCACAGACGTTATTGTTAGAGGGCGTGCTTCCTTTGTCTGAGCAGACTTCTACTGGTGGGTCAGTTTTATTACAGGGTGTGGAGCTAGGCGTCATTGATGTTCCCCTGCATAGAATTAGTTTGAAGTCAGATTTAGTTACTGGACCTGTTATCGTAGGTGTTCGACCTACTCTTCCCGTTCCAGGCATTTCTTTGTTGCTAGGCAACGATTTAGCTGGTGGAAAAGTTGTACCAGATCCTATAGTTTGTGAGAAAATCACTCCAGATGTCATGTGCGATGATGAAGATGATGACATTTATCCAGCCTGTGCTGTTACTAGAGCGATGGCCAGAAGACGAGAAATGGAGGCAGACCATACTCAAGCCTTTGACGAGACGAATTCCTCTGTTGATATTGATTTGAATGACACTTTCTTATCTGACCTTGATGGCACTCAAACAAGCATGGAACCACACAATATCAAGAAGCAAGAGAAGAAAGAACTGTTACCAAAATTTGGTGGTGAGGATGATGAGTTGCATCCACTAGTTAGCCAAGGCAAGGACATCCTCAGCCGAGAACGTTTACTCTCTGAACAACATAAAGACCCAGATATCATTCAACTTAGTAAGAGGGCACTTCCACCAGAAGAGGCTACTAAAGTTGGAGAATGCTTCTATATGAAAGATGGCATCCTTATGCGAAAATGGCGACCACCTGACGCTTCCCCAGATGAAGTGTGGCGTGTTGTTCACCAGATAGTGGTCCCAGCTGCTTATCGTCGAGATGTCATGAGTTTAGCTCACGATACACCTATGGCTGGTCATTTAGGTATCAATAAGACTTATAATAGGATTTTGAGTCATTTTTATTGGCCTAAGCTAAGGAAGGATGTTTCTGAGTTTTGTAAGTCGTGTCATGTCTGTCAGATGGTAGGTAAACCGAACCAGAAGATACCATCCGCCCCTCTCCAACCAATTCCAGCTTTTGAAGAACCGTTTAGTCGAGTGTTGGTGGATTGTGTAGGACCTTTGCCTAGGACCAGATCTGGGAACCAGTATTTACTTACCATTATGTGTACATCCACTCGATTCCCTGAAGCCATACCTCTTAGGAATATAAAGGCAAAGAGCATAGTTAAGGCCCTAACCAAGTTTTTCAGTTTTGTAGGAGCACCCAAGGCAATTCAGTCGGATCAAGGCTCAAATTTTATGTCGGGGTTGTTCCAGCAAGTCATGCATGAGTTGGGTATAAGGCAATATAGATCAACTGCTTATCATCCTGAGTCCCAGGGAGCGCTAGAACGTTTTCATCAAACCCTAAAAACAATGCTGAAGACCTATTGTTACCAGTATGAAAAAGACTGGGATGAAGGGGTTCATCTTGTACTATTTGCTGCACGAGAAGCAGTCCAGGAGTCTCTTGGGTTCAGTCCTTTTGAATTGGTGTTCGGTCATACAGTTAGAGGTCCTTTGAAATTGTTGAAGGAAAAGTGGCTGACTGAGACTACTGATCTTAATCTTTTAGATTATGTGTCTGATTTCAAAGAAAAACTTTACAATGCTTGTAAATTAGCACAAGACAATTTGAAGAATTCTCAGATGAAAATGAAAATGTGGTATGACAAAGATGCCAGAAATAGGGTGTTTAAGCCAGGTGATAAGGTTCTTGTATTTTTACCTATTCCTGGTCATCCTTTACAGGCCAGATTTTATGGCCCTTATGAAATTGAAAGCAAGATCAGTGATGTAAACTATGTAGTTAAGACACCAGGTCGACGTAAAGAGAAACGGGTTTGTCACATTAACATGTTAAAAGAGTATTTTGAAAGGTGTGACCGAAATTCTGTAAAACCAGTTTCCACTTTAGCCAATGCTAAGACTGTTCAAAATTGTATTGAAAGTGATACGAGTGTAGAGATGAATGAGAAAGATTGTAATCAGAGTGTTCGTTTGAAAAACTCAGAAGTTTTGGCTAATTTGGATGCCAAACTTGGACATTTGAACATTCACCAAAAAGAACAAGTTAAAAACTTGATGAATGAGTATCATCAAATCTTTTCGGATGTTCCAAAGAAAACTAATGCAGCTTGTCATGATGTCATAGTGAGTGACGTTCTGCCTATCAAACAACATCCGTACCGTCTGAATCCAATAAAATTGCAGTACCTAAGAAGGGAAGTGCAGTACATGTTGGACAATGACATTGTTGAACCTAGTAAAAGTGATTGGAGCTCACCATGTATTCTTGTACCAAAACAGGACGGTTCGTACCGATTATGTACAGACTATAGAAAGGTGAATTCTGTTACCAAAACTGATTCATTTCCAATACCTAGAATCGATGACTGTATTGACCGCATTGGAAACGCCAAATTTGTCAGTAAATTTGACCTGTTGAAAGGCTACTGGCAAGTACCGTTAACAGAAAGAGCAAAAGAAATATCTGCTTTTGCTACACCAGATGGACTTTACCAGTATAAAGTAATGCCTTTTGGCATGAAAAACGCACCGGCTACATTCCAAAGGATGATTCACTCCCTCCTTCAAGACCTCGAGGGATGCGAGGCCTACATTGATGATGTCGTCATATACAGCGACACATGGGACGAACATCTCCGAATCATGCGTGCTTTATTTGACATTTTAGCTAAAGCAAACTTAACTGTGAACCTTGAGAAGAGCGAATTTTGTCATGCTTATGTAGAGTATTTAGGTCATAGAGTAGGTCAAGGTTATGTTACACCCATTATGGCTAAAGTGGAAGCTATTGCAAAGTTCCCGATTCCTACAAACAAGAAAGAGTTAATGAGGTTTTTGGGCATGGCTGGGTTTTACAGAAAATTTTGTCCAAATTTTTCCTCAGTAGTTAGTCCACTTACAAATCTTTTACAAAAGAGGGTTAACTTTGAATGGACAAAGGACTGTGAAAAATCGTTTCATAAAATCAAATCTGTCCTTATGAGCAATCCAGTTCTGTCAACTCCAGATTTTTCTAAGCAATTTAAGCTTACTGTTGATGCTAGTGATGTTGGAATCGGGGCAGCTTTGTTTCAAGAACATAGTGATAATGTAGATAGAGTTGTTTCTTATTTTTCAAAGAAACTTACAAAATGTCAGCAAAACTATTCCACCATTGAAAAGGAATGCCTTGCTTTGTTGTTAGCCTTACAGCATTTTGATGTTTATTTGAATGTTACTTTGCATCCAATTCTTGTATATACGGATCACAACCCCCTGACATTTTTGCATAAATTGTCAAACAAGAATCAAAGACTGACTAGATGGAGTTTGTTGTTACAAGAATACAACATAACAATTAAGCATATCAAAGGCAAAGACAATGTTATTGCAGATGCCTTGTCCAGAGTATCATAAACAAATTAGATTTTTGTATTAATGTACATATGTTTTTCATTGACATTCAAACTTTTTAAGGGGGGAGGTGTTGTGAGGTGTGTTATATTTGTATTGTTTCATCATGTCTATTATTAGTAACATTAAGTTTCTTGAACATTCCAGAGTGGTCAATATGTTCGGTCATTGTTTCTAGAACATTCCTGAACTTTGTGTATGTCCAGAACTTTCCAGTAATATCATGTACTTACAACTTCTAGAATATTCTAGATTTATAATACTGTATAAATACCCTGTCAATTCGATGCATAGAGACTTTTGTCGTATGAGCACCATTGAGTTACAACTGGGACATATTTTCACTGGGACATTGTGTGCAGCAACGGACACTCTGATGTATGTATTTTTAGATTCTTGCTAAGTTTGTACTTTATGTTTCATATACTTATTATATATTACTGTAAATAAATTATTGTTAAGTTTAAATTGTGTTATTGATCTTTGCTGGCATTACGGTTATTCTGACCCATAACAATACCAAGGAAATAACAAACCCTAACACATCACTTTTTCTCGTTGTTATTGTTTTAGCAGGTCGTTCAATCTTGAAAAGAGTTCTGCATTGCGCTACACAAAATTTTAGGTATGCTGGCTGCTCCGCCCTTGACGTCAAAATCCATTTTTTCGTTGTTAGCAGATTTTTCTACAGCGCTTAATTTTTCTATGATCTCCGTATTTCTGATCAAAATTCTATCAAAGTTGCACAACATGAATTTGAACCAAAGCTGAAAAATTATACACTTAAACTGAATTATTTTCGCTCTCATTATTGATCCAGGAAGAGTTAGAATTTTGGGGTTACATATTTTCAATGTCTGATTCCGCGACTGCTCCGGGTACCCCTACTATTGACACATTTATAAACCATTGAAGAGAAAATATTTAATATTTGTAAAATATTTCTTGCTCTTATTAACCTTTAGTGTATGTCATACGTATATGCCAATTTTCACTGAAAGACGTTCATTAGAAAGCAAAATATACACAATGTCTCAATAATTTTCGAACAACCCTCGTATGTGCCTGTTTCGGATTAAGCGGCTGTAAAGAATATAAAAGAATAATTAAGTGTTTTGTTTTGTAGTTCAAGAAGTAAACATAAACATAAATGTATTTACTTTAAAATGCATCTAAACTTCCAAAAATGACACAAACCATAGCAACGAAATATATGTACATAAAAATAAATATATTCCAATTTAAAGTCACATTAACAATAAGTGGCATTCCTACATTTTATTTCATGCACTTTAGTAGTTAAATGAACACAGATTTTATCGCATTATGATAAGGATATATACTATTGGTTTTTTAATTGCAATTAAAATCAATTCTTGATCTTTCTACTGGAACTTTCCCCCCAAAAGTCATTTACATTTTCATTCCAGAATGTTGTCATTGGTTGCTATAAATATTTTCCTCTGTAGTTTCCTCTTGTGCCCGGATGTAGTCCAGAACAACATTGTAGATCATCATATACTCCTCCTTTAGGAACAAAAAAAAATAAATACATTTGAGATTGACCAACATATACATGTATAATTTCTGAATGTAGGTTCACATAGGAAATTAAATAAATAGAGGAGATGTATTTATTCAAGAAGTTACCAGAGTGGAGCAGAGTTCTGGTCGTCTTATCTGTAACAGACGGACGGCAGTGAGAATGTCCACCTCTCCGTCCATAGATAGCTGTTGTAGTGCGTTAAACACGGTACAGAAAACTCCACATAAGGCTGCCCCGTCACTGATAATTAAACAAAATATCAATATCCATAGACAACTGTTATATTGTGTTAAACACAGCTCAGAAAACTCCACAAAGGGCAGCTCCCTCTCTAATAATAATTTATTTAAAAGATATCAATATCCATAGACAACTCTTATAGCTTGTTAAACACAGCTCAGAGAATTCTACATACAGCAGATCCGTCACTGATAATAAAAAATTATAAATATCCATAGACAACTGTTGTAGTTTGTTAAGCACAGAACAGAAACACGGCAACTCCATATAGGGCTGCTCAATCATTGATAATTAAAAACAATATCAATATCCGTAGATAACTGTTGTTTTTACTGAATATATATAAAGTGAGGATATAAATGTACCTGCACTTCTTATGCAGATTCCAAAAGGAGAAACATATTTGGACGTGATTAAAACGAAATTGTGTAAAGATCTTTTTTTTTTGTTTATCGTCCCATAATACATTTTAATTTGCGATTTCTTTTGATGTTTTACGATTTATATTCTTTACCTGCTGACTACTGTAATGGGTCCCTCAGTTTTACTTTGAAGTGCTGATGAAACCAAATGTAACATCTGCAATGTCGCCTGTGAGTTTTCTACTATTTTTAAGCTTCCTGTTGGTTCTATAATCGACACGGAACATCCCTCGTCATTTGCCTAGTGAACGAGAGAGAGCTACAACTTGAAAGGATGCTTCAAAATCTATTGAGTTACAAAAATATCTAAAATGGTAAAAATTAGAATTAAACTACTTGACTTTATAGAATCGCTTCGATAAATTTTACCTACCCCATCTTGGATAATGTTGATTGTTGAACATTTTATATCTGTGACTTGCTCTTGTCCACAATTGACCGTGAATGGAGCGACAGATTTCTTACTATTGGCAGCTGGTAGCCACATTTTTGTCTGAATATCATAGAGATTATCAAAATGAACATTATTTATTGGTAATCGTTTGTAAGAATAAAATCAAGTTATAAGAATTATTTACTCACTGATTCAACTTTCGTTAGGGGATCCATGCAAATGACTATATCTGATTCGTGGTCAGTGAGTAGGCGCAGAAAGTCGACAGCGTCCCCTACCGGGGGATAAGGTGTTATTATAAATGCCTTGTTCTTGGTGTAGGACTGAAAAAGGGAAATAAGTCAATATGAGAGCATTTTTTTGTAAATCACACTCTACATTGATACAAAAGAATTTTTTTCATCTGCTAATTAAATCCTCTTACATGTATCATTCAATGCAAATACAGTTTTAATTTTTCAGCGACGTAGATATTAATTAATATTGATACTGTTGAGAAGCTATTTTTTTCGACAGTTTTCATGGATTTGAAGTACTTTCATTCAGATTGACTTCGTTGTAACGTACTTTTATTTCTTACAGTTAACACTAATTTTAATCAATTGCTAATTAAAACAAACATTTACATACAGGAAGTGTAATGGCATTGATGTAGTTCCCACGTTTTGGTACACTTGATGACAGGAACAGGCGATACTTGTCAACTAGAAATGAGAAGTTTTACTATGTATAAAACCACATCTCTGAATGGTACGTGCATAACTCAAATGAGTGTACTCAGTTAACACCAAAAAAATAAAGCAGAATCTTTGTTACCGAATCGGTTAATGCACTGTTATGGCGACAAGATAAAATATTTACAAGTTTACATGTTCATCAATCCTCTGCTATACTTGAACATATTTTTTTATATTGAGAACACTGTATATTCTGATCTTTAAAAAGGGGAATATTCTTAAATTTACACAGGGAAAATAGTGTTTACTTAATTTCATTTGAAGACTTAGATGCAAATAAAAATATTTTTCATAGTTTATTTTATAGCAAACATCTTTTGTCAACTTTACTTATCTTAACAATTTCTATATTTGGGTTTTTATGGTTCAAAATTTGCATATAAAGTATCAATCAGAGTGAACCATTATGCATATAATAAGTAAATGCATATGTACAATTGTAGTAATTTAATTAACGTATGGATAACTTACGTGGAAGAACACCTAATTTACTTCCACTGCTCTCTAAAGCAAATTTGTAAGCTGTCTCTGTGTATCTGGGCCTCACTCTTAGGAGATTCTAAATATGTATGTTAAAAACATATATATCTTTTTTCTCATTTATACCAATCAAAAATAAAATCTTGTTCGGATATTTATAATTTCGAATCTAAACAAGAATGAGATTTAAAGTAATGAAATCTTTAATAGAATAAAACAGAGGAAAAACAAAGAAAGGTTTCATTTTCTTGAAGATATAGATACCTATCTCAAACTTTTCTACAAAAATAATCATAAACATTTATTAAAGAGTCAACCGATTCTTGGGGTCTTTAAGCTTTGATTTTAATTGACCTACAGCTATACATGGAACCAAACTAAAAACATATACTGTCCAATTTGTTCTAGTAGACATAAAAATAATCTTAATTTTTTTAAAAACAAAAACGTTAAAATAACCTGGAACTCTTTTCTAAGTTCGCTTTCATTGGCTGGTTTATCTAGGGTCATTAACTCTGCCTTTCTGGTAAATTCAGGTTTGGTGAGGACACATGTTGGAGCTTTGAACACGACTTCAAGCGCTAGGAAAATCGTCTTGTATTGTTCCTGTAACGTCCACATACCAACACCAAAATCAGCAATGAAGCATAGTTCATTAATTCAACATGCATTGTAATGAGTAATATTTTCTTTTTTTAAAGAATGTGCTTTCGGGTATGAAGATGATAACGTACCATTTTCCTTTGTAATTGGAAAATTTAATGATATTCTGTTTTGCTCCATTGAAATACTAAAGCTTGTAAAGTACATGTAACATTCATATACCGGTACAATGAATTTGTCAAAAGTGTTTCAGAATTCGTGATCGTAGAGAAATAAAGCAGAATGATGTGTCTTTTATATTTTACAATTATACAATTTTAAAATTCAACATTTCTCCATAGTACATTTTACGTTTCAATGTTTTTCTTCTTAAAACTTAAAACAATAACATATAAATGCAGTGTTTTGTACTAACTTTTGACATTTTTATTCAATTTTGTTTTTAATTTCTTATAATATAAGTTTGATTCATGTTGGCTAAAAAGAATTATTAATCTTTAATTAGAATCGACAATATTTACACTACTATAATTGGAGCAATGAGGACAGATAACCACAATGACTTGTATCTTAAACTTAAAATTTTGTTCATAATTTACTTACGTAAGTTTGGACCATGTTCATTCTGCCTTCCCTCATTTTCTTCACGTATTTCGCGATGTTGACTTTCCCCTCTGATTTTCCCGCCTTGTATAAAGCATCTAAAGCAATATAAGTACCGGTCCGCCCTATCCCTGCGCTAAGGTCATCAGGGTTAAACAAAAAGACACTTTTAAACAACGTTCGTTTTTCAAAGATATCTCATGGTCTAATTTAAAAGGTTGAAATAGTCCATCTCTTTTTTTTACTAAGTGCCTTAAAAAAAAACAATTCTTTCTACACATAATAAGATTTATAACCACTTAAAATTAGAAATTAAAAAAAGAAATTTTTTTCTTCTGTTCAATATAAATGCAAGATATAGAATATCAATTAAATAATATAACCTGCAATGAACTAATATCGGACAATTATTTTGTCGATCCGTCGTCCTTGTCACGTGATCATGGAATACTACAAGACAGAGCGGTTCGGGAATCCCGTGATCAGGCCAGGCAGTGTAGTGGTACTGGGTCACAATGCGAGATTTTTTATGCTGATAATTAAAAAGAGAAATTCGGTTCGCTTATGTTATTATTTAATTCATTGATGACGTCGAATCCTCAAAAAGAAATACAGCATTCATATGTTATCAATTCATATGTTCTTTTTTTTTTACTTAAATAAGTTTCGTGCTCTTCAGAAATGATATCTTAATTTTAATTACTGCTTTAATCTAAAAAAAATTTCTCAAATTATACCAAATCTATAAATTTCAAATTAGGTTACCTGTACTTAAAATATCCTATTATTTTCCTGAATGTAAAACTACATAAAGGAATCTATAAAGATATTTTTATTTAAATGAAGGTTTCAATGAAGGTTCATTCATCAGAAAATGCTAAATATTTTACTTTTATACCATGAGAATATGATTACAAAAATCAATATAACCAGACCAGAATTGATATAATGAAAATTTTTTATGGAAAGTTTTGATCTCTTGTTTTATACGAAATAATTCCAGTAAGAGTTTTCAACTTATTTTTTTTAAAAAAAGTATTTCAGTCTATGCGTATTGCCTATATTATTTCATATCTTAATATAAGTCAAGCACTTAAAATCATAATAAATGAGTACTTAAACATGAGTACATACCACTTTATGGGTTACTCTAAATTTCCGGATTTTATAATTGGCGTACATTTGCTCCTCTTCCGCCAGTAACGATATGACACCAAATGTTGTAGATTGATACAGATCTGGCCAGTACTTCGAACATTTCGCCTGATTTATAAATGATTTTTTGTTGATTGAATAACTGAATGAATTCCATCTAACAATTGAACTTTTATATCTCGAACAAAGAATAAGGATGTAGAGATAACGAAAAAAATTCAATCTCAAATTCCATAAAACAACACAAAATAGGAGCAGTGAAAACAGGGACTTCCGAAATATCATAGGTGTGATCAGGTGCCATGAAGGAGTGAGCATCCCCTGCTGACCGGTCACACCCGCCGTGTGCACCCTGTAATGATCAGGAAATAACGGAAAAATCCGCCTTCAATTCAGTGTATAACTAATAGAAATCTCTTATTAGGGATATGCCAGAGAGAGCTGGGTACATATTTGTTCGCATTATTTATTATACCCCCCGCAAACGAAATTTGGGGGGGGTGTATAGGAATCACCTTGTCCGTCTTTCCGTCCGTCCGTCTGTCTGTCTGTCCGTCTGTCTGTGCAATCGTGTCCGGTCCATATCTTTCTTACAGAGGGACATTAAAATCTACTACTGCACACTAAGATTGACCATGACCTAAGGGTGTGTCATGACCTTGACCCAAGGTCATTTGGGGAAGTTCGGGGTCACTGGAAGAAAAATTTCATAATTAGTGTCCGGTCTATATCTTTCTTATGGGTAAACTTGGTAGGTTCTCATTTCACACAAAGATTGCCCGTGACCCAAAAGTGTGTCATGACCTTGACCTAAGGTCTTTTGGGGAAGTTCAAGGTCACTGGAAGAAAAATTTCATAATGTATGTTTGATACATATTTTTTATGGATAAACTTGGTAGGTTCTAATTTCACAAAAAGATTGCCCTTGACGTAAGGGTGTCATGACCTTGACCCAAGGTCATTTGGGGAAGTTCAGGGTCACTCGAAGAAATATTTCATAATTTGTGTCCGGTCCATATCTTTCTTATGGATAAACTTGGTAGGTTCTAATTTCACAAAAAGATTGCCCTTGACCTAAGGGTGTTCCATGACCTTGATCCAAGGTCATTTGGGGAAGTTCAGGGTCACTGGAAGAAAAATTTCATAATTTGTGTCCGGTCCATATATTTCTTATGGATAAACTTGGAAGGTTCTCATTTTACACAAAGATTGCCCATGACCAAAAGGTGTGTCATGACCTTGACCCAAGGTCATTTGGGGAAGTTCAAGGTCTTTGGAAGAAAAATTTCATAATTCGTGTCTGGTCCATATCTTTCTTATGGATAAACTTGGTAGGTTCTTATTTCACACAAAGATTGCCCATGACCCAAGGGTGTCATGACCTTGACCCAAGGTCATTTGGGGAAGTTCAAGGACACTGGAGGAAAAATTTTCATAATTCGTGTCCGGTCCATATCTTTCTTATGGATAAACTACGTAGGTTCTCATTTCACACAAAGATTGCCCATGTCCCAAGGGTGTGTTATTACCTTGACCCAAGGTCATTTGGGGAAGTTCGAGGTCACTGGAAAAAAAATTTCATAATTTGTGTTTGATACAAATCTTTATTATGGAAAAACTTACTTCTGAAAAACCCAGCGGGGGGTATTTTGTCCCGTTTGGACAGTTCTAGATTTTTATTTAGTATGATTCTTAAATATCAAAGGTTTTTGCGTCTTATCGAGTTCAAATGAAGAGATCTATCGTTATCAGATTTTGAATACCCCTGGTATATTATATAAACAAATTGTGCAAAAAAACTCGCCACCTTGTTTCCTTCTTTGAGGTTGGTCAGCGTGATTATTTGGTCAACCTTTTCCTGCCAAATCATTGTCCAGAAGTCCTTAATGGTGTTCTGTCGAGGTCCTGTACAGAGAAACATTCAGTTTAACATGATTATTGTATTTTTATCGAACAAGATCATTATAATATGTCAACACAAAGGCAGTGGATATATAAATAAACAGATGCCCGTTTTATAAGAGAACTTGCAACTTAATCTAGAATTACATTTTGCATCATATATTTGTACTTATCGCTTATTATCTTTCTAAAAGATATTTATTAGAAACGTCACAATCACAATTTTAAATAGATAAATATTTTAAATAATTACAACAAGTGGCAATTTCTTTTGAAAAACGTACTCCAAAAGTTGTGTACCTTGTGCTGCAATATATTCTTTTGACTTGGTAATACCCTGAAAATTAAAGGAGAATTTTCGGCAATGAAAAGTATTCTAATTTAACTACTATTACATTTTTTTCTTCAGATAAAATACAAATTGATTGAAGAGGATCATGATTAACCCTAGAATGTTCATATATGACAATGCTGCATAACATTAATCCTGCTTTTCTTTTCAAAGACATTCTGCGCTTAATTATATATTTTTTCTTAAAAAGTATTTCGACGAAATATGATTACATTACCCATTATAAGGTTTAAATATCCTTTATAATTTAATATATAAAAAAAAACACGTTCAATCAGCTGCCAAATTATGGCTGAAAAATTGTCGACCTGGCGTAAACCAACAATTATAATCAATCACATATATTCAGTGGGATAAAGTTCTATTTGATCCTACTTACGTCAATATAATTAGCGTTGATGTAGTCAGACTGGCTATCTGACAATATGATTCTTGAATGGTCATCTGGAAATAATCATTTATTATTATCAACCATTAGATATAAAGCATAATGTAAATTCTTGGCGAAATCTTTAAATGCGGATTTCATGATGTCAATATTGACACTTTGTCTTAGCACCATTGATTGTAACAGGCTTAACTGACATTGTTTCGAAAATGCCCATTACGACATTACGACAGAGATTCATCTCATTGAACAACATAAAGAATGGTTTAACATACACGGAAATGTGGTCTTGAATCTGTTTTTTGGCACGTTTTCTGGCAGCTTTCCAGCATGACAAGGGTACTTCTCACCATATGGCATGGCCTGTTAAACAAATCATTATACACTGTACTTTCATCAGTTTTATCTCTTTCTTATATGTATAAAATGTATATATAAAAAAAATTCCCTTACAGCATATTCCCTTTTAAATCCATCGTCTTCATTTTTCCTTTTTTCCTTTATTACATTCTCCATTTTTTCTATGTCTATATCTGGGATAGTTTCCTCATTTAAATAGAAATCTCCATATGGGTTTTCGTCATGTAATTTTTCGTCGTTGTCAATATCGTCTTCGCGCTCATTGTTTCCAGATCTGACATCTTGACCCGCCTTTTTGGAAATTTCGGAATTTATTTTTTTCTCTTTGAATTGTGGTAATCCTTTTGTATTCTCATAAATATCTGTAAATCCGGTCATTTCTTTCTTTGATGATGCTTCAATGCAAAAATAAAACCATTGTATGAGAATTTAGATTGATTTTGTCAGGATTCTGACATTGCAGATATGGATTAACCAATTTATTAGATAAGTTTAAAATGTCATATTAAATCTTTAAATATTTTTTTCTCCTTTTAAAACATATAGATTAAAAATATATTTTTTTTTAATGAAATGTTTTCCTCATACTAGATATGTTTATTTCTTCATTGATCTTCATTGTCTCTTGATCAGTCCCTTTCAAATTCCGCGACCTTTAAAGTAAGTTTTATTAATTATGGAGAAACTGTAGTTGTTCATATTTCTGTGATTAAATTATTTCTTATTAAAATGTACCACTGAACAAAAATTTAATGACTTCGAGACACTTAGTTGTAGACGTGAGAAAATAATTGAGATAAGATATAGATATTGATATTCTCTTTTAATAATAAAACGGATTACGATCTTTCATTTATCAATCAGATTGAACATTGACGGAAGATGCTATATTTGTTAGGTCAATAAAAATGAAACACACAAAAAAACCAACATTTGAAAAACACTGAACATTCAATTAATATATATGCGTTTATTGAACCAGAACTTATTTTTTTTGTAGATACGTATATATATACATTTAAAATATCTTTGACATTTGTGCTAACATTGCAAAAAAAATTAAATCAAATACATCCCTTTATCATTCATAATAAACATTTTGATGAAATCGATTACAAGTACATGTATAACTTTTCAATATTTCTTCTATTAACCAACTTACCGCCTGATAAAGATGACAACAAGTATGATAACAACCAATACAACAACAATAGCAGCAATGGCTCCTCCAACTATTGGAAGGTTATCCTCTTCAGATTGTATTTGCTGAATACAGAGGGATCCCCAAAATCCATCTGCACATCGTCCTTCTAAGCATGTTCCGTTAACATGGTGACATTGTCTCGCACTATGGCAGTTTCCACATGTTTGGGTGCAGTTTGGACCATACATTCCGCCGTCACATTCTTCAAAAAAAATTTGACAATTTTTAGGTGGTCTTATAAAAGCGGAGACCTGTTCAACAAAGAAAACACTCGCGAACGTTTGCAAAAATATCTTATACCTCTAACAGAAAACATCTGAAAACATTTCACGTTTCACAGTCTTTGAATTATTGTAATTAATAAAGATGTTCAATTCTAATTGTTCAAGTTCTAATTTCCCATTTTATCATTGTACACTTCTCCTAAATCATATACTGAAGTTAAAAACAATATAATGTAACATTTATTTAGAAAATTTGCACTAATTATGCTCTTACCAAAATCATCTGAATACACCTCTTTTCAAAATTATAAATAATGAATTGTCTCGTAAACTTTTTTCAAGCCTCGGTAATTATGAATATGGAAAATAATAGCTTTTTCACACTGACAGTTTCTTTTGGCCTGCGCTTTTTCATAAGTTGAAGATCACAATTACTTACCATCTTTACAGAATGGTTCCTTATAACCAATAGAACACCCTTCTGGACATTCTCCAGTAATGTGATGACAGTGGGTACCATTAAGACATTGTCCGCAGCTCATATTGCATTTATATCCGTACAAGCCAATTTCACATTCTGGAATAAAAAGTTTCAAATTGTTAAATACTAATTATCCTAGAGTAGTAGGGAAAATGTAACTGTTCGATAGGCCGTTTTTAAAATAATGAGTGTTTTTCATTCCTGACTCGTTTTTCACATAAAATTTCAACTTGTTTATCGACGTTATAAGAGGAATAAAAAGAAAAAGTATCGTATCCTAGAATGTATAGCGAGTCAGTTGGTGGGAAGAGGGCATCAAACCTTTTTTTAAAGATGGGGTAACTGTTTTTAAATTTAAGAAAACAAATCCATCTCTAGAGATTGTAACAGTCGATTCAGTTGCAGATCATAACAGAACATAACAGAATAATAAGATTTATAATCCTATGCCCTCAGCTAAATTTTTGTCAGCTACATCAAATATTTTCTTGATTTAATGATCTCAACAGTCTTTTCATGTTTTATTTATGATTTTCTAAGTTGAATATCTCAATGTTAACATACATGATGATCAGAATAATGCGTTTATCAGCAATCAGGGTTCTTTTTATAAATGACAATGATTTTTAACTGTACTTTGATTCTGCTGTATGTTCGTACATGTACAATATAATTACCTTCAGAACAAAGCACCCCTTTATATCCAGCTGAACATCCTTGTAAGCAGGTTCCATTTATATGATTGCACTGTGTATCGTTAAGACAATGACCGCAGCTTGTATTGCAGTTATAACCATACGTTCCACCGCTACATTCTGCGAAATAAAGAATAAGTATAATTCATGATTTTTAAATAATTTTCGGTTGGTATGAGACTATATTAGATGGTGTCGTCAGATTGTTTGCAGATTTACCCCCCCCCCAAAAAAAAAAAATAAAGAATAAAAACAATGTGTTCATTTGAAAATTTCATTCTTTAAGCAATGACTTCTTCTACAACAACAGTAAAATCACTTACCAATCTTACAAAGAGACTCTGTATATCCAGGAGAGCACCCCTTTAAACAGGTTCCGTTTTCATGGTGACAGTCAGTGCCATCGTAACAGTTTCCACAGGTTTGATTGCATTTCAAGCCGTACTTCCCATCCTCACATTCTGCAAAAAAGTTTCAGAAAATGATGGAAGTTATTCTTATGTACATTTGTTTTTTAATCCTGAGTCTGATTGTGTTTACTATTAGCTTGTATCTTTACTTTTGAACAAAAACACAGACAAAAATTATCTGTGATTGTAAGGACATCAGAATATAAACAATAAACAGGTTAAGTAACTTAACATATTATTGCAGGGATCTTTAAAGTATCTAACCTTTCTTACATATACCCCCTTCGTATCCAGCAGAGCATCCATGTGAGCAAGAACCGTTGACATGGTGACATTGTGTATCATTAAAACAAAATCCACATGTTTCATTGCAGGATGTTCCGTACATTCCACTGTCGCATTCTTAAAATAGCTCAATACATGAAATATATGCCGATAACGTACAGTTTTCAAGAATAACAGTCCATAAAACAATACAAAAAACGGAGCAGAGGAAACACGGACCTCCAAAACATCAGAGGTGGGACCATGTGCCATGGAGGAGTGAGCATCCCCTGTCGACCGGTTACACTGGCCGCGTGCTCCTTGTTATGATCGGGAAAGAACGGGGAAAATCACTTGAATTTAGTGTATAAATAATGAATTAACATTAAGTATGAAAAACGTCAGTCAGCATTTCACTCAATGATCAATTGTTTTCACTGACAAGGTCATTGCATCGACCAGAGAACTTACGAAAATTATGACTTTAAAAGAGGCTGTTGATATTCTTGTTTCATTAATTTTGATTATCACTAATTAACCTTGTTTAAGAAATTTTTCATTCGTAGAGCATGCTCTTGCAGATCAAATCAACTGAGATATATATACTTATTAAACTTCTTATGCAGGTGATAAAGGAACATTGCTCCATAAGTTATGGAAGTTACCGATAAAAAATTTAAAGTCATCAAGTTTTTCATGAAGTTTGGTTGTCAGATTACTATAAACGTCTTTTTCAATTAAAATATCCAAATATGAAAGAATGTGTCACACTCTGTACTACCTTTTATCGTATCTACATAAGAATGAAAATTACCATTGTTAATTGAAAATACGTCGTTAATTTATCTAAATGTCGAGTTGAAGGCCACAGCAAGTTCTTTCTTCTTTTCACTTATAAGATTTTGGACAAATTATGTTTCATATAAATACAAAAATAGGTCTGCTAATAACGGAGCGCAATTGGTACCCATGAATCAGAAACTCAAGCATCTTATTGATGTCAACTTTAGAGTACTTGTTTGTACAATTTAAATGCTTTTCAACAAAATAATTATGCAAATTACCAATGACAAGGTGAGTTAATTTACGTGTTTCATTTTTTTGAAAAAGCATCTATCAATGATATCAAATAAGGCTACACTTAAATTTATCGTGGGATATGGTTGTGAATATAGTTGAAAAGTCGTAAGATTGAAGCTGTTGATTTTGGTATAATTTTGTAATTTCAAATTATCCAAAAGTTCCTTGTATTTTTTTTTTAAGTATCAACATCTGATTTAAACCACTTCTTGAATATATCGTTTCACAGTTCTCTTGAAGTTATCTTTTATCAAAGTGAAAAGAAAAGAAAGAGGCTTGGTTAAACATTTACTGTAATCAGCAAAGTATCTTTGTTTGTAAGGATTTTTTGAAGTTTTTGAATGCAATTTATATATAAGGTAGTTCAATTCCATTTTGGTTTACATGTTTATATATTAAAAATATTCAAAACTTACAAATGATTTTGAAGAATTTATTCCTTAGAAAGGGTGTTATGATTATATGTTAGATTTCCACTTGTAGAATTAAATCAAAGTTTAAAATACATTTAAGTAATGAAAAGGTCTTTAGTCTTTTCTTTTGGTATACGTACGTGCACATTTTCTTTCCTTAATGCCATATTAAAAGCACAATTTATTCAACCAAGAAACCATATCTATAACATTAAATTTTAATTTGCACAGGAAAAAAAATCATTGCTAGCACACAAAATTGGTCTTGAATTTTAGACTTACTAATAATACAGAGGGATTCCTTACATGTATATCCAGGGGAATACCCTCCAGAACATGATACATCTAACAATGACCGCTTTAAGTATCCGTTGAAGTAAGCCTTAAATCGTAAGAACTGAATGAATAATAAAACTTACTGTCGATACATAGGGGTGCCTTATATCCAGGGGAACACCCTCCTGAACATGATCCGTCTTTGTGGTTACAATAATCGCCATTCAAACAACGTCCACAGGTTTGATTGCACTTCAAGCCAAAATTTCCATCGTCACATTCTTTCAAAATATAAAATACTCATGTCCCATTCTTTTGAAAGTCAATTTATTTAAGAATTTTTTTTTAAATTCTTTAAACATATTATGTATATGTAAAGAAATAAAATTCACTAATTCTGGAAAGTTCTGTACATAATCATTTGCTTTTTTCAAATGTTGTTTAATCCAATGTAATATAAAAAAAATACCAAGGTATACTCAAAACAATGTGCATATAATTTTAGTATGTTGGACATGCTGGACATTTTGGACATAAGAAAAATTAATGGCAGCAGAAATTAAAAATTTTCAATCATTATTTTCAAATTCATGATTTTTCTTACGTTGTTGACTTGGACTTACTCGGTATCCCGCAGAGTCCATTTTTTAAAAAGTTTCATTATAAAACTTCGATATATTTCTTACGTTTTTTACAAAGGGTTCCTTCGTATCCCGCAGAGCAACCGCCTGCACACGATCCATTGATATGATTACAAGGTTTATTATCAAGACATTGACCGCATGTTTTACCGCAAGATGCTCCATAAGTTCCCTCTTCGCATTCTAAAATGCAGTTTTCATATATTTCTGGGAATTTGTATATTATAAGCGGCCGTTTTCAAGATATCCATACTTTCATATTTTTTCGAAAGAAAAAGATAGATATATTTAATTTATTTTCACCAAAAATATATATCATTCGATATATCCTAATTTTGCTTGAATGTGTTAAATGTTTAAAGTATCCGTCGAAGTAAGCCTTAAATCGTAAGCACTGAATGAATTAAAAAAAACTTACTGTCGATACAGAGGGGTGCTTTAAATCCAGCAGAGCAACCTCCGCTACATGACCCCTCAGTATGATTACAATAAGCACCATTTAGACAATGTCCACATGTTTTGTTACATCCAAAGCCAAACCTTCCAGCGTCACATTCTTAGAAAAAAGTGTTTTCTTTATTTTATTCTTAGCTGAAAATATTCTTATTATTAGGCATGTTTTTTTTAAGTTTTGAAACTTTTGTTTTAATTAATGCAATCCTTACTATATAGTACGTAAATAATGTATGAGAAATATAGCCGAAATAATCCTCAAAGTTTACAATTTAATAACGTGTTAAGAACATGTAGGGTCTGTAGTATGGTATTATTTATCCAAGCACACATAGAAGCATTTGTAAATATTTAAAGTGTATTTTCATTTTTAATGATTTTTCAGATTTTTTTTTACGTTTATGACATAAAGATCCTTCGTATCCCGCAGAGCAACCTCCTGAACAGGTACCATTGATGTGATGACATTGTGTGTTATGTAGACAGTGTCCACAATTCTGACTGCAGGCAGGTCCGTACATTCTACCGTCACATTCTTAAAAATATAAATTTTAAAAATTCATTACTTTTTCTATCCATATCAAAATCAAAGGACCCACATTCACATCACATTCTTTGAAATTAATCTGATACCAGATACAATGAATACAAATCCGTAAAACAGAATTTCCAAACATACAAGCTCATGGCCGGGTTCTTGATCTTATTGTTCAAAAGTGACGAAAATCCAATGATTAATACTTGAGGATTAAGTAAGCACACCCAATATTAGAATCTTTGAAGTCTGTGAGTCATTTTTAAGTCAGTGAAAAAGTTAATATTAATTGTTGGTATCAGAGGAAAAGTAATAAAAAAAACACGCGATTGATTGATTGTAAGTTACTTAACGTCCCTCTCGAGAATTTTACATTCATGACGGAGAAGCCACCACTTACCGGTAAAGAGCTGCAAATTTTGTCTTGGCACGGCAATAAGAAGCATTGAGCAGTGAAGGATATTTTTCGTTCCAGCACCTACTGCGAACGGGATCTCGATATATACGGTGAAATATATGGACATATATTCACTGTCTTATCTGACGGACCGGTCTCCAAGTCCCACGTGGGATTCGGACCCGTGTCGTAAGGATCATATTCTTACTTCGAGACTCTAGATCCGTCGCTCTGCCACTGCCCAACGCAGGTGACTGAAAGACACTTGAAAAATGACAGTGCTCACACCAACCCTTCAACAGTTATGGTAGGGGTCTAAGGAATTTCCTTATTAAGATACAAACAAATACACCCTTATGTCAGTTTTATTTTTGGCCCCAGAAACTTCAATTCCGAATAAATTAAAAAAAACTGTATTGAATAAAATCCCAGAAAAAATAAAAATAAAACAAGATGTGTTGGTGAAACACTTTGCGCCCCGCGGCAACAAAGTTCGAAAAAGCTATTTCTAGCATATAGGTTACAGTCAAGGTCACAAGATCAATGACCTTGGTGTCGTTTGAAAGCAATTAATTAGTGAAGTATACATACCAAATATAAAGTCTCTATCTCCTGTGGTTCAAAAATTGTAGCGAAAGTTCGAAAAATCTATTTTTAGCATATAGGTCACAGTCAAGGTCACAAGGTCATTGCCCTCGGTGTCAGTTGAAAGTGCTTAATTGGTGGAGTATGCATTCCAAATATGAAGTATCTATCTCGATCGGTTCAAAAGTAATTGCGAAGGTTAAAGTTGAAAACAGACAGATAAAAAGATAAACAGACAAACAAACAGATAAACAAACAAACAGACAGACATGACAAAAACAATATACGCCCCGAATTCGGGCGCATAAAAAAAGATATCTATAGTTTTTGTTATGAAAGATTCGATGACATTTAAAAGATTTGCCGAAGTTTATACGAGTAGTTAAGGTTTTTTTATAATTACAATGTACTTACCCTGACCACAGCGATCTCCTGTATATCCCGGTTTGCATTCAAAACAATTTCCTGTAGAGATATTACATCTTTGCTGGAGGCAGTTTTCTGGACATAACCGGTCACAATACTGGCCGAAGTACTTAGACTCAGGGCATCCTGTTTAGTACCATGAAAATATTAATTGTCTCAATCTCAAAATTATTACAAAAGTTTAATACAATTAAAGTTTATCGTGTAAAACGTACCGGGATATTTAAAACTCACCATACACCTCTAATTCACACAATTCATTGTATGCATATGTCGAGTAGTAACTTGGATACGTCACAGCCGGTCTCGTCCGCTGGTTGTAGTATATTACATAACGCCCGTCATAAGCACAGTTTATTGTCTGGTTCTCTGTTGGTGTACCGTTCACTTGTTGCATTTCGTGAAAACAAAGATGTCCACTGTCTTTATTTGTATCGTTTGAAATGTAAACATAAAATCCAGCAAATCTCCTGTAGTATGCACCAGGGCCTAAACAAATAAATATGTTTATGTTGTTGTTTTTCAATTTTTTTTTTAAATCCAGGTGATAATTGATTTTTTCTGTACAATAAAAAGAACAATATGAAAATGTTGATTTTTTCCATGCAGAAGTGAGAGGTGATGATGCAATGTACTGAAATTATAATGACCTTTTTGATTGTGTAAAAAATTGTATATGGAAAATTGAAATGTCAAACAGTGTTTAAGCTCAAACTTCCATTGTTCAAATTGGCAACAGAGCAACAAAAGATGGTATCCGTTGCTTCTGAATAGAATAATATTACCTAGAACTAGAAATCAAGAAACGACACAGCCATTCATATACATGTACTCATGTTAACTCAAAATAAAAGAAACTACAAAATGCGACACATGTTTTAGATGGATATGAGCAAAATTGTTTATAGTGCCTGAACAATAAAACTTTTTTGATATACGTGATGTCTTCAGCTTATGTAATTCCTAATTCACTTAATTTTTTTCCAGCAATATACCCTATTTATAAAAATCATTTGACGCAGAAGACATTGACAATTGTCAAAGTTGATGAAACAAAGATTTCACCTTTTGTGTTTAAAATTATCATTTCGCAAATTTTATTGTCGATTCAATGAACTTGTCAGCAAATAAATATTGCGATATATCCGAACACGATTCGTATAAGAAATTGTCTGCCATATTCGATTGTTCTTTCATTAAATCTGAGGGTCTTCATATGAAACTGCTCATTTAGTCATTGCAGCCCGGAGGACCGGGCTGCTCTATACATATAAGTTTAAGTGTTGGTGTATGGGGATTGGGGTGGGAGTAGTTATTTAGAATTAAAGGTTTTCTAAACATTGAAAAGTTTGGTAATCAGAAGGTTCTTACCGTTTATAAATTACGAGATACATAAGATATTTACTTCCATAAAGTGAATCTGTAAAAATATATATGTCTTCCATATTTAATATATAAAGTTGCTTATCATTTACTATCGAAAAAACGACAGGGCCCTTTTTTTAGAACATCAAATTTTACTTCTCGGATATAAACGTACTCTGCACAGTTCGTGTTTTATATTCTAAAATTGAAAATTAATACATTTTTAAATGTAGGTGATTCGTGTGTCTAACTTCAATTTTTATATTTTATGTAGCCAACATTTACTTGAGGAATTGATCAAATTTTAATATGGTATCGTTTTTGATTGATTTTTATCCGACTACAAGTTTTCAAAATACTCGCGACTATCGTCTTCATCAATTAGACGCTTGCCTTTTCACACATATCGAAGCGGTTTGATGATCAAGAGTCATTTTCATTGTTTACTTTATATATTTCCCGGGCGACAATTGATGGTTACATCAATGTTTTCTTGTTGTGTAATTGTCACGGGTGTGGACGGCGAGTGCTATACAGCTATACAGCTGTTGTAAGCAAAGAAATGACTGTAAAGGTAAAGCCAGATTCATTTCAAGAAATTTAAAGCAATTAAGACTTTTAGATCGTGAAGATCAAGGGGTAAGAAATCATAGGATGCTTGGAATTACTAGTATCTTGTCACGGGTAATGCACATGTCATATATGAAAGCCCTATCTCTTCTCAATATAAGGAACACGATGTGTTTGTGAAACACTGATGACCCCGTATGACAACATAACGGAGATTAAATTTTTTTAATGCAAATAAATATAGTATTGCCCAAAGTAGGGATTTCCTCACAAGAAATAAAATTGTGAAATACAAAATCCCTAGCACCACCTGTTCAAAAGTTATAGTCGAGGATAAAATTTTGAAAGGTAGGTCAAACTCCAACGTGATAGGGTCTGAATTGTTGGTTTCTTAAGAAAGGTCTTGTCACAAGTAATACATGTGTGAAGGATAAAAACCCTAATCCTAAACGTTAAAAAGTTATGGCCAAAGTTAAAGTTTTTTAAAAGTAGGTCAACTCCAAGGTCAAGATCAAAGGGTTAAAGTTGTTGATATCCAATGAAAGGTATTCTCACAAGAATTACATATGTAAAGTATGAAAGCCCTAGCCCTAGCCGTTCAAAAGTTATGACCAAGGATAATTCATAAGTAAGTAAATCTGCAAGGTCAAAAGGTCAAAGTTGTTGGTATCCAATAAAAGGTCTTGCCACAAAAAATACATATGTGAAATATGAAAGTAGTAGTATCTTCCGTTCAGTTGTAACAAAGGTAAAAGTTTTTTAAAAGTAGTTATAACTCCAAGGTCAAAGTCAAAGGGTAAAATTTCTTAATATCCAATTAAAGGTCTTTTTACAAGGATTACACATGTGAAGTACGAAAGCCTTAGCCCCTACCGTTCAAAAGTTATGTTCAAGGTAAAAGTTTTTTCATAAGTACGTAAATCTCCAAGGTCAAGGTCAAAAGATCTAGGTTGTTGGTATCCAATGACAGGTCTTGCCACAAAAAGTACATATATGAAATATGAAAGCCCTAGTACTCACCATTCAAAAGTTATGGCCAAGGTAAAACTCCAAGTTCAAAGTCAAAGGTCAAATTTAGTGGTACCCAGAGAAAGGTCTTGTCTCAAGGAATATACATGTGAAAAATGAAAGTCATAGCTCCACTAAATCAAAAGTTATAGCAAGGTTAAAGTGTTTGTGACGGACAGAATGACGGACAGACGAATGAGATTTAATGTCCCCTTGCTCTCGCGAAAGCGAGGGACAATAAATTAACCCTCGCTTTCCAGTCAGTCAAAGGCACATAAGGTGTTTCCTTGTTTCTTAATGTAGTGCAGCCTGTGAATCTTTGAATGGTAAAAAAAAAACACTGACAATACACATTTTCAGTCATTTTAGGGGCTTTTGTCATGGATAGAAATTAAATGAAAAATAAAATTCTTTAAACATTGTAGTTTATATATTTTATTTACTGAAAAGTAATAAGTAAGCTTTTTCAAGAATAAATTTCTTTTTCTTCAATTACTAATATATATATCTTTCAGTCATTTTCCACCCGAAAAAAAATTTAATTGTTACCAAACACCAACCTTTAAAAAATAAAAATACATACGAACAATTAACGATTAATTTTGAAAATGAATGCATATCATTTTATGATAGACATCACAATATTTAAACACAATCTTCAACACGTTTATGACTTACACACTTTTTATAAAGATAATCAACTGTGTATTAGGCAACAGGTTGTTTGCTTTCATAAAAAAATTGCATGCCATTCACATAATCAAAATAGGCTGTGTAATTTCATAACATGATATAGTCTTGGTTAAGGCAGACCTGTTAACCCTTACGAAATACGGAAAAACGTTCCTTTGGAATTTACCAGTTAGTTTTCATTATAATCTGCTGAAAGGCTGAAAGAATGCCGGCTCGGCTAAAAACGGCAACAATCATTGACAAACAATTGTTATGATCTAGTCTCTCGCGTGGCGCAGTGGTTAGAGCGTTTGCTCTAAGAGTTGCACAGTAAGCACTTGCTCCTAACGTCGAGAGTTCGAATCCCACTTGTGCAACTTGGGGACCGGTCCTTCAAATCAGACCGTATAAACCGAGGCCCTGTGTAGCAATAGGTGCTGACACGAAACAGACCCCTCCTTGCTCTATGACCTTGAGTGCTGTGTAGAGGACAAAATTTGCAGCTCTCCACGGGCAGGTGGTGACGTCTTTATGAGTAACAAATTATTGAGAGAGACATTAAGCAATTAATCATCTTTATGATCTCTTTCAGTTTCACACCCTTTTATCACTGTAAAAGAGATTTCAAGCACATCGGCGATTTCGAGTTACCAAAAATGCTATGGTATAACACGACAAAGAGCATATTATTTAACCATGTTTTAGTAACCAAAAAGCAGTTGTTCTCTTAATTATATACGTAAAATCAATGGCAAGCAAATATTCTTACTGGCAGATGTTAAATCTGATCAAAAGTACTGAGAGACAACGATAAGGGTAAACAGGATCTTGTACACTGTAAATGAAAGGTGCGTACAGGTTTCTCGAATTTAAGAAATGCATTATCATTCAATTAAGTTTATAACCAAAAATATAAATTGAAAATAGGTATAAAGATTCTTTTGGCATGATTTGAAATTTAATTCTATGAAATTCAAAATGCTTTATTTTCTACAATGATTAAGAATTAAAAAAAATATCAACCTAAAATGCACGAAGTATTAAGAGGCCGTGTCAGTAACCATTGAGTATTGTATATAAAGTGAGTGGAATGTGAAAAAAAATATTTTGCTTTAATATTTGGGTGCATGGAAGTATAGATGAATGTCCGTTCAAACATGAGTTATTTGGGTCACATCTTCCTTGTTACCATAGCAACGGTGATTTTAATGCTTGAAAAGTGTGAAATTTGATTATTGATAACCGTGTCAAAATTAATAACAGAATCAAACTATGTTTTTCTTAATTTCAATATATATGGGAGATTTAATTTTTCCCATGTTTTTTTTAATTCATTGTGGCCCACTTTGCTTTGTTTCTACCAAATGCTGTAAAATCAACATGATTTTTATAAATATTTTACACGAAAACGCAACCAAACTCTGTCATAATCATACATGCAATAGAAACTACGAGCTTTGAAGTTATAAATCCAATAATAAAAAATGGTAGTTGGATACTCTATAGCAAATAATTTGATTTAGAATGTACCACAAATATGAAAACGCGTGAACGATTATCTCCCTTTTGTGGAACTCTCCTGCTGATAAAGAACAGAAAGTTGCTGTTGCAGCAGAAGTCTGAGAAGAAAAACACCATGCAACGATGTATAAAGCAGGTCTTGTGCGGTTACAGAGGACATGACAGCATCAAGAGTTTGTAGGTGACTGAAAAGTACTATTTATAGTCCGAAATATCTGACGTTTTCCTGGCTTTTTAACTATTTCTATATTTTACGTGCGAGGAAAACGCCAGAACCGGCGCCTTTACGAAAACTGGGAATTCCAAGCAGAGGCGGCATTCTCGGGTGTATTTTCGATACTTGCAATTACTTGGGTCAAACTCGCAATTTATCAATAGTACAATGCCTCTAGTACTTACCAATATAGTCTTTATGGTTTGTTTGTAAATATATGATCCGATGGAAACATTTTCTCTAACTCAGTGACTGTCGAGATTTGTTTTCATTTCGTGCGTTTACAAATTAAAAAAAAATATACAAGTCCTGTATCGAAATGATGAGTGATTATTTTCTTTTCATTGATATTGTCAAGTACTAAAAGCATTGTGCCATTGATAAATTGTGACAACGGCATTTAATGCGGATCCCAAGTATGGGAAATCAACTCTGACTGGAAATGGCGAAATTTCCAGTTTTCGTAATGGCGCTGGTTCTGACGTTTTCCTGGCACAGAAAATATAAAAAAAAAAACTGGAAAATGCCAGATATTTCAGACTTTATTATTCAGAGCAAATATTCATCAATCACTGATAAGGTCAAATTGGTAGATTTCCACTCGTGTATGTCTGCATATTAGTGTTCTTTTGATAAGAAATATTTCAAACAATATTTCTTAAAATTCATAGCCATACCCGCTATACCTCATTATCTCAGGTCTATCAATATATATTTTTTCGTAAAGCTACAGTTCTGCAGCTACACTAAAACAAGATGACAAAACTTGAGGTTGCTAATATTGATTTGAAAAGGGGAAGGGAAACTAGCTATAGGATAACAGACTCAACTCTGATTTCAAAATTTGCTCCTGACCCTTAAAGTGGAGGGGAGGGGAACCAGGATTTATAAATTCTAACTACAGGAAATTTTGACTTCCCAAAAAAGTAAGGAGTGGGTGGGGTGCTATTCCTCCTAAGCCCTTGATCAGGTTGGGCACAATTTCTGAATACGATAATTCTGAAAATGTGAGACTAAATATGTAATATCGTGATTACCTCGCAGTTATCTAACTTACTACCACTCTTTTGCGGGGGAGTTGAGAAAGCTCAAATCTCACGAGATTACCAGGGCACATGGCATTGTTTACAGTAGTGACAATCGAATGATTTGAACAATTTTATGCCAAAAGTACAACGTATTGCCAAGAATTGAATTCCAAATAGTAGGTTGTCAAATAAGGAAAGTTTAGATTATTTTATCAGCTTTAAAATGCCATGATTTTCAATGAAAATTTAATTAGAAGTGCCCGCTTAGTTAAAAATATCATAAAAAATGTAACATTGAAGGATTAGCTCCTCTCAAAAATTAATTAGGCTGGTTCAGCGATTGTTAAGGACGGTATTCCACCAGGATTTTTTTACTTATCTGTCCTTATAAATTCTACAATGATCGATCTTGCATTGTATTCAATAGCACATTTGTCCCAGCTAACAGACGTTCCCTAACTCCATCGCGAAAGAGTTCCACTAAGTTAAGTAATTGCGATATGAAGTATTGGAGTATCCCCTTTGTCCAGTTTAATGTCTTATATCATATCCCAGTCACTATATATGCTATAGGCTCAAGTAAGTTTGTAAACAGGTCTAAAATATTTTCAGGAGAATCATGATGATGATCATTTGCAATGTGAACTACCAAATAACCATGAAGTACAAGCAGATCCAATTAATGTGGAACAATTAAAGGTTTGTAATGAAATTTTTACATGTACTGAATTATTATGACCAAAGAGCATGAACATATTTTTGTTTGTCCTTTCTGTCTATCTGTGTTCAGCTCTAACCTTTACCATGTGAGAACATATTTGGTATACATAATCCACTAATTAAGTTCTTTAAGATTACACCAACATCAGTAACCTTTAGACCTTGATCTTTTTGCTAAAACTAGCTTTTCTATATTTGTTGACGCTGGGGGCATACTGTTTCACAAACTTATCTTGCTTTAAATTACTTTTAGCATAAGCTTGTTTATTATAAAGAATCAGCAACTATATGCAGTAGGGTCATGTAAATTTGTAAACAGATATGAAATACTTTCAGGAGAATCATGATGATGATGAGTTGCTATGTGAACTACCAAATAACCATGAAGTACAACCAGATTCAAAGCATATGGAACAAATAGAGGTTTGTACTGAATTTTTTACATGTACTGAATTGTTTAGAACTACTTTGAGCATCAGCTTGTTCATAAGAGCCCAGCCTCAAAGAGTACCGGTAATCACTTTGTTCATCCATTTCTTTGTTGAGAGATAACTCAAATGCTATATGTCCTGGAAACTTCAAACTTGAAAGGATTGTGACTCAATAACTTAAATCCATTTGACCTATGAACTTCATATTTTAAACCCAGACAAGAAGCCTAAAATGGGCCCATATTGCTCACCTGGTCTTCTGTCAAAGGTTGTTAAAGACTGATATCATGAGGCACATTTGTGTCATGTAAGCTGTGCTTTTGAGGCAGGTATGAAATGCATTTCAGATAAGACAATTTCATTGAAGTCTACTGTGACCTTAGCATTGAAGTTTGACATTGAGTTAGGGTCATGGCACACCACCTTATCATTAGGAGCATTGTATGCCAAGTATGAAGCTGTTCCATGAGGCATATAGAAATACAGACCTGAAAACTCCATCAAATTTTACCTTGACCTTGACATTGAAGGTGTGACTTTGGCTCAGGGCTGTGAAACACTGTCTCAGCATGAGTATTATTTGTGTCAAAATGAACTTGTTTTAAATGAAGTTGTTAGTTGGATTGATTTTGTATCTTTCTTTTGTAGGTGGAATCAACTTCAGACGACAACTTTTCCAAACACCTTGTGAAAGTCATCTGAATGCCAGGATTCTCAAGAGCATGAAGATAGTCCATTACATAGAAGGAAGACCTTGATTATGTATCTTGATGCCATTGGTGAAAAGGCAGAAGTCTAACACTGACTGTGAAGAAAATGACTTGACAGCTGAAGGGAACATGAACAATTTGAATCAGATTTCTGATATGGCTCTTAAAGCAGTGAACTAAAAAACATTTTCTTACTAAGTTTAAGATTTTGATATCAAAGTTTTTGGAAGGGGGATATAGGAATCGCCCTGTTTGTTTGTCCATCTGTCTGTGGACAACACTTGGATTATATTGCTCTAGCTCTAGTTGGTTAAAATAGATAATATCTAAAATCAAATGTGTCATACTTCTTGTTTATTGTGCATAAATGTACTCTGAAGAACATACTGTATAAGTAGAATTTTTAGCGAGGATTTAATTTTGGCATTATTAGAGATGGTGCTGACATCGCTAAAATTGAATATTGCTAAAAATAATGTCTTATTATTTGTAATAGCTTCTTTAGTAAACATTTTAAAATTGCTAAAATTACTTCTGGCTAAAAATAAAATACCAGACTTTGGTAGAAATCGCTAAATTTGCATCTCGCTAAAATTTCCACTTATACGATATATTATTATTTCTAGCAAAATATTTCTGTAAAATATTTGACTGTACACTTCAGAAAAAATTCAGTCTCAGAATCAGGTACAAGATATGCTGTAATGGTGCCTAGTTGTGTCGCCTGCATAGCAAGGGGACTCCTAGGGATCACTTCTCCATTGTCTGTCAGTCTGACTAGCTGACCTTCAGTCTATCTGTCTGTCACAATTTGATATGTCATTCCTGAGACACACATTTTCAATGGAAAACTCTTGTTTTACGTTCATATCTGTGATACTTTTAGTGAGCATTGATATTTGACCAGTTGATTGGTCTTTGATAGTAAAATAAAATAAAACTTGAAATATAAAGTTGCTGTAAACTACATTTTCACAAGCCTTGCTGATGTTAAGGTTTATTTTCATTTGAATAAGTATAAGGTCGTCTTGTGTTTAACAGACACGACTTCTCATTATACCCCCTGTAAACGAAGTTTTGGGGGGGTATATATGGGAATCAGCTTGTCTGTCTATCCGTCCCTCTGTCTGTCTAGCTGTGCAAACATGTACAGTCCATATCTTTCTTACGGAGGAACATTAGAATCTACTGACTCAAGGTCATTTGGGGAAGTTTAAGGTCACTGGAAGAAAAATTTCATTATTTTTGTCCGTTTCATATCTTTCTTATGGATTAACTTGGTAAGTTCCCATTTTACAAAAAGATTCCTCATGACCTAAGGGTGTGTCATGATCTTGACCCAAGGTCATCTGTGCATGTTCAAGGTCATTAAAAGAAAAATTGTAAAAGTCATGTTTGGCACATATCTTTATTTTGGATTAACTTGAATCTACTACTTCACACAAAGAGGGTTTATGACCTGGTGTGTTATGACCTTCAGCAAAGTTTATTTAAGTTCAAGGTCACTGAAAGGAAAATTTCTTTATATGTGCATGGTCAATATATTGCTTATGGATAAACTGGTATGTTCCTATTTCACAAAAAGATTCCTTATAACTTAAGGGTGTATCATTACCTTGATGCAAGGTTATCTATGCAAGTTCAAGGTTATAAAAGCAACAAGTTCATAATTCATGTTTTGTACATATCTGTCTTATGGAAAAACTTGGTAAGTTTCTGTTTTACACAAAAATCGCTTATTGTATTGAGGATGTGTCATGACCTTACCCAAGGTTCTTCGTGTAAGTTTAATGTCACTGAAAGGAAAAACTTCATAATTTGTGCCTGGTCCATATCATTCTTATTGATAAACTTGGATACTTTCTTGTTTACACAAAGATTACTTATGACATAAGGGTGTGTCATGACTTTGACCCAAGGTCAATTGTCCAAGTTCAAGGGCACAGACAGTAAAAAAATTATAATTCATGTCTGGTCCATATCTTTCTTATGGTTAAACTTTGAAGGTTCCCATTTTACACAAACATTGCTTTGACCTGAGAACTTGTCATGACTTTAAACCAAGGTCATTTATGCCAGTTCAAGGTCACTGACAAAAAAAATTCATAATTCATGTGTGATCCATACATTTAGTCTATTTTTTAGGCTGCACCTTCGTTTCATTTATAAAAAAAATTAATGAGCAATTACATTTGCACTAAAATGTTATAGCTTTTCTCTCTTCTCTTAGATCCATAAAATATTCATGATTTAGCACTTCTGAAAAAGCCAGCGGGGGGTATTTTGTCCCATTTGGACAGTTCTAGTTGTTTTTAGGTTTATAACTTGAATAATAAACATGGTACAGCAATGTAAATTAGCCAGTAGACGGCATTGGAGTCCCTTTGGGTTGAACATTGCGTCATTTTGACATATAACTTCAGCTTTTGTTATGTCATATATGGTCAAGTTTTTGCGTATTTGGTCCACATTCTGACTATATTGTATAACTATTAGACATTGTAGAGCAATGGTACTTATTATTACTTATATGATGGGGTAAGTACAACAGGGTTGACAGTTGATCAGGATGCCATGACCCAAATATTCCACTTGAGAGGCTTTAATTTCCTGGGTGTATGTTTCATGTTTTGCCGATCCTAGTCAAGTCAGTTGCTAGGGTATAAATTCCGTTGCTATGGAGATTACTTTTCCTATTGTTTTGTAAAAAAGTCGTACATTTTATGGAGTTTTTTCTAAAGTACTATGTTTCTGTAGATATGGCATCTAACTATTAAATATCTGTTGTAATATTAAAAAAAAATTGCCAAAACTTGCGAAAATCCATTGAAAGTGTTTTGAAAAAATGCAAATTTTGATTTCTGAAAAAAAAATTGGGACATCCGACTACCAATTTTTATTTTATTATTTCATAGTATTGGGATATATCTTTAACTTTGTATGACATACAATATCTACGGTTGTTGCGTTTTTAAGTATTCAACTTTTGAAAAAACTTAATTTTCCATGGATATTCCCATCATGAAAACCTTGTCATTTTTCGGTTGCCATAGCAACCATATCAAAATTTTTGAAAATACTTACAGACATGAAGATATTTTCTTCTGATGCATCTTTCATTATTTCAGTATAAGAAAACAAATTTAGACCTTCCAATTGTTCCCTCCTCTGCATTTAAATATGTCTAAATTTGTATTATTTTACAATGTTTCATTGAGAATTTACTATGCAAATCACATTTGTTGCCATGGAAACCAATGATGATGAATAAATTTGTAAAATTTGTCTTAAATGTGTTTTTTTGTGTTGTTCAAATATTTTAGGGTGGTTTTTGCCCAATTCAAAAATTTTGACTTTCCATGTAAATCTCAATGGTTACTGACACGGCCTCTTAAAGTCTACTAAAAGTCTTATAGTGTGACCTTCTCGAGATCATACATAGTAAGTGACATTTAAGTCGATGATAATATATGATGCATTCAAGTCTTTGATACGACCCTGATTAAGAATATTAACACATAGTTCGTGATTAAAGTTTTTAAAATAAGAGGTAAGATATTAGTCATTACAGAACAGTCTCTCAAAGGATCAGGTGACATAACTGTGGTCTTGGACCCCTTTTGAAACGATAATTTATATTCGGTCTACAACTAATCTGGGTTTTTTTCAAACAAGAGTGAAGGAAAATCACATCTTCTGAATTTTGAAGAATTCTGTATTGTTTATGATTTTTATACCAAATGATACCAGATATCGGCCGGGTTTCTGACCGTATTTTCTTTTTTAGATAAAGATGAATAGGATAGTTGGGTCTTAGATAGCTGCAGATCTGTAGCTCTCCGAAAAAATAATTAGACAGACCGGAGAGCTACAGTGCCAACCATTGAAAAAACTGTATATTTATTGCGCACAAAAAAATGCGCAGTCTATCGATCTATTTCTCCATGTTTTTAAAACTATAATCTCAAAATATTACTAACCTGTATTCCTAACATAATTTTTCACTGTTTCCACAACAAAACATACCTTATAGTTGTTGTTTATAGCCCTTTCTAGCTGGCCCAGAAAGAAATCGAGATCATCTGAAATTTCGTCTGTTTATACTGCCATTTTGGTTTGCAAGATAATTCGGCCCAACGCGCTTCGTGTAGATGTCAACTACGAAAGTACTTGATAGAGGAGTACATAATTTTTTGAAATCTAATTTTTTTGCAATTGAGTTAAGAATTTGGAAGAATTAACCCATTTTTTGTGCGCAATGAACATGATGAATATACAGTTTTTTTTCAGTGGTTGGCACTGTAGCTCTCCGGTCTATCAATATATTTTTCGGAGAGCTACAGTTCTGCAGCTAGGTCTTAGAGGGATATGCATGTCCGAGGAATCTTCCTTATTTGACCATCATTATTTTTTTCGTATGATTCGAGAACGTGAAAATTAAGTGTATGTTGCATACCAGTTCAGTGATTTGTAAAGAATTCAATAAAAATATCGATTACATACTTGCAACATTATCAGTCCTATAGTAGATTTGGATTATCCTTATGCTGATGATTTTCTCTAGATCTACTCTCCACTCTGCCGTTGATTGACTGGGACCTGATATTGTACACTGTTCTCCAACAGCTCCACGGTCAGAATATTTCCCGTCTACTGCTTTCCCTGCTCCCCACGCTATTTGTTTATCTGTCCAGTTGTGTTTCTGCCAGGCAGGTCTCCCTAAGGCTAAATTCACTTGTAGGAAAATGACAACGTGTAAGAACTATGGTAAAGTGACAATGTTCCGAAAAAACAAGTGTTTTTGTTTGAATGTCAAATCAATCTAAAAGGAATTCTTGTATCTAAAATAAAAGATAAATGTTTAAAACTATGATCCAAAGAATAAAACGCTTAAGCAATCGTTAAAATAATGTTTGCTTGCCCTCTCCCGCCTTAGGGTAAAATATGGGTCGGTAGATGGGTGGAAAAAAACTTGCAACTATTTAGAGACGGGATAGGAAGAAAAAAATATATAATGTATATATATTGTGTCTTGGAATAAGGTTTTGGGGATATTTATAGTCAGACAGTCGGGGGAGCGCAGCCATAATTTTTTTTAAGAATGGTCTTGAAGGAAATTTTTTTATGTAACTACTCACAATAACTGCAGTGCGGACCTTCAAATCCTGATAAGCAACCACTCAAACAGTCACCAGAATCTGCATCACACTGTTGGCCTTGGCAATTTACAGGACACCCTATATATAATACATAATTATGATTGTACTGAATATGTGCATAAATAGCTTACATGTAATATTTCCTTAAAATTTTCAACAAAACAAAAAAGCCGAAATATTTACGGAAAAAATACTGTTACAGCTCACCATAAACCTCCACTTCACAGAGTTCATTGAATGAATAATTAGAGTAGTAAGAAGGATAAACAACATCTGGTCTGCGACGTTCATTGTAGTAAATAACATATCGTCCATACACGGAGCAGTTGATCCTCTGATCTTCTATAGGTGTACCGCTTACTGTCTGTAATTCATGGAAACATAGTATTCCGTCCTCTTTTGAAGTCGTGTTGGAGACGTAGAGGTAAAATCCAGCAAATCGTTTAACGTAAGTACCTAAATGCCAAAGTTATATTCAAAACCATTTACACATGATCAATGAGGTTTCTCTTGAGTTTTTTTTTTAATTTCAAAATTATGACATAATTTGTACATATGCGCATCAAATCAATCTAATACTGTTTACAAGTAACAGCTTTTCAAAAAGCTTGCCTGACGAATGCCATCAATATCAATAGAACCTACAAAAAATGTTCGAGCAAAAAAGTAATAAACTTCCTCAATCCTGAAATGTGAGGGGGCACTTTAGAAAGTCTATACTAGTATTCTGTTTTTGTAGGAGGAAACCCCTGGAGGGGGGTGGGTATGATCATATGTATATTTGTTCATTTCGTTTTTATTACTTTAAATGAAGAAACTTCTAAAAATGAATTCACAATGTATCACCAATATGTTTTTTTCCAAAGCTCGATCAAGATTCCAACAAAAAAAAGAACAGACTTGACATAATAAAATATGTAACTATTATAATCAAAGCAGTTTTCATTTCCATTCAATAGAATAGTCCAAGAAAAAGGCACAAAAACTTACACGTGACCTTTTGGCGCGAAAAAATTGTGTCACCCCTTACATAGAAGACAAATGGACTATTCCAGTAGAATAGAAACGCAGAAAAAAGGTCAAACGGAAATGTCCGTATAGGAACTCACATGAAATAAATAGCTGCATGCAATAAAATAATAAGAACTATAAGGAAATAAGTGCATCAATATATTGTATCAGTAATATGTTTATTTTTCTGCTAAACTGTTGTTGTTGAAACGCAGGTAACAAAATCCCATGATAATCAGCATGCACAAAATTCTGCTGGCTAGCTGTGACCTCTTAGATTCGCGCCTAGGAAATATTGATTCTTAGTAGTGCCTGACGCCGTGACGTCAGGCAATAAGCGCTGTATATCGTTTTACAGTTCAGAATTCTTTTAAAGATACCAGGATTATTATCCGTTCTGTAGTAGATATTGATGTGACTGATGCTAAACACATTTTCTAGATCCACTCTCCACTCGGCTGTCTGTTGTTTGTCTGCTGATATTGTACACTGGTTACCTACAACACTACGGTCCGTATACATCCCATCCACTGCCTTGTCTGCTCCCCATGGTAAGGATGTAGAATAATCTTTCTTCTGCCAGGCAGGTTTCCGTAATGCTAAGTTGTCTTGGAAAAGACAAAAAAAATATTTCTTTTTATTAACAGAATGTAGTAAGAATAAATATATATGGACATACATTTCTTCGATCAGTAAACAAAAGACAAAAGTAACTTTATGTGGTTTCAGTTTGTTGCATTCTGTAAACATTTAATTTAAGAAGCATACGAAGCCAGGGCATTTGTGTAGCTTTAGTGCGCAGTAAAAACATAATCTTTCCCTCAATTTGTTTTCTTTATCTAAGTTTAATCACCGTGTTTATCAAGAATTGTACATAGTTATACCTGAATGATCACTATGTCTTCTCTTTGCTATACATGTACATGTAGTTATGCCACATGTTAAATTTAAGGTATATATATATATATTTTAAGTTATTTTCTCTATTGCAATTAATTTAAAATATAAAGTTTAGGAATAAATAATCTAGCACTTTTTATCAGTTATAAGCTAAGAATTAATTATATTAATTTTTTTCTTACGATATGCACAAGTACACGTTGCATACAAGATGACGTAGATGGCACTGAGTATTATCCTCTTCATTCTACAAAGGTTATAATTAAAGTGATAAATATGACATATATTAAGTTATTTGATATCAGCATAACACATAAACATAAAATTATTTTCTTCCGTGGAGGCTTCTTGCAGGTTCACTGAGGAAATATCATGGCTGAAATATGTCCGACTCGGCATTAAACATCAATAATCTTTCCTTAGAATTTCTTTTAAGGGTTGCTTAATTTTTGCACGCTTTATGAGAAAACTTGAATATTTTTAAGGAGTCACTGTTTCTTTGTGTTTGTTATCGGGAGACTAGAGATCGTTCGTTTCATGTTAGCAGCCCTTTCTCAACCTTTGCACTAGGGTGTACTAGGCTGTTTGAGAAAAAGTCGGGTCTTTTGGAGGAGACCTTCAAAGAATCATTTTGACTCACTCGTCCAGAGTAGTATAAGTGTAAATTTGAAAGTATTCACCAATAAATGGTGTTGTTTCGTATAATTTAAATCTGTTAAACTAGATGTTAACAATATACACCTGTCTTTGTCTTTTAATAATTTTCAATCTGAAGTTGAAAATAACATGACAAATCATGTTCAACTTCAGACTGAAAACTTACGAGGCATAGTTTTTTTCCGGTGAAAAAATAGCAACGTTTAGATTGCTAGTATGATTTTTTGGATGTTCTGTCCTCAGCTTTTAGTATAATATCCATGGTCGTCTTGAACATACAAGCGAGTAATGCTTCATTATGTAGCGTCATCCATTGCTTACAAAATCTGAAAAATGTGACGTCGTTAGAGCCATTTTTCCTAATTTTGTCGTAAAATCACATTTTCGGACCAGTAGAGGTTAAAGATAATGTTAATTTTGTAAAAACAAAAGGCCCATGGGCCACATCTTTCCCCTAATTTACTTTAGTGATGCAGTTCCTTACCAGATTTCTCCTCTTCTTACTTCTATTGTGCCCTCCCCCAATCTATATTAACTCAGGATGCTTCCACATAATTTTCAGCTTTTATGGCTCAGTGGTTCTTGAGAAGAAATTTTTTTTTTAAATTCCTTTATATATTTCAATGTAAAACTTGGATACCCTTAGGCCTATTGTGGCCCGCCCTACCCCCGGGGTAATGATTTTTACAATTTAGAATCTACACTAAACAAGAATCCGTTCACATACTTGTCAGCAATTATGGCCCCATGGTTCTTGAGAAGAAGATTTTAAAATATTTTACCTATATATTACTATATAAAACTTGAATTCCCTATTGTGGCCCCGTCCTACCCCCAGGGATCATGATTTTAAGAATTTTGAATCTACTCTACACTATTATACTTTCACATAAGTTTAAGCTTTTGTGGCCCGTTGGTTCTTGAGAAGAAGATTTTTCCTATATATTTCTATATAAAACTTTGGATTCCCTATTGTGGCCCAGCCCTATCAACAGGGGTCGTGATTTTAATTATTTAGAATTTACACTACCCCAGGATGCCTTCACACAAATTTCAGCTTCGATGACACAGTTGTTCTTGAGAAGGAAGATTTTTAAAGATGTTTCCTATATTTCTATTTAAAACTTGGATTCCCTGTTGTGACCCCGCCCAATCCCTGGGGGTCATGATTTTAACAATTTACAATCTACACTATTTCAGGATGCTCCCACATAAGTTTAAGTTTTTCTGGCCCAGTGGTTCTTGAGAAGAAGAATTTTTAATGACCCAACCCTATTTTTGTCTTTTCATTATTATCTCCCCTTGGAAGGAAACTTGATTTTTTTTATCTTAAATAATTAAAACGCACCAAAGGACGCTTTGTACCAAGTTTGGTTAAAATTGGCCCAGTGGTTATTGAGAGAAGTTGAAAATGTGAAAAGTTTACAGACGGGCGATGGACAAGGGATGATCAGAAAAGCTCAAATGAGCTTTCAGCTCAGGAAAGCTAAAAATCAAAATATCTGGCTAAGATGTACTGTCGCACAAATGACTGCATGAAATTAAACGGCTGCGCAAAGTTATGGGCATTCGAATTACACTCAGCCCTGTTATCAAAGATACACATGTACAATCAACTAAATAATTAGTAAATTTTTAGCATTACGGCAGTAGGTAAAATTTTTACACAATAAGGAGTTTTTCTTCTTTTCTTTTTTTGTTTTTTTCTTCTTTTTTTTTCTTCGTCATTTAGCAGATTAAGCTAAACCTTGAACAGCAACTTGCTGTAAACAACTTTAACGCTTGCATTGAATAAAAACATTTGAATATTTGAATCGACAATTTAAAAGTCCCGAATATAGCACTACAGAAAAAAAAACATACGATTTGAAACTCGATAAATTGTATTAATTTTTTTAATCTGATATTTACAACACTACAATTACGCCATAAATCAAAAAATTGCACTTCTATCTTACCCTAGAATGCATACATCTCGTCGACAGAGGTCACCAATAAACAGATTTCAGTTTTTGACAAGTTGTCAACCAGGAAGTTAATTGACAGTAGGTATAGTTTTACATCTTAACGACTTCATACAAATGTCTCTCCTAGGCTGAGCGCTTGACTGCTTCTTATTTAAAGAGAACCGATTAAGGTTACATGTATTTGAGTCAATTTAAAATTATGATTGAGAAAATTTAAGTCACCTGCATTTAGGTGAACAAACTAATTACAGTAATTTCAATCCCTGTAAGACGTGTCAATCTGTGAGTAATACATGAAAGGGAAAACACAGACGGATAATTATTCATTTTTATTCCACAAAAAAATAATTGCAAAAGCTTATTTTTTGGAACCTTTTTTTTCACAAATACATGTATAGTTTGAGAAAACATTGTTGAATATTAAGTCCTTTTACGTAATTGCGTAAATGAGGAAGTAGCTAGGATGCCAGAAAACACATGTATTATTTATATTTAAGGCAGTACATGTAAATCTCAGTGAATTGTTATAACGTTTACCTATCATGTATGACAATTACAGTTTTAAAAGTTAAGTGATAGAGCAATATAGAAAATAAAATATTGTATGGTTGTCTATAATTTTAGATAATCGTTTAGTAAACCTTAAATATTTGTGTGATTCGATAACGTGCAGAAAGATAATCTTCCTTTAGCCGTTGCAATAAAGGTATCAAAAAGCTAAAGGAAAAGTTTTCAATTTCTTTTTTTTTTGGAATGGGTAATCAATTAACATTGTTATTATCAGAAGCTTTCGGTTCAATCTTTTCATGTTTAGCGGTATTCGCAGGGATGAAATTCCCACATTTTTTTTCTATACCTACGAAGAAGTGCACAAGTGCATTTAATACAAGTAAACCTATGATCAAAAATTTTGTGTAAGAGAGTCATGGGAAAACAAACTTTACAAATAAAAGATTACGTACTGTAATTACTAAATTTGTTCCCTTACTTGATAAAAGTCAAAACACAGCTAAAACTGTAGCATTTCATTTGTCAACATTGATTCTTTTAAAAGTCTGTAAAAATATTGATTTAAGGAGTACAGGGGGGCACAAGAGGGTGCCAATTTGGATATCCTGTCGATTTTCCTCGATTCTAGCAGAAAATCGTCAAGTTTTAGATACTTTTCACTGCGGGAAACACAGAGTACAAGCTTGCCTATCTGAGATTTATTGATAACAGGTATCTGATAAAAATAAATTGCGGAACACCATGCGGGGCAAACTTACTCAGACCGAATAACAGAGGGTCAGACAGTCGGACGGGCAGACGCGAAGGAAATCTTTATTTTCGAATCCTCCGAAGTCTCCAGTAGGGGACTAACAAAAACATGTGTCATATCCACGAAGAGTTCCATGTACCACAAATAAAGAAAATACACAATTTCAATAAGACGGCAAGAATTTAAAGCTTCAAGATAAACTCTTGCTAAAGCAATTGAATGTTCGTGTATGACACCAATTTTCGACAGAATATACACACAAGGTAGTTTGTCAATGTTCATTGTTAAATATTATTTTTTACTTCCCTATATTATTCTTAAATTTAACTTTACAATACCTCAAGGCCTTTAAAAGACTCCCATTGTTGCGAATTTACACATACTTTCACAGAAACCAAACACGGTTAATTTAAATCGGAGATAAGAGAAGGAAGTGAAAAACCAGAAATAAAATGAAGTGCAGAAACCAAAACGGAAGTAAAGTAAAAAAAAAACAGAAAGATAATTCTGATATCAGAATGTAACAAAAACTAATTTAAGGACAGATGATACAAACAATTTTTTTCTTTGAAAAAGATTAAATATCATGTCACAAGTTTAGAAAAGTGGATGGTTCTAATTAAAATTTTCTCCGAAGAACTGGAATATGAAAAAGACTTGGAAAATATTAGTAATATTTCAATTCACATTCATTAAAGGTTTACAGATGAAAATAAATTTCAGAATATGTTATCTTGGCGCTAAAAGTGTAATATAAACTTAAGAAAAATATACCGAGCCAGGTGAATTTTATTAGGAAAAGCTAAATGGTAATCAAAGTACTGAAAGTACTGAAAAGCGGTTAGCATGCTTTCATGGAATATGACTGTACAGAGTAGAATAACAAAAAATGCATTGAGTAATGATATAAAAGTTAGCATGCATATCTTTGTCCAATGTCATCAGCGAAGAAGCAGACACACTGACTTTTGTAGTACTTAACTAAATGGTAAAACCAATAACATTCCAGATTGATATCACAAACGTATGTTTCAAAATATCAACCTGAGATTTTCAGTTTGAAAGACAGGAAGTTCAATTTCATAAATTTCTCCTTAAATGTCTCCATTGGTGGCGTCCAAAAGTGCTCAGAACAAAAAAAAAATATGTTGATGTTGCAAATTTAATTGTCTTTCATGCTCTATTGATTCTGAAATTAGCATCATTAGGTAACTATAAAGGCTACTATAACAAACAACTCAAAAAGAAAATTAAATGATAATTCAAATTCTTTAGATTAATTTATTTGATGTACTGTACATAGATCTTTAGCTGGCTAGTCTGAGAAAAACGGATGGACGAGCAGAGAATTTGAAAATTAATTAACTTCAGAGAGCTTCAGTTTCGTAGGCTCACTGCGGGTCAGCAGGTGTGACCTGTCATTGGGGATGCTTACTTCTCCTAGGCACCGGAACTTTCAAGGATCCGTTTTTCCTTTGAGACCGATCGCTGTTTTTTCTGTATTTTGATACAGATACTGAGTACATCTGTTTATTAATATTATGAACTATTTCTCTCACAGGAAGAAAGACAAGTAAACAAGATAATAAAGTTTTAAGAAATGTACATTATTGACTTTTCATACAATTAAATGTTCGAATAAGTAATAAATGACAATTATTTAAAAAAGAGTCGGCAAATATTTAAATAAAAATGTGATCGTTTATAATCGTTTGTAATAATTAGACTGAGTACAGAATTTATCCCTGGAAACAAAGCTATCATCATCTTTTAAATAATTTCAATTAAGAAAAAAAAGGAGAAGAAAACAAACGTTTCATTATGTAAGTAATCCATAACTGTACAACTTACAGATGTATTCATTTTAACATGATATTTAATCTTTTTCAAAGAAAAAATTGTTTGTATCATCTGTCCTTAATATCGTGAAACTTAAAAGGAAACATGATATTTTTGAACATTTAACAGGAAGCCTGTAATATGACACTGCTAATGCTATTGACCTTCTGTTTCGTTCAATGTGAATTCAGGGCAAATCTTTGAGAGAGTTAATTATCTTTATAACAAAATCTATGTGTTCAAATTTTTTTATTAGAGTCTTTTTTCGAGACTATTATTTTAGTTACTGTAAAACAACGTTCCGAACTGCAAAAATATTGTTTAGAAACAAATACTCCGAGAAATAAAAAAAAACAAAAAAAACAATTTGTTTTTCCTTGTTACAGCTGTTGCAGTTGTTGTCAATCAAAGGGAAAAAATCCTACCAATCGGGTTTGCTGTGCTGTTGAGAAATAAACTAAATATCATGATACAAATAGGGATACATGTACGTCATTGAAATGAGTAGGATTAGGTAGATTCTTCCCTCTATTTGGAAAACCAGTATTATAAAACGAAAGTTTTATTTTCTCTTCATTTTTTTCTTACAAACCATTGATATACGGTTCAGAAATCCAGATGAAAAAGAAAATGTATTGATCTCTGGGTTCATGTATAAAATTATTTGACCTATTTTTGTGTAAATAATGAAACATGAAAGTAGCTTTTTTTGTCATTGTCTGTAAAGAATAGGTTTAATTTTTTAACCATATGGCATTCCCAATTAAGATTGCTTAAAATAAAAAAAATTGTCATCCATAGGACCCGATACTTTTTCTTCTATTGACTGACGCTTGGTGAAGTTTAATTCAATACTTTCATTTATATATAGTTGCTTCCTAGGTTTGACGCGGTAAAGTGAACAAGAATGTGACATAGACCTCTCAAGAAGTTGATAAAATAATTTTCAAAAAATGTATACATTGGCTCGAAATATACCAAATATTCCATTGGTTAACGACTAAAAGAGCAGCTAGTAATAATGAAAATATAGTTTTTTCTGCTCAATGAAATATCTAAAGGAATGACTTACCGTGAGGATGCTTGGTTTGTAAATAGCCATCGATCAGAAGATTCTCGTCACTTGATTCTATAGATGCCAAGTCAGACTCAAACGCCTTACATATCGCCTGGAACAAAAAACATTCTTCAGGATAAAATATTGAAAAATTGTTATAATCTTAAATTAGACAGCAAACAAATTTCATCTTATCAATTTGCTATAAAAATAATTCTGTATACAGCAATAAATATTGTGTTCTCAGCAGTATAAATAAATTGAATTTAAGGAATGGTATGATATATTCATGTCAAGTTAATGTACATATGAATCAGATATTTTTAATCAAGTGAAGAAATTTTGTTAATAAGACGTAGACACCTTGTCAGAATGGATTAAATGTATCAGATCCATGTTAAAATCACGTATTAAAAGATTGAGGGGAAAAATGAAAACCATCTATCCCTCTGTGTTCAATAAACCAGAAGTGAAAAAAGAATTAGATAGATTACACGATCAGTATGTACTGGTTCCTGTCGACAAAGCAGGTGACAACATTGTCTTCGTTTGTAAGGCTCATTATATAAATTGCATTCTAGAAGAACTTGGATTTAATTCTACAAGTGGTAATCCTACTTATACTCGTATTTCTTTTTCTAAGGAAGAAATTCTTCAAAATCACCTGTCAGTTTTGAATACTTTTAATATTCCACAGAGCCAAAATGAATTTGAACTACCTTATATATATATTGGATTCCGAAGCTTCATAAGAATCTTACAAACAAAGATACATTGCAGGTTCCAGTAAATGTTCAACCAAGCCTCTTTCGTTACTTCTCACTAAGATATTGACAGTAGTGAAGGATAAACTTCAAGAGTACTGTGCAACTATATATTCAAGAAGTGGTGTAAATCAGATGTGGATACTTAAAAATTCTAAAGAACTTTTGGACAATTTGAAATCACAAGACTTTACAAAAATCAACAGCTTAAAAACTTACGACTTTTCAACTTTATACACAACAATTCCACAAGAAAAATTAAAATCCAAGCTTTTTAATATCATTGAAAGCTAATTCTTCAATAAAAATGGAACTCGTAAATTTACTTACCTCGTCATTGGTCATTTGCAAAATTATTTTGTTAAAACAGATTCTGATTGCACACATAAGTACTCTGAAGTTGACATCAAGAAGAAGCTTGAGTTTCTGATTGACAATATCTATGCATGTATGATTTAAATTTTAGGCAGTACTTGAAAATCACAGTGAATTGTTATTACGTTTACTTACATGTATAATGTATGATTGAAAATTAAAGTTTTAAATATTCAAGTGTTAGAGCAATGTAAAAGAATTTTGTACGGTTGTCTATGCTTTTAAACAATTGTTTAGTTACCTGAAGGAATTGCGTGATCCGATAACGTGCAGAAAGAAAATAAATCTTATCTTTGAAATTGCAACACATATATCAAACAGCTAAAGGAAGAATTTTCAATTTCTTGTTTTATTCGGAATGAGTAACCAAATCTGGGTGAACTTTACATTATTAGCGGTATTTACAGGGAACAAAGTCGCACATGTTTTTTTTCTATACCTACGATGATACACATATGCATTTAATCAAGTTAACTTGTGATAAAAAAAAAATAATTTGTTTAAGAGAGTCATGAGAAAACAAACAAAATTTTAGATACTTTTTTCTGCGGGAAACACACAGTTCAAGTTTGCCTATCTAAGATTTTATTGATAAGAAGTATCTGATAAATATAAAGTGCGGAAAACCATACGGGGCAGACATACGCAGACTGAATTACAGAGGGACAGACAGTCAGACGGACAGAGGCGAAGGAAATCTTTAATCTCCTCCAATTTCTCCTGTAGAGGACTAACAAAAGCATGTGTGATATCCAGGAATAGTTTCATTCACCATAAATAAAAATTGCACAACTTCAATTCCACAAGGCAAGAATTTAATGCTTCACGATAAACACTTGCTTCAGAAATTGCATGTTCATATATGACACCAATTTTAGACAAAAAATACAAACAATATAGTTTATCAATGTCCATTGTTAAATCTTTTTTTAACTTTCCTATATTATTTAAAATTTACCTTTACAATACCTGAAAGCTTTTAAAATATTCCCACTGTTGCGAAAATACACATACTTTTACAGAAACCAAACAAAGTTAATTAAAATCGAAGATAACAGAAGGAAGTGAAAAACAAGAAATAAAATGCAGTGTATAAATCAAAACGGAAGGAAAGTGGAAAAAAGACAGAAAGATAATTCTGATATCCGAATGTAACAAAAATTAAATAAACATCGTGAAGTTCAAAGGGAAACATGATATTTTTTTAACTTTTTAATAGGAAGCCTGTAAAATGAAACTGCTATGAACATACTGTCTCGTTAAATGTGATATCAGGGCAAATCACTGAGACAGTTAATTATCTCTATATACAAATCTGCGTGTTCAAATCTCTTTTTAATGTGAATTTTTCATATAACGATTTTTAATATCAGAAGTTTATTTACAAAAGAACAAGTTGTCCTTTTCCGGACTATTTGTTTTTGTTACTGTATAACAATATACTGAACTGCAAAATATTGTTTGGTGAAATTTCTTCGAAAGATAAAAAATACACATTTGTCCTTGTTACAGCTTACCAATATACTCTCCATAGTATTGAATTATATGACGTGGAATTCATACTGTATAAATAGAATCTTTAGCGAGAATTTAATTTTAGCATTATGAGCATGGGTGCCGAGATTGCTAAAATTGAATACAATGTATCGCTAACATTTAATTGCATTTTATATGTTATAACTTCTTTAACGTGCATTTTAAAATCGCTAAAATAAGATCTCACTAAAACTAAATTACCAGTTTTTTTTAGGACAAATCGCAAAATTTGCGTCTCGCTAAAATTTCCACTGATACGGTATAATTGTTGTCAATCAAAAGATAAAAAAAAATCCTACCAACTGGGCTTGCTGTGCTGTTGAGAAATCAACTAAATCAACTAAATGGGATACGTCATTGAAATGAGTAGGATTAGGTACAATCTTACCACTTTTTGGTAAACCAGTATTATAAAACAAAAGTTTGCTACCTTTTATTTTAATCTACCAAATCATTGATACAAACACGGTTCAGAAATCCAGATTGAAAGAAAATATATTGATGCCTTGTTTAAGATATAAAATTTATTTAAGCCATTTTGGTTTTAAAATTAATAATATAACTCATAAATATTGAAAAATATTAAGAATATGTAAAGTTTATATGATGTACAAAATCCAACCCCTCTACAATTATAAACCATCCGTCTTTATCTAAACAATTCTTTGTCAAATATACACAAATTCCATTTTTGTGAAACATTAAATGAAAATCGGTGCAGTTTAACTTAGTCATTTTATAGTTATAATTAAAACGTAATCAAGTTGCAATTTTCAGGATTTTTGATACTATATTGTTGGTTTCCTTTGTCCTTAATCCAAAGGAAAAAAGACACATACTCTTCCACATCCGGTTTTAAAGTTATTCATCGATTATAAGATTGCAGTTTTCACTTTTCTATCAAAAGTAATTTTCGTTTTTTTTTAAAAAGGACTTTGGTGTATTTAACATCATTTTCCCCATTTTATTAAGAAATTTAAATGATATTTGGGTTGCATACGTTTTATTATGAATATGAAGTGTTTTTGTGCATAACTCAATTAAATATAAAATCAATCATCACTATGTAAAAATTGAGATACATGTACTTTGTACGTTTTTAGCGTATACAAGCTGTTTCTTTGCTGTCAGAAGTGTCCAGTGGTTTTAACATTTAGGCTTTTTAGCACTAATGTTAAATTTATTTACTATATAGTGGCGGACATCGTTTTATTACATATAGGTCAAATATTTTTAATTACATATAAGTAAAATTTTTAATTAAAATAGAAGTTAAATATAACCTATTTCTAAGTACTAACCTAATTGATTTTTTCTGCTCGGTACTCAGCACAGTTAAGGGTACAAATGGAAATATGGGCGCTTTTTTAAAGATAAAAAATACATACTTTATTAGGATGGGCGATTCTTTTTTACCAATTCACTGATATCAAAAAAATGTTAAATAGTTTAAATCTACATGTTAGGGACATTTATATTTTTTATTTAAACTTGTCATGTGATGTCGACGTCACATGACTTTGGCAATTATACTTGCAGGTTAGAGGTCATCTATAAATTTCAATATTGCAAGGGCATAACCAACTTAAAAATCTTACTGTATCTTATAATTCTTTTCAACACTACATATGTAGTTTGTGAAAAGTGCTGCGAATCTATATAGATTCCCTTTTTGAATTGGTAAAAATTAATTTGTTGGACGGCAGGTTGAATATTTTGCTGGTCAACTACATTAAATATAGCTATAATTAATTTATTTGCAAGATTTCAAGAGGTTTGCAGCACTTTTCAAATATCCTAATGCTTCTTGAGTTTATGTGTAAAATTTTGACAAGATACATTGAGGGTATGCCCTTGCAATAAATCGATTTATTAGGGCCCTTCCATTACTTTTTCAATGA
>PRKT01000806.1:190461-210065 GCA_003671525.1 Saccostrea glomerata
ATAAATTATTTTCTTTTAGTTTTAATGATTAGGTCTAAAAATAAGCAATGGTATCATATTTATTAAAGCATTCTTGTAATTATTTAACCAGTGAATCTAGGCCTCTGGATCACCTGTGCTGCGTCATGTCAAGGCTGATGACGTCATATTTGACGAAAGGCTTTCTTCTATTACTCGACTGTATTGCTATCAAGTATTGTAATTTTAAAAGATTTTATAAATAATTGATAAAATAAATAAATTCAAGTTGTTATTTACGCATGATCATGTCGTTAATTAATTTTTGTCGCTTGTCAAATTTCAATGACGTCACAATCAAACTTCCAATACAGTGTGCAAGGAATGTGAACTCTGACCTTCCTTAACATAGCTGAGTAACAATATGAAGAAACATGCTATGGCTAATTATTACGACAATATTGAAAAAATATCTAGAGGACTCAAGTAAAAATAATAATAAACTTTATTTGAATTTGATGAAGGTTTCATTCAACATTAAACTATCTAACAAGATACCACCTATTGAAATGTATAATGATAAAGGTGGTAAAAAGTTGGCTTACTCCGACTTAGACAAAATTGAAGCCTTAAATTCTTATTTTTCATCTGTTTCTACTATTGATGATTCAAACGAAACACTACCAAACATGTTCAATCTATGTAATAGCACCTTTTGTAAAATATCAGTTGAAGAACATGAAGTGTCAGACATTATTTCAATACTTCCCGTGAACAAAGCTATAGGTCCCAACTGTATAAGTCATAAAATGTTAAAATCTACTCTTCAGTCTGTTGTTAAACCACTCACTATGTTATACAATGTACAACAGGTCCCTTTCAGATAGAATATTCCCATCTTTCTGGAAAATAGCTCATGTTATTCCTCTTTTTAAAAAGGATGACCCCTCTTTGGTTTCAAATTATAGACCTGTATCGCTGTTATCCTGTGTTAGTACAATTATGGAAAGAATTATTTTTAAACATGTGTACAATTATTTTCATGGTAATAATCTGTTTTATCGATATCAAGCCGGTTTTTTACCCGGACATTCTACTGTGTAATATCATAGTATTGTACAAAATATTGATGAAGGTAAAGGATGTTGTATAGTTTTTTGTGATTTGTCTAAAGCATTTGACAGAGTATGGCACAAGGGTCTCATTTTTAAATTACAAACTTGTGGTTTATCCGGAGATATCCTCCAATGGTTTTGTAGTTATCTAAATCATAGGTCACAAAAAGTAATGTATAAGGATTTGTTCTCTTCAAAACTTCATTTATATGCAGGTGTACCACAGGGCTCTGTATTGGGGCCACTTTTATATCTGATATATGTAAATGATGTTGCTGAAAATATGATGTCCATGTGTAGATTGTTTGCTGATGGTAATTCGCTTCAACAATGTTCATACAATATTTTAGACATTGAATACAAGCTAAACTACGATTTACACATTTTAGAATCATGGTCAGATAAATGGCTTCTACAATTTAACCCATCTAAAACAAAGGTAGTCTTCTTTAACACAAAGTCCATTTCTTTTATGCCAAAATTATTTTTAAAGGAGATAGTCTAGAATGCGTCCAAGTCCATAGACACTTGGGTTTATTATTGTCACAGATTCTCAGCTGGTCTGTATATATTGACGGTATTGTAAATAATGCTTATAAAAAACTTGGGCTTTTGAAAAAAACTTAAGTTTAAATTGAGTAGAAATAACCTTTCAAAATTGTACACTACATTTATTAGACCAATGCTCGAATACGCTTCAGTTGTATGGGATGGGTGCTCTGAACAAGATTCTGAAAAGCTGGAAAAAGTACAACTAGCTGCGGCTAGAATTGTCACCGGACTTCCTATTTTTGCATCTACTGAAACACTTTATTTAGAAACTGGTTTGGAAACTTTAAAATTTAGGCGTTATGTTGCAAAAATGTCTACTATGTTCAAAATACATAAAGGGACTGTCCCTGAATATTTAAATAATATTGTACCAAACAAGCATGAAAATGTATCAAAATACAATACCCGCAATAAAGAACAGTTCATTATTCCAAGATGTAGATTAGAACTATTCAAAAAGTCATTTGTGCCAGACGCCGTGAAACAATGGAATTTATTGAAATTAGATACAAAAGAAGCCATCTCAATTAATTCCTTATCTACTGAAACACTTTATTTAGAAACTGGTTGGGAAACTTTAAAATTTAGGCGTTATGTTGCAAAAATGTCTACTATGTTCAAAATACATAAAGGGACTGTCCCTGAATATTTAAATAATATTGTACCAAACAAGCATGAAAATGTATCAAAATACAATACCCGCAATAAAAAACAGTTCATTATTCCAAGATGTAGATTAGAACTATTCAAAAAGTCATTTGTGCCAGACGCCGTGAAACAATGGTATTTATTGAAATTAGATACAAGAGAAGCCATCTCAATCAATTCCTTCCGTAAAAACTTAAGAGCTTGTAGAAAAATCATCAATCCGCCAACATATTTTTCTTTTGGCAAACGCTACACAAACATACTTCATACTAAACTAAGACACAACTGTTTACTTAATTATGATCTATATAAACGCAATATTATCAACAGTCCTCTTTGTTCCTGTGGAAAGTATGAAGATGTTTATCATTATTTTTTGCTTATACAAAGTATGCAAATGCTAGAAACAATCTTTTTAACCACCTGTTCATGATTGATGAATTGGTTACAATTGACACTAACCTACTATTATGGGGTGATAGAGATTTGCCTGTATCAATTAATATTAATATTTTTGCTGCTGTCCATAGATTTATTACTGAAACATGTAGATTTTAAATTGATTTGTAATTTAATTACATCACTAGAAAATATTATAATTATTATATTTTAATGTATTATTTGCATGACATATTGTTATATTTATGGAGAGGAACTCGTAAGTTGCAAGAACTTGTTTCCAATCCATTTGACTCGTTCAATAAAATATGTTCAAAACAAAAAACATTTGGCCCTGTTATTTCAGGTAGAGTGAAGACATTTTTCTTCTTTTGGTCAACACTTTTTTTAGGTCACCTGAGTAAACTCAGGTGACCTATTGCTATCTGTTTTCGTCCGTCGTCGTTCGTCTTGCGTTAACACTTAAACATTTTCAGCTTCTTTTCTTAATCCGCTGAACCGATTTCAACCAAGTTTGACATATAACATCTGTGGGAACACAGATTGTGATTTTCATGGTCCCTGCCCCCCTGGGGCCTGGGAGGTGGGACCAAAACCACTAAAATTAGTGCAATCTTTAAACATCTTCTTAACTTATAGATATCAAGCAGTCAAACAGTTGGTATGATTGTAATCAGCATTGAGTCCTCTACCAAAATTGTAAAATTCATGGCCCCAGGGTCACGGGTTCTAGTGCTAGGGCGGGGCTATATTGATTATATAGTGAAAATGCATTATTTCTTTGAAATTCTTCTTCTCTGCTCCTGGGTATTAAATAAACTAATTAAGTTCATAGTTATGATGAGCAAGAGTGCCTCTACCAAAATTGTAAATTTAAGGGACCCAGGATCAGGGGTTTTGGTGTAAGAATGGGGCTCTATTGATTATATAGTGAGAATGCATAATCTCTTTGATAATCTTCTCTGTTCTTAGGCATAAAATAATTGAGTACATAGTAATGATGAGCAAGAGTGCCTCTACCAAAACAGTGAATTTAATGGCCCAATGGTCAGGGGTTCTGGTGGGGCTCTATTGATTACATAGTGAAAATGTATTACAGGTCTGAAAATCTTTTCCTTTACTCCTGGTTAATAAGCAGATGAACTACATATATACGAGGGGTGATCAAGAAGTTCGCGAACTATCTCCATATCTACAAAACCACAATTCAGATTAGATTGAAATTCGGTACACACATAGCCATACACAAGTACTATGAATAGCATATGTTGAATAAAGTTTTTCTCCTTGTTTGTGACGTCACAATGTGAAAATGACGTCACTATGTAGGTCACTTGTGACGAAAAACGGTTGTCTCAGTCGAACTCCTTTAACAAACGACTGTACAATTTATTGTATATCTTAGAAATCCCTCTGCAGTATCATATAATAATTTGTACACAGTTTATCGAGATAAATGAGTTCCTATAAATTCAATTAATGATTGGATTGATTCTTTTATTGAATGAAGACTGATTGTTAAATATGATACTTGTCATCTTGCCCAGTGAAAGTAAGTGTGAAAAGATATGTATTTTTAATTAAGCAATTTGCTATCAAAGACCTCCAATTAACACTTTGAAAACTAGTTGAATATTTTAACAATAATATAAGTATTAAATACCTGAGATATCGTTTACTTTAGATTTTAAACATATTAGATATGATAAAAAATAAACACCCATTCTCTATCAACCTTGAATAAAGGTCTCTCCCGAGACAAAAGATTTGTATTTTAATGATCACCATGCTTATTTTTGGAAAGGATATTCTTATGCACCCATTCTGTTGCCGAGATATGACAATTTCTGACAGTTGAACTTTTCTTGTCATAAAAATTAACTCACGTGGAAATAAATGTAAAACTTTTGTGACAGAACGCTACGGAGCGGGTCATGTGACAGCCAATATCACGTGATTTACGCATGCGCAGAACGGTGGTTGATGTGCATTAAAATCGGGGAGGATTAATTTAAAACAAAAAATCAACATTAGAACCAAATATTGTTTCTTTTATTGATGTTATTCAATAAGTTCGCGAACTTTTTGATCACCCATAGTAGTTATGATGTGCAAAGGCTCTTCTACTATAATTGTGAATTTGAAGGCCCCTGGAACAGGGATACCAAAAAGGGGGAGGGCTCTACTTATATACTAAAATTGAATTGTTTGAAATCTGCTCCATGGTATTAATCAAACATTTTTGATAAGCAAGTGTGCTTTTTCAAAAATTGTGCAATGTGTAGACCTAGGGTCAGGGATTCATGTGTGGTAGGGGCACTTCCAATTATAACTGAATATTACTGATTAGTTTAAATGCAATTTTGGTTCCCCGTCCCTGCTTATGGGTATTTAGTAAACAAACTAAACAATTGCTAAGTGTATAGTTATGATTCAAAATGGTGCTTCTTTCAAACTTGTGAATGCCATAGCATCTAACTTAAAACATGAACCAAATTCAATCATTTGAAAGTTGCTGCATGATGCTCAGGTGACCTATAGGGCCCATGGGAATCTTGTTGTATAAAACGATGGAAGGAACCCCGACATTTTGTGTAACAATACTAATGCCATTTTATTCCTATACACGATAACTTACATATCGGTTCTTTGTTGGTCATTTTATACACTTCAGTAACCTGTCCTTAAAACACAACATCGTATCATACAATTATAAATAATTAAACTTTTTAATGATAAAATTAAAGGAATGCATAAGTTATTATCTTATTTGATAATTTCATGTACATATACATCTATCTATGAAATAATTTTTTTTCCATATGTGCAACTTGAAAAATTAGTTGAAAGGCTGTCTGAAAAAGGACCGAACGACAACTCTGCATGGGAGAATGACAAATTATGTCACAATGCACCACATTTCAGCAAGCAACATTTCGAAAGCTAAAGCATCATTGAGAGAACTAGTTTTTCAAATTCTTGATATCTGAAGGTACTGTTCATTCACTAGATTTGAATTTTAGCATGAAATATATGGAGTTAATGAACAGTATTTAAGTTCGAAGTTTCCATAAGCAATAGAATAATTTTATTTTCAATAATTACAAAATTTACATTCAATAACTAATGCTTATGGACTTTCAAAGAAACATAATTAAAATTATCCTGAAAAAAAGACTACATGCTTTCTCTTCTATGTTTTCAAGCATGGGGAATTTTATTCAGATTAAGGAAGATAAAAGAATATTTATGTGTTTTGTTTTTGCAGTTGAAGAAAACATAAACATAGAAGCACTTTAGTAATTAAATGAAAACGGATGTTATGCAATATGATAAAGAGATATACTATTTTCTTTATTGCAATTAAAATCAATTCTTGATCTTCCTACTGGAACTTTTCCCCAAAATGTCCTTTACGAGGGGTAATCAAAAAGTTCGCGAACTAATTTAATAAATTCCATAAAAGAAACAATATTTGGTTTCAATGTCGATTATATTTTGAATTAATCCTCTCCAATTTTAATGCACATCAACCACCGTTCTGTACATGCGCTTATCACGTGATATTGGCGGTCACGTGACCCCCTCCGCAGCGTTCTGTCACAAAAGATGAAAGATTTTTCTGAGTTTTATATTTCGTTCCATATGAGTTAATTTTTATGACAAGAACAGTTCATTTGTCAGAAATGGTCATATCTCGGCAACAGAATGGGTTGATCAGAATATCCTTTCCAAAAATAAGCATGGCGACCATTAAAACACAAATCTTCTGTCTCGGAAGAGACCTTTATTCGAGGTGGATAAAGAATAGTTGCCTTCATTTAATCATATCTAAAATGTTTAAAATTTAAAGTAAACGATATCGTAGGTATTTAATAATTATATTATTGTTCAAATACTGTAGATGTACTTTTTCCACAGGGTCATAATTCCGCGGAATCTCAATTTCCGTTTAATCCGCGGATTGAAAATTACGCGGATTTCTCAGACTGTCACTATACAATGTATGCTTTGCATTTATAGTTAGTACGCATGGATAAATTTCCGCGGAAAATTTGTGACCGCGTACATAGCGTAAATTAATACCACGCGGAAAAAGTACTTCTACAGTATTCAACTATTTTTCAAAGTGTAAATTGGAGGTCTTTGATAGCAAATTGCTTAATTAAAAACACATATCTTTTCAAAATTTCTTTCACTGGGCAAGATGACAAGTATCATTTTTAACCATCTGCCTTTCACTAAAACGATCAATCCAATCATTGATTGAATTTATAGGAACCCATTTATCTTAATAAACTGTGTACAAATTATTGTATTATACTGCAGAGGGATTTCTAAGATATACAATAAATTGTACAGTCGTTTGTTGAACGAGTTCGACTGAGACAACCATTTTTCCTCACAAGAGACCTACATAGTGACGTCATTTTCAAATTGTGACGTCACGAACATGGAGAACAACTTTATTCAGCATATGCTATTTATAGACATTGTGTATGGCTATGTGTGTACCGAATTTCATTCTAATCTGAATTGTGGTTTTGTAGATATAGAGATAGTTTGCGAACTTTTTAATCACCCCGCGTACATTGTCATTCCAGAATGATGTCATTGATTGCTATATATATTTCCCTCTGTTGTTTCCTCGTGTGCCCGGATGTAGTCGAGAACAACATTGTAGGTCATCATATACTCCTCCTTTAGGAAAAGAAAAAAACATTAATAGATTTGAGATTGATCAACACATAAATGTATTATTTCTGAATGCAAACTCAGATAAGAAATCAATAATGTATTGCATCAAATGTGTCAAGCAAGGGTTTTTTTTTTATTTAAAAAGAAACAGTAAGAATAATCAAAAATAGATCTGAGATTGACAACATACATTTTTGCAGAATAAAGATTCACATAGGAAATCAGTAAAACATTGCATTAAATGTATAGATGAGATGTATTTATGTGATATGTTACCAGAGTGGAGCAGAGTTCCGGTCGTCTGATCTGTAGCTGACGGACGGCAGTGAAAATGTCCACCTCTCCGTGCATAGACAACTGTTGTAGTGTGTTAAACACAGCACAAAATATACCACATAGGGCAGCTCTCTCACTAATTATAATTTAAAAAGAAAATCAATATCCATAAACAATTCTTATAGTGTTTTAAACACTGTTCAGAAAACTCCACATCGGCCAGCTCCGTCACTGTTAATAAAAAAAATATTAATATCCATAGAAAACTGCTGTAGTTCTGTGTAAACCACAGAACAGAAACACGGCAAATCCATATAGGACTGCTCCATCATTGATAATTTTAAAAATATCATTATCCGTAGATAACTGATGCTTTTACTGAATATTTATTAAGTTAGGATATAAATACACCTGCACTCTTTATGAATTGATTCCACCTACAGACACATATTTGAACGTGATAAAAGGTAATTGTGTTGAGGTTGGGTTTTTTTTGTTTATCGTCCCATAATGCAGTTTCATTTGCGATGTCTTTCGATGTTTTACGATTTATTTTCTTTACCTGCTGACTGCTGTATTTGGACCCTCAGTTTTACTTTAAAGTGCAGATGAAACCAAATATATTATATGTATTGTCGCCTGTGATTCTTCTGCTATCTTCAAGCTTCCTGTCGGTTCCATAATCCTTGGTCATTTGCCTAGTGGAAGAAAGAGTGAAAACTTAAAACATTGCTTCGAAATCGTAAAAAAAACTACACTACTTTATCGTATCAGTTCAGTTAAAATTACCTACCCCTTCTTGGATAATGTTGATTGTTGTAAATTTTATATCTGTGACTTGCTCCTGTCCATAATTTACCGTGAGTGGAGAGACGGATATTTTACTATTGGCTGTGACATCTTTGTCTACATATGACATAGATTATCAAATGAATATTTACTTATTTGTAAACGTTTACAAGTAAGAATAAAATCAATTTATAAGAATTATTTACTCACTGATTCAACTTTCGTTAGGGGATCCATACAAATGAATTCATCTGATTCGTGGTCAGTGAGCAGGCGCAAAAAGTCGACAGCGCCCTCTACCGCGGATAGGGTATTATTATAAAAGCCTTGTTCTTGGTGTAGGACTGAAAAATGGAAATAAGTCAGTATTTTTTTTGTAAATAAAACTCTACATTGATACGAAAGAATTTTTTTTCATCTGCTCATTAACTCCTCTAACATGTATCATTCAGTACAAAAACGGTTTTAATTTTTCAGCACTGTAAATATTAATTAATATTGATACTGATAAGAACTGATTTTTCGACAGTTTGCATGAATCTGAAGTACTTTAATTCCGATATCGATAGGATTGATTTAGTTGTTACGTACTTTTATTTCTAATATTGATACTGATAAATACTGATTTTTCGACAGTTTGCATGAATTTGAAGTACTTTAATTCCGATATCGATAGGATTGATTTAGTTGTTACGTACTTTTATTTCTTACAATTAAATTTCATTTTAATTAATTGCTAAGCAAAACAAATATTTACATACAGGAAGTGTAATGACATTGATGTAATTCCCGCGTTTTGGTACACTTGATGACAGGAACAGGCGATATTTGTCAACTAGAATTGAAAAGTTTTACTTTGTATAAAACCATCTCTGAATTGGGTGTGCACAACTCAAAACATTATACACAGTTTACAAAAAAAAAATAAATACAGCAGAATTTTTATTACCGAATTGGTTGAAGCATTGTAAAGGCGACAAGTTAAAATATTTACAAGTTTACATGTTCACGAATCTTCTGCTATACTCGAACAATTTTTTTTATTTTTTCTGATCTTGAAAAGGGAAATATTCTTAAATTTACAAAGGGAAAATAGTGTATACTTAATTTCATTTGTAGGCTAAGATAAAAAGAAAAAAATCATCGTTTACGTTAAGACATACAAACTTTTGTCAACTTTCCTTATGTTAACAATGCCATTCTTCGTTCATATGCAGGATGCAAAATTTGGGGTTTTGTTGTTCAACATTTGCATATAAACTATCAATCAAAAAGAACCCTTATGCATATAACAAGTAAATTCATCTGTAGTACTTTAATAAACGTATAGATACCTTCCGTGGGAGAAAACCTAATCTACTTCCGCTGCTCTCTATAGCAAAATTGTAGGCTGCTTCTGTGCCTCTGGGCCTCTCTATTAGGAGATTCTAAATAGAGATTCTAAATATGTAAGTTAGAGACAGATGATTAATTTTTTATCAATATCCATTTAAAATCATGTTTGAACAAGCAAAAATGCATAGATTAATAATTTTAAATTCGAAGCTAAACAATAATGAGATTTAAAGTATTGAAATCTTTAACTGGAATAAACCGGACGAAAAACAATCAGGAACCCTTGGACAGTTTTACTTAGCCCGGCAAGTATATAAAATATAATTATGAAATCGTGTCCCTACTTTTCAATCTGTGGTTTCGTAGTAGAAGACAATTTAGGTGACTGAGATAAGAATAATATTTACTTTGCAATCCATTAATTTAATTATATTATGAGCTATTTTATGCATTAAAATTTGATATTGCACACATGCATTATCAGTACATGTAAGAAATACTGTGCAGTGAAAACAAATAAATTTAATGTGTGTTATTATACAGTTAAAGTATATCATTGAGGGAGTCAGCAAGATTCCAGTTCCCCAAGAGAAAGTCTATTTCCCGAGGCGCTTGCTGTTTTATTATACCGATACAAACAAGCCATTTGAAAAAGTCATGTTCAATACTGTATTCTGTAACAATGTTTAATTCCAACAGGAATAGAAAAAATATACGACATAACAGAATACAGTCATGAAAGAAATTGCATTTTATCAATAAATCAGTTCATTGTCCGAGTTTTAACTTAGTAAAATCGAAAGTAACATTACGCAAATCTTGAGCTCGACATTTCTGTTGTCGTTCGCTTCCAGTAAACTGGTTCTTTTGATTGATATGGGACCAGTTGACTCGCGATGCATTTCGATTCATTAATGAATATTCATGAGTTTACTCGGAACATTTTTAAGTTTGTGTTAAGTTGAAAGAAAATGCTAAGTGTTCCGAATGGGTGTGTATCAGTTCATCAAGAAAACGTACTTTTTTGCAGGGAATCAGTCTGTTTTGCAGGGAATCGGTTAATTAACGGTGATTTTCAGGAAATCAGCAAAATATATCAATTTCCTTTCATATAGTAAAAAATCAGTAGAGGTATAATAATTACATCTATTTGTAAAATTTGATAAAAAATTATGAATGATCACATCATTATCCAGACATAAATTTGTCCTTACTAAATAAAATACAAGGCCTAATGTCCATATATATATATATATTATATAAGAAGATTATTTTCGTACTTTTCATTGGCTGAAAGGACGTCACGTGACATTCCTCCTTTTGCGATAGCGACGCGAAAGCGCGTCCGCAGAAAATGATATCGCACGACACGCCGTTCGGTTGCACTAAAGTTACGTAGAACGTGACGTCATAATAAAAGAAACGTGAATTTAACAATTGTGACGTAATGACAGCCAAGTCCCTTGTGTTAGGACTGTGTCGGTGCATTCACTTTGAGTGATTATATAATATAACTATTATGGACTTAAGTGAACGGTCAATATGTGGTTATAAGGACTCATGGCAATTGATATTGACCGAAGACACAGAAAGTGATAGCGACCGAGCCTGCGAGGTCGCTATCATTTTCTGTGTCTGAGTCCTTATAACCACATATCGACCTACACTGAAGTCCATTATTGTATAATATATTTTTAAATATAGGCATAACCGATTAGAAAACTTTTAAAAGCTTTAATGTCATTTCACCACTAAATAAATCATATAAAGATAGAACGGAACAACTAACCTTGATAAATTCAAATTTTATGTTAAATTTCCAGTATCCATATGAACAATATAGTTTTACAGTTAAAGTAAATATTCCATTGTAATTTTTGATTTTTTTTAAGTTAAATGCTTAATGTCACATTAAATAGTGTGGAATATTCTTATCCAACATTAAAATGTATCTTTCACATAATAATACGAATAAGATTTCGTTACAAACAAATATCCATGTGCATAACCTTGGTATGGTTGAACTTTTAAAACTCGGGTAAAACATGCGTATATTATATCCAGTTGGGACACCTGTCTTATTTTAGATAGGAAATTACATCACGCTCATGGCGATAAGCTTTTTGTGGAGGGAGAAGTCGTGAAACTTTTTGACAAATAGCTTTTTACTTAACAACTTGTATATCATAATTAGGAATATTCAAAATAAGTTGAAAAATTTATACTTAAAACAACAAAAGAAACCACAAACTTTAGCTGTCATGTCAAAAAAATGTCATTACATGTCTTACATTTTTGCACATGACATGTAGAAGGATTTTTATGTTAATACATGTATATGTATTATGTTTAGGTCTCTGGATATACTCGCTAATCCGAAGGTTCATAAGTCCAACGGCCTAAAATCCGAAGGTTTACAAGTCCGACCATCAACTATTTTGAAGGGCACGAATCCGAATGTTCACCAGTCCAAATAATATACCTTGCTCGCCTGTCTGTATTTCCATGTGACTGTCTAAAGGAATTTTTCGTCGCTGTTTAGTTTTTAAAATAACTCATCGCATATTCTAACAAGAGGCCCACGGGCCTTATAGGTCACCTGAGCATAATGCAACAACTTTCCAGTTACAGTGTATTGAATTTGATTCATGTTTTAAGCCAGATGCTATATGGCATTCACAATTTTGAAAGGGCACCATTGATCATTATAACATTAAACTTAGCAGTTGCTTAGCTTGGTTACTGAATACCCATACGCAGGGTAGGGGAACAAAAATGCACTCCAACTAATCAGTAATATTCATCAATAATCAGTAGTGCCCCTAACATTCTGACAAAAACCCCTGACCCTAGGTTGCACAAATTTTTAAAAGGCACCCTTAAAATTGCCTATCAAAAAGTAAATAAATGTTTTATAAATACAAAGGACCAGATTTCAAACAATTAGTTCATTTTCAGTATATAAGTAGAGCCCCCCCAACCCTTGACCCTGGGGCCTTGAAATTCACAATTCTGCAAGATTAGGGATCTTGCTCATCATAACTTTATAGGTAGTTCATCTGCTTCATACCCAGAGACAGAGAAGAAAATTTTCAAAGATTTAATGTATTTTCACTATATAATCAATAGAGCCCCACCTAACACCAGAAACCCAGACCCTGGGGCAATGAAATTCATAATTTTAGAAGAGGCATTTTGTTCATCATAACTATGCACTTAGTTAGTTTATTTAATACCTAGGAGCAGAGAAGAAGATTTTCAAAGAAATAATGCATTTTCACTATATACTTATTTAGCCCCGACCTAGCACTAGAACCCCTGACCCAAGGGCCATGAATTTCACAATTTTGGTAGAAGACTCAATGCTGATTACAATCATGCAAATAGTTTGACTGCTTGATGTCCAGGAGTAAAGAAGAAGATTTTTAAAGATTGCATTAATTTTAGTGGTTTTGGCCCCACCCCTCAGGCCCCAGGGGGGCAGGGATCATGAAATTCACAATTTTTGTTCCCCTTTACTCATAGATGCTTTGTGCCAAATTTGGTTGAAATTAGTTCAGTGGTTGCAGAGAAGAAGCTGAAAATGTTCAAATGTTAACACACGACACACGACGGACGACGACGGACGAAAACGGATAGCAATAGGTCACCTGAGTTTATTTAAGCACAGTCATTGATTACATGTTAGCATGCCATTGATGTGTGTTTCATTTTTGTTCAAATCTGATATCAACTTCCTGTTTATCCGTGCATCTGTCCTTTCCAAAGTTCTGTCGCAGTTTTCAAAGCATGTAATCAATTTTAAATGCTTGAAATTTGAACACAATTTGTCTTTGCGCATGTTAAATCGTAAGAATCATTTTTGTTTGAATCTGATGTCAACTTCCACGTAATCCCTGCGGGTTTCTTTACCACATTTAAGTTTCAGTTGTTTCAGCATCTAATTATTGCAGATGCTAAAAATTATTGCACACTCTTTCTGTTGGCATGCCATATGGTGGTATTTAATATTGCTTAAGTCACGGAAATTTGTCAAATTTAAAATTTTATGACTTTTCAACTTTATACACAACCACATCCAACGAATTAATTAATTCAAAAAGTGAATTAAGATCCAGAACTTTCGATGTCATTGACTGCTCTTTTTTCAATAAAAATGGAACTCGAAAATTTATTTACCTTGTCATTGGTCATTTGCTACATTATTTTGTAAAAAAAAAAGCATTCTGACTGTAGTCACAAGTACTCTGAAGTTGACATCAAAAAGATGCTTGAGTTTCTGATTGAAAATATCTTTATTGTTTTTGAAGACTAGGTCTTCCAACAAGCTATTGGAATTCCCATGGGTACATATGGCGCCCCGTTATAAGCAGACCTAGTTTTGTATTCATATGAAACAGAATTTGTGCAAAACCTCATACGTGAAAAGAAGAAAACATTTGCTGTGACCTCCAACTCGACATTTAGATATATCGACGACGTACAGTCAAACTTTCCCTTCTTATGTAGCTACGATATATCCTGATGAGATTGAGATAAAAGATACCACAGAGTCTGACACATCTGTTTCATATTCGGATATTTTACTTGAGAAAGACGTTGGTAATCTAACAACCAAGCTCTATGATAAACGTGATTACTTTAATTGTTTTATCGTCAACTTTCCTTATTAATGCAGCAATATACCTTCATCACCTGCATACGGAGTTTACATATCTCAGTTAATAAGATACGCAAAAGCATGCTCTACGTAAGAACAATTTCTACAAGGTAAATTATTGAAGAGCAAGTTGATGAAACAAGAATTTCGACCGGCTTGTTTAAAGTAATCATTTCGTAAGTTCTATGGTCGATACAATTACCTTCTCAACAAATACAATTTATCATTGAGTCAAATGCTGACTGACGTTTTTCATACTGATTGTTGTTCTATTATTTAAACACTGAATTGACGAGGGATTTCTCTGTTATTTCCCGATCATTACAATAAGCACACGACGAGTGTGACCGGTCGGCAGTTGATGCTCACTTTTCCTGGGCACCTGATCCCACCTCTGATGTTTTGGAGGTCAGTGTTTGCTCTGCTCCTACATGTATTTTGTGTTCTTTTGTGGACTTTTGATCTAGAATACTGTTCATTATCTACATATACTTTATACAACAGAATCATTAGAAAGTAATTATTATTAAACTTTGTCGTCAAATATTTATTCAAAAAAGTGAAAGGATATGTGACATTCCAACGCATCTCAAATTTCTATTTTGAAGAAAAAAAGTACGAAACAAATTGTGTGGCAAATAATAAGACATGTGATGCCTAAACCAAATTTTTTATCTATAATGTACTAAAAATCAGAGAAAAATACAACCTCCAAATATGTGTTTAGACCTTTTACTCATACTTTATAAATACAAAATGGAAGAAGATGATACACACAATGTAAATGTCAAATATCTTTAGCACAGCATGGGCTGAGAGGGAATTCAATTTTAAGAATTAAGCAAATAATGATATCGGTGGACAATGTAAAGATTGCCATAAAGCTTGTATATAAAAATTTGAACAGTAGCATTACTGTAACATCCTTCCACCATAACGAGTTGTGGTGGGTTTCTGTTAAGATGTGTACAAAAATCCAATAATCAAGTAAATTTGACATACATTAAAAGGATTAGTCATAACGCATTTGAAGGATTATGCAGAATTTAAAAAAAATTAAGTACAGGTCGTAAGGTTTAACATCAATGTTGAGCAGAAAATTGTTCGTAAATACATGAACATAAATAATGTTACAATGCAAATGTGTAGCCCCTTCTCCTCAACATGTTACATGTCTGCGATTGGATTCTGATTGTGGTTGAGATATGGGAGGATAAAATGAAGCATTACGAAACTGAGAGTATATGACTCATGTCCCCTCAATGAGAAACGAAAATATGTGTATACATTAAACAATAAGAAATGTCTATGTAAGCAAAGCTACAAATAATTCTGAGTTTTTCATTAGAATGTAAACATCATCAACACAGCCATTTACATTTTTTCGTCTGCTTTTCCATATTTATGGATTTCTTCATAAGTGTTTGGGTGGTCAAATTCACTGAGTTCTGCGTAAGGGGAAGTATTCCTGTCAGATTAGAAACTGTAATCAGAAATCATTCCTGAAAAAGGTTTTAAGTAAAGTGAAAAAGCTCAATATATTAGTGAATAAAAGAATACATACATATATTGCCCCTTTTGTTTATCTGAAAATTATAATCTTAAAAATTACTACTTTTCCAATACGTTTTACCTTTTTTTTTTACATGTAATGTGATCAGCACTTCATTTCTTAACAACATCTTTACAAACAGTTTTTTTTTTAAAATTCCCAAAAAGTCCGGACCTTTTGTAGACTTTCTATATAAGAATCTAACAGAATGAATGTAACAGACTTTTTTTGACAGAACATTAGCTTTTAATACGATGATTTCAAATACAGTGGTATTGGTTGGAAATAATTTTACTTCAAATTATATTGTAGATATCGAGATGACACCATTGTTTTATGATCGTCAAATATACAAAAGTAAAGAGCATTTTTCATATAAAAACTGTCATGTTTTACAGTTTTTATATTAGATTTCTATATAAGAAATAAATGCCCTTTACATTTGTATATTTGTATATTTGACATTACCTCCTATATCATCAACTCGGAATTCGTTGTAATAGTCTTTGTCATTTGGGGTGTATAAAACCGTCCCTTTCTCTGGAAAAAAAAGTTGAATACATTACAGAAGGATTATTATTTTAAAAAAAAGATGTTATACGAGTATCATGTACCAATTTTTAACAGTTTTCTGTAAAAGCACTTTTGATTTAGACTCGAAAGAGTCTTTCGATTCATTTCTTTCTAGCATATTTTATGTGTTAAAAAGAACAAAATTTTCCAAAAAAAAAGAACAATAATAGAGTCTGGTCTTTTTTTTTTTGATGATTTAATTTTTTTGAAATGTTATTTTTAAATTAGCATTTTCGGGGGTGGGGTTTCAAAAGACACATAAATGACAAAAAATAAAATAAAATTATTTACGTACGCTGCATTTTTCTCCAGATGACAAAGTTTATGAGACTTCCCATTAACACAATTAAAACAGAGACAACCACACTTGCAATGGTGATTGTGTAATCATTCTTACTTGTGTTGCAAGACTGTACCTGCAAAAATTGGTCAAAAGAAGACTGCAGTTTATATGTAGAACATAACTATATATTTATAGTTTATAATTTCCCGAAACTGATTTTATAAAGACCCAAATTCTTTTTACCGTACGGTTACCTGAGGAGGGAGAGTGGTCGAAGTAACAGTGGTGTTATTTACCTGGAGACCCCAATACCCAATATGTCAAAAATCTGTGTATACGTAGCATTACACAGGAAGTCTGTGTTTGGTAATCAGGGTCAACATTAGGTGTTTTGTGTCTGGTTTTGAGTAAAACTACGTAAAATAATTATTTTAATATGAAATTTATTTGTAAACTTAACGCATTCATCGCAATCATGGTAATGTTTTGAAGGGAAAAAATAATAAGATACATGTATATCGTTTTAGAAAAATGTTTTCTCTATATAAATGAAAAAATCACGAGTAAAAACTACAAATCAATACTTATCTTTTTTAATCTTCAATTTAAGAAATCACTTAATAAAAAAAGTCTGAATATTGAATTTAAAAAAATATTAATCCATCTATCCGTCGTGCATGAGAACATGCATTTACCGCGATCGAAAATGTTTTTTTTCCCTGGCCAACATTGTTGTCCAAAATATTCCATATTTTTTATTCTTCATGTGTTAACAAAATTTTATTGTTAGAAAGATTTCTTTTCAGAATCGATTATTATTAATTATCTTCACATTTTTATTACGTATATATACAGACGCTAGAGGAAATTCGAGCATTAATTCTGACATCAATTTCTGTACAACATCGTGCGGATTGTAGCCATAGTACAAAATAAAACATCTTTTAAAAACTATGCTATGCCGTTTATTATTGCTTAATATTTTTTTTTCATCCCATTTCTTTAAAAATAATTTAAATCGTCGGACTTCCAAATACGGCAAATAGTGTCGGTTTCTGTGGACGCGGTCTTTTTTCTTCATATAACGTGGACGATATAACACTTACAAGTAACAAACAGCAGTGAAGATAGAAAAGAAATATTTAATAAAGTCAATGTTTTAACAATCTACTTTCAATTATTTTTTGAAATAAAATTCCAACATATTGGAATTCTAACCCGCTTGTATACTATGCGGTTACATGAAAGAGTTGGACGCGTGACCAGGTAATTTTTTTCAAAAGAATAAAACTCAGATTATCAGGAAGCACAGGTAGCTGACCTGCCAATGAAATCAGAAGTTATTGTTTTTTTTTAATGATTGATCGGCTGTAAATTATTGATCTTGAATCAGGTAGATCTTGGATGCGTTTACATTAAATTGAGTGTTTAACTGAAGAAAAATACAAATAAAATAAATGTCAAGATTACAAATTATTCACCTATTTTTAAAAACTTTTTTTATGTCTGTATATCCTTCGTTTGTATTATTAATTAAATTACCTGCACGTACGATATACATTGCCCCGTTTCGTGATGACAGGTCTGGCTGACACAGTCCGTATTGCATGTCTCTTTACAATTTACTCCCCAGTACGAACGTCCACAGACTTCAAAATGAATTTTAAAAAAAGTCCCCTATAGCATTCAATATCAAAGTTAAAAGATCAAGAGAACCGAGAAAATTAACATCAAAAATCAACTTTACAAAACCATTTTTTTTTAGTAAAGAAATACACAATTTCTATTTGTTAACAGAGGAAACAACCTGATTATAATATATTTAGCTCTTAAAAAAAAAATTAACAATTTCAAGAATAATCGATATAAAATGAATTAAAAAAATGACCGATATCTTCGCACGATTGATGAGAAACAATAAAATTCTGTTTTCCTTTGTTATTTTGTTATTTGAGAAATGCTAAAGAAATATGATTTATTTAAATTCGATCCTTAAAATACGACAGTTGAAAGTAAAACTCTTGCAGCATTTTACATTCTCTCAATGCAGATGAAAAACTAATGAATTGTTCATCCGTTAATTTATGCACGTAGACAAACCAATAACAAACCATTGTTTAGTACATTTTTATTTGTACACTATGTTGCAGTTATGAGACCTTTATTTTATAAATATTATTCAACGCATTTACAAATACACTATACATGTATTATGTTTTATCAAAATATTACAAAGAAAATAAAATACTTTTTATACCATTTGTACAAAGAAGCCCTTCGTATCCTACAGCACACCCCTCCTGACAAGTTCCATTAAGATGGTTACACTGTGTATTGTTAAAACAATGGCCACAGCTTTGGTTGCAGTTGTAACCATACTTTCCACCTTCACACGCTAATCAATGAATAAAATGATACCGATTGCTGACATGCTCTGTCGTATTTTGTACGAAAATACAACAAAAATACAATAACTTTAAACTACTAGTATTCAAATCCTTTTCATCACTTTTAACGTTGATACATGTAACTACAGTGGACTTTGCAACTGCATTGAATATAATGACACACACATGTTTGAATGCTATATCTACATGAAGATGTAATAAGAGCGAACATGAACTAATAAAGCAAAGATTTAACAATATGTAGATGTAAACAAAATGAGATAAGTTCTGATCTCTTGATTACGCGTGTATGTTTTGGTTTTAGATCTTGATTCCAACAAGGAAGTTGGACACGGATTCTTACCCCCCCCCCCCCCCC
>PRKT01000806.1:210104-221390 GCA_003671525.1 Saccostrea glomerata
CCCACCAAAAAAAAGCATACCAATGTTGCATAGAGATCCCTTGTATCCTTTAGAACATCCTTGTAAACAAGTACCGTTGATATGATGACATTGTTCAGTGTTCAGACAATTACCGCAGACTTGATTGCAATTAACACCGTACATTCCACTGTCACATACTGATAATAAATTTAAAAAAAAAGATTTTGAAAGAAATCTGAAATACGAACAAATAAAACATATTTAGTTTAAAATTTAAACCTGAACATGTCAAAACAATCTTCTAAAAAGCAAAAATAAAAGAATGCTTATTGCTTTTTCAACTTTACAGTAATCTTTGAAGAACTAAATATTTTAATGTCAATCAATAGAAAAAAAAAACTTTAATGAGAAAGTGTGCAAATATATATGGCTCATTCAAAATCTGATGTCAATAAACAGTTTTTCTTTCAAATATTCTCAATTAAGCTTTATAATTTCCTTTTCGGACAGAATTTACATTTAACCTCATTTGCACTTATTTAATCAATTTTTTTCTGTTATCTTTTCATAAAATTGATATTGACATTGCAAATTCGATACCTTTGTCACAAAGCAATCCCTTGAATCCGATAGAGCACCCTTCAAAACATAAACCGCTGACGTGGTTACACGGAATATCGTTTATACAATGTCCACAACTTTGGTTGCAGTTGTTTCCATACATACCACCATCACAGACTATTGCCAAAAAAAATTCCCTTAGATATTGTTTTATTTTGTATCAATTTGAAAAAAAAAATTCTGTTTTGTAGTAAATGTGCGAATATGCTTATAATATATTTACAAGGTTTGAGAAAGAAGCAAGGATGCAAATACTTTACCAGAATTGCAGAGAGACCCCTTGTATCCTTTAGAACATCCTTGTAAACAACTACCGTTGATATGATGACATTGTTCATAATTAAGGCAGTGACCACATACTTGAGTGCAGTTTATACCATACATCCCTCCATCACATTCTAGATATTTTAAAAGTTTTATAAACCATTATGATATCATTTTTTCAGTTGTTTGTTTATATCATTATAAGGTTCTGTTATTGAATATTTTTCTTCTTAAAATTTTGCAAAATTTAAACATACATATAAGTTATAGTAATTCATTGCGGTGTATATAAGTGATACATACGAGTGATTAAATATTGATAATCTCTGTCAAAAGAAATATGGATTAATGATAAATTACTTGTTATGCAGCCCGGTCCGTTGTATCCAGGAGAACACCCGTGTAAACAAGTACCGTTGATGTGATGACATTGTTCATTGTTTAAGCAGTGACCACAGGACTGGGTGCAGTTGAAACCATACATTCCCCCGTCACATTCTAAGACTGTGGAGTGTACAGGTGGTTAAAATCTCTATTTTTGTCAAAATAAATACAAAGTGATAATAAATGAATAGTTATCCAACCCGGTCACTTATATCCTTTACAACTACCGTTGATATGATGGCATTTTTCATTGTTTAAGCAGTGATCACAGGACTGAGTGCACCAAACAGGGTACGTTCTATTGTCACATTCTGAGAGTCGGTGACATGTTTGTCGAAAACTGGAATTATACCCATCTTTTTTTCTTGATCTCCGTATAGGACTTGGAAACAAAAATTAGAAGTAAAAGTAAGCAGCAAAGACATTATAGAAAATTATTCTTTTAGCGGGTCTGCACTACACAGGAATTATACTTTTTGATATTTCAATGCCTTGTTTTGTAGAAAAGACTTTTTAAGACAAGGATCGAAATCGATTTCGATGTAAAGTACGCCAAATGACGAAATGGTACAATCATTAACACTAACATAATTACGTACAAGCACGTCTCTATACCTTCTTCATCTACTACACAGGAAAAATGTCCACATGTGTTAAACATATGTTTGGTTTCACATGTGTTCAACACATGTTTTATGCATGTAATACATGAGTGTATATAAACACATGTAAAATATGTGTTTCATTTATATGTAAAACATATATAATATACACATGTTATACACCTGTGAGAAAATATATATGTTAAACACATGTTTTTCACCACACATGTATAACACGTATTATATATATGTAATATATGTGTGCGAAAATACAGATGAATTATACATGTTTGATTTATATAAAATATATGTGTATTCATATACACATGTTATACACATGTTAAGTTTTATCTCATATGTGTGTGTACATTAATTCAAAAGAATTTGTAAATGTTAGTAAAATTTTACTCATGTAAAGTTTTACTTTGTTTCCCCCCCCCCCCCTTTCCCTTCTAAAAAAAAAAACTTTCACAATTTTTTTTCTGTAATAATGCATTTATCAGACAAAATTGATAAAGAATGAATCATTTTCTTTTCATTTTAAATCTTATGGGCTTGGCTTACTTCTTGAGTAAAATTAAAATAATTTCGTATTTGTCTCCGGGCTGGTTTTGTCTTTTATCGGATGAAAATGTACGTCATTTTTGACGTCACTGCTACAGCAGACGTGCTGGGTGTATTGGCAAGGTAAGTGATCTCCAAACAATTTTTAAAAGACTTTTAGTTCATATTGTTTAAATATTATTTCATTATAGTTACAGGTGCGTATGAACTTTCTATATACATGTAATACTCTTATCATTGTGACTTGTCATGCATTTCGTAAACCTAACGATAGTGATCTGTAAGTAATTTTTGTGAAAAATGTTTCTGACTGAATGTAAGCACGGGCACTGGAAGTTAATGTAAATATATAGTATGTGTATGTATAAAAAAGACCCTTCTTTTTTTATACATACACATACTATATATTTATATTAACTTCCAGTGCCCGTGAATGTAAGCAGTTACATGTTAGGCTAAACATGCTAAAGGCATTACTATTTTTTATAATTTGTATACAGGTAAGTAATTTTGGATAAATTTGTTTCTGAATGAACGTAAACATTACATGTTAGGCTATTTTTTAAAGGCATTATTGGTTTTCCTTTTGTTACGTACTGATATGAAAGTGAAAGTAGAAACGTTGAAACCATTGTGACTGTTAGTTGGTGTTTATGTATGTTGAGATTCTTTCATCAACTTAATAACAAGTGTTTGTTTTTATGGCCTATAGATGCATGCATTAACTTGAGTTCAGTGTCACATTGCTGCGTCTAAAAAGCCCAAAGCTGATAAGACTGGCGATTGATCCTAAAGCTGATTTGACAGAAGATTGCATCTTCACAATATTAAAGGTAAAAATAAATACTTGCAATAAAAAATCAAAGTAAACATCTGTAATGACTCCTTCATGACAAAATATTTCTTGATAATTTCTTTTTGTTCCTTTATAATTCTACATTATATTTGCACGACTTCATAAATAATAAGTCCAACTCAATACTACAATAATTTTATTCTATATTATAAAACAGTTTTAATCCAGTGCACTTTTAAAATATGGAAAGTATGAATAGAATTTGCTGGCTTTAAAAGCTATGAAACTGGTACATGTACTGTAAATGACTTCAGGGGGGAGGGGGGGGGGTATTGAATTTTTGAATTTCAGTTAAAAATTAATAATAACAGTGACATCCAACTTTCAAGGTACAAGTACATGTGCATATGTGTTGATTGTTGAAAGTACATCAGCTAGCTAATCCATTGGATATTTACATCTATTATGTACTAGTATTCATTACCTGACATTTATTATTTTTTTCCAACACTAGAGAACATAGTTTCTGGTAAAATGTAAGATATTAATTAAGACTATTAAGAACCTATAAACATGTACTCTCTCTTTTTTGTAGTTGTAGTTTTGTAGTTTAATTAAGTTTTAGTTATGCTTAGAAGATATCTATTGCGTGAATATTTGTTTTACAGGTTCAATATACAGTCAGCGTCTCATAAGAATAAATCCCAAGATCCAAGACTTGCTTAAAAGCTTAATTAAGGTAACTACACACTGTTAAATAAACTTTGTTATATTCATCCCAACAACGTTTGGGATATCCTGGAATCACACTGTCTGTTTTTCTGCCTGTCTGCTTCTCTGTAGTATTTTTTGTCCAAAAATAAAATATTTGTGTCAGAATCTTCTTATTTTTTGGCAATATGAATTAGTAATACTGTTTGAACATTCCAAATTTAATTGTCAAAATCAAAAAAAAAAATGCTTTTTATGACTTTATTATGAAGCTTATCTTCCAACAGTGTAATTGTCTTGCAAATTACATTATAGGATTCCACAAAACACCTAGTATAGCACATATAACATTAGTTTTATCTCTTATCATATCTCTGTTGGTGAATTGGGCATACATTTGTTTGCTGAACTTTAATATTACTTGTAGAATTGATTTTATAATTTAAGAATTGTTTTATTTTTACTTTTGAAATTTTTGTATAGACCATTCTGTGCCACAAAGAAATTGTTCAGGAAAGGGAGAAATGGTGGATTTCCATTTTGGGTACAGTTCAAAGAGAGTTCAAAATGGTCAAGCTCATGGAAGATCAGAGGGAGGACAACTGAAGAAAACTGAAAGATACAGAAGGAAAAAGAACAAGAAAATATATGAAATAATTATGAAATTGGGAGGATGTACACAATCTTGTCTGCATTTGACCTGTAAAGATTTAATTCCCATTCTTATTTGTATGCTGTAATATCAAATAACTTGATTTTTCATAAATTTACAATAGAGAATACATGACAAATGTTATATGTGATATTTCAATTTTGCTTTGGACACTTTCATGTCAAATCATATAAATTATAAAAAAAAGTACATGGACTAATTATGTTATTCATTTGTACATGTATGCATGTTTAACTATTTAATCATTTTGTGGAAATCTTATAATTGTACTCAACTTAGAATATGTAAAATATATGTATCGACAAATGCTACTGACTTGTTTGTATACTTTCCTGTTTAGAAAGTACACTGAAAAATAAGTTATTTCTCTTGATGAAAATAATTTATCAAAAAAGTTGTGTAAGCATTTTAAGATATTAATTTTCAAATATTTAACCCATGAAGATAGATCATTGGAATGTAATGGATTTTCATCTAAAGCAGAAATATCTGATTTTTAAATGTGTACAAGAATGTGTTTTTCCTTGTGATAAATATTGAAAGAGAACACATCTATCTATTTCATATGATTTACATATGTTGCCCTTTTCATATGATTCACATATGTGGAAAAACATGAAAAAAGTATAAAAATGATAATAAATACAACAGTAATATTATACACATATAATTCACATATAAAGTATAACATATATAAAACACATGTTTAACACATGTTTCATATGTATAAATATACACTGTGTTTATTTTTACACATGTTAAACACATGTGAAACATATGTTTAACATGTGTAAAAATAAACACCCTATACATGTGTGCTCCTTTTATGTGTTTTACATGTGTAAAAAATATATGTTAAACACATGTTTAACATATGTTCAACTCATGTGGACATTTTTCCTGTGTATGCAAGGGGATCAATAATCTCCGATAAACGATTAGAAAGTTTTTTAATGTATCTAAACTTTTAGGATTATCTTTTTTAAAAAATGGAGGGAAGACCAACTCATATTGAAAAAAAAATGTTAAAGTATGGGAAAATGATCGCTTTCGTTCTTTTTAGTGTGTGCATAGGCAAATATTTTCAGTCTTTATGAGATTTTACATTAAGTATACTTTAATATTAGATGAAATATCAAATAAAGTTTTAGTATAATTGAGATTAAAATTTCCACTTCTTATCTGTCGCACTATAGGCACTTCGGCCGCCTTATCCTCATCTTCTTTGGGAAAGTTTATTCAAAATGTGTATATTAAGAATCAACCACTCAGAAAGTTGCTCGAAACCGATGTAGCATGGCACTGGAATGATTAACAAGAAAAGATTTAAATGGTTTGAAGAGATACATAACGTCAAGTCATAATTAGTTTTATGCTCAGTTTGGATCAGGAGTCAGGTTTTGAGATCTGTAAGTCACCATTTACATTCATTTAAGTTAGATTAACATTTTCCATGAGCTGCTATTTATTATTACTATTTGATTATAGCTAGCGTAGCGAAGCGATTCTCGTCAATGCGAGCTCTTAAAGCAGCGCCTGTGCATCCGTATGAATATAAATCTTGTGTGTTTGAGATTGTGAATTTTTATGTGATTTTAAATATGCACCCAAGGCCTCTGGCTGAAGCTCATCTTTGTAAACACCTAAATGCAAAGAATGGTCTTAAAAACAGATTCTGAAAGTTTAACTAGTATAATAATCATGATTTTGAAATACTGTATACAGGGAAATTTTCGCTCCCGTTTTATTTTCGCCCATTTCACCCTCTCCTTGATTGGGCGAATTTAAAACGGGGCGAATTCAAATTACACCTCATAATTTCTTAAACAGAACTATGATTGGGCGAATTTAAAACGGGGCATTATTGTTAATAGGTTCAAAAGGGCGAAAATAACACCGGGCGAAAATAACCTTGTATACAGTACTCTTAAAAAGAAATAAGATTTTCTGAACACATTGCGTTTAGACTTGCGAATACTAACTTGAAGCTTTTCATATTAATTTTTTTAACATCGTATACACTTGGAACACACACATAAACAGATGGGTCAATGCCAAGCTATGAAAGATTAATGCAAATGGTAAGCTCAATTTTTCATTTCGGAACTCGGACGTAACATATAAGTCAGCTTTATTATAATAAAACACCTATTTACTTACTATTCGGACAATAGCTACTTTATTATCTCCCTCGACAGCAAACTATTTTCCTCGGCTGCACCTAGGGAAATAGTTGCTGTCTTGGGGGACGATAAACTAGCTATTGTCCTCTTAGCCATTAAATAGGTGTATACTGATTTTTTCCATCGCCATACACTGTGCGCTGTCTGGTAACATTTGAACCCCCCGAACCCAGCCTCAGGGGAGGTAAACCAGTCAAAATTATTCGATATTGTTTTTTTTTAAATTTTACATCAAGCAAACTGTTAGCAGGATTGTAATGAACATTGAGTCCTAATAGAATTAATTAAAACGGGGCGAATTCAAATTACACCTCATAATTTCTTAAACAGAACTATGATTGGGCGAATTTAAAACGGGGCATTATTGTTAATAGGTTCAAAAGGGCGAAAATAACACCGGGCGAAAATAACCTTGTATACAGTACTCTTAAAAAGAAATAAGATTTTCTGAACACATTGCGTTTAGACTTGCGAATACTAACTTGAAGCTTTTCATATTAATTTTTTTAACATCGTATACACTTGGAACACACACATAAACAGATGGGTCAATGCCAAGCTATGAAAGATTAATGCAAATGGTAAGCTCAATTTTTCATTTCGGAACTCGGACGTAACATATAAGTCAGCTTTATTATAATAAAACACCTATTTACTTACTATTCGGACAATAGCTACTTTATTATCTCCCTCGACAGCAAACTATTTTCCTCGGCTGCACCTAGGGAAATAGTTGCTGTCTTGGGGGACGATAAACTAGCTATTGTCCTCTTAGCCATTAAATAGGTGTATACTGATTTTTTCCATCGCCATACACTGTGCGCTGTCTGGTAACATTTGAACCCCCCGAACCCAGCCTCAGGGGAGGTAAACCAGTCAAAATTATTCGATATTGTTTTTTTTTAAATTTTACATCAAGCAAACTGTTAGCAGGATTGTAATGAACATTGAGTCCTAATAGAATTATGAAATCCATAGCCTTAGGACAGGTGGATCAGATGGAAAGGCACAGCTAAATTGATCATTTATTGAAGATGCATTAATTTATTGAAAATCTATATAATGCTCCTAAGTTGAAGCAAAAAGAATAAGTTCATGACAATGAAAAAATAAGTTTTATGCCCCTGTAATCAAAGATTCTTGGGTACATTATATAGTTTTTGCCCTGTCTGTCTGCTAAAACTTTTCAGTTAATGGAAAGTATGGCATTCATATTTCACAGACCTAGATATTCATTGTGACAAGACCATTCTACCGTTGCACTAAATAAACCTTTTTGAACAGTTTGTGCTAGGGCTTTTATATTTCACTTGTGTATTTACTGTGACAAGACCTTTCAATGGGTAAAGTTTGATCCAATTTAAAAAAACTTAATTTGATCCTAACTTTTGAGCTGATAGTATAGAGGACATATGATACAAACTTTTGTCAAAGATTTTGCAAATAACAACTTCGGTCATGTTTAAACGAATAAAATGAATTACTTTCACCGCGTAGTTTTGAGCTTTATTCAATTTGGACAAAAATGGAATTTAAAGTGAAAAATACTTGTATAGATTAATAAGGATGGTTTCAGACGGGCAGACTTTTGAACATCACGGAAGGTTTACAATTTCGTTATATTCTAAAAATTAATTATTTGCATCATTTGAAATGAAATTAGGCCAAAAAATATATACCAATCCAGGCATCAATTCTTTGTTTGTATCATCTGTCCTTAAGGCTTTCATATTTCACAGGTTTATTCTTTGTGACAAGACCTTCCTTGGATATCAACACTGTTGGCCTTTGAGTATAGTTATTTAGCATTTATATTTAGGTTCTACAGGAAATCAACCAGGATTAATATGTGGATAATAATAATGCTCTGGAAAAAAATATGTGTTTTCCATTATTCCATGCATTAAATATTTTTTTTCGTTAGGGATAAAAGAGAACTGCAAAAGAATGAATTGATGTTAACATACTAGACATTAAATTTGGCTTAAATCTGAATATGTTTTTTGTTGTGATATTACTTTTAGAGCAATGAGGATCAGGAAATGTGAGGTGAAGGATAACTAAAAATCGGATCATTCAACAGATGAAAAGAAAGGGAGCCCTTGGGAGAAATTATGTCAAATGCATGAATTGAATATTTGAATTGCAATAATTTGTGTCATCCATGTTTTCATAAATGTTCTAAACAAGTGTTTGCCATGGTTTGACAAATGTATACATTTGTCATGTGAGCAGTACAAATAACAAACACATATAACAAACATATTAAACACATGTTATGAGAAACATATGTTATTAACACGTTGCACGTACGTTATTCATATGTGAAACGTATGAATAACGTACGTGTGCAACGAATGTGTAACGTGTGGTGGTCATTACGTACATTTAAAATACCTGACGCGCATGGTACTCATACGGGAAAAAAGTAAATTTTACCTACGTGGTGCTTTTTTCACATTTAACGTACGTGAAGTCACATACGTTGAACGTACGTGATATGTAGATGGCCCAATTTGCTGTGTATTAGAGCGTAATATACATTTAAGAATTGTAGTACATGAACGCACATTGTAACCTTTAACTGATATACGGTAAGCATTATTATATTGAAAGCAAAAAAATGGTTTAAGTATTCTGCAAGAAAAGACTGCATACAAAATTATATATTCTAGTTAAGTGGAAGTTATAAATCATAAACATTTCTTGATTTATGAATATTCAAACTTTAGTTATAGATAAAACTACATGTTTTCAGTTAAAAATTGTGTTTTCTTCCATACTTTTAATTTATAAAATATTCAAAATGTTTAGAAATAGATTTACTGTAAAAATGTACTTATAGTTGACTTTTTGAGTACTGTCTTTATCACTTCCTCGTATTATCTTGGCTTGTTTTATAAAATTATCGTACTCAATAAGTCAGGCGAGAGAGATTAACAGCATATTTAGGTAGCTAAATTTTTAAAAAAAATTACAAGTTTTGCAGAGTGGTTCTTTATATCCGTAAGAACATCCACCTGAACATGTCCCGTTGATATGATGACACTGATCATCATTAAGGCAGTGCCCACAAACCTGACTGCAGTTAACACCATACTTTCTGCCGTCACATTCTAAAAAAAATAAGCTTGGTGACTTACATAACAAAAAATGAAATTAATTTCAACAAAAACATTCTTTCCAGTAAGAAATTAGCTTTGTGGTAAGTTTTTCTCTTTTCAACAATGTGATATGTTGAGACATTACACAAAGATAATGTTTAAACGTCCATGAAACAAAAAAGACAGGGTCAGGTTCAATGGAAGAGAAATTATCTTCCCTTGATTAATAAAAAAAATGTAATTTTTGTTTAAAAATGTTTGCATAATAAAATCCATTACATATTAGGGTGCAAATTATCTCCCATATGTATATATATTTATTTACTGTGAATTGCGCATTAAACGGCAGGCATTTTTTTGATTGAATCGATTGCCTGATTGATTGATTTTTCACTCATATGGAGACGTCGCCGTTTGCCGTTGAAGGGCTTCAAATTTAGAACTATTCTCGGCACTAAGGGCAATTGAGCAGTTAGGGTTCTTTATTGTGCCAACCCTTACCGTGACACGGGACCTACGTTTTTAAGGTCATATCCGAAAGACCCGTGACTTTCACTTCTAGTGCCGAGAGCTTGGTGAAGGAACAGTCACTACCTATGTGTTTACTTCTTAGGTATGACGCGGAGCCGCGAATGAGAATCGAACCCGGGCCTCTCGATCACGACACGAACGCTCTAACACTAGGCTACCGTGACCGGTTGATAAAATCGAAGTTAAATGCATATGAATATATAAGGTTGCAAATATTAATTTCTGAATTTACGTTTTCCCTATCCTGTTAAAGAAAATGGAATTCAAACACATACTTTGCTGGCATTGGTCTCCCTTCCATCCTGGCTGACATCCTTCCTCACACTTCCCAGTAAATCTGTTACATCTGCTGGTCACTCCACAGGTAACGCTACATACATGTACACAGTTCTTTCCGTAGGTACCAGGCTCACATGCTGTTAAATGTATTTAAAATACAGCATTTAAACAATATGTGTTCTTATTCAGATATTATTTTAAGAGACTTTTTATTATGATGAGAAACGTACGGTATGTCAGATATAAAAAGCAATGATTATTACTTTGAGATAAAGTTTATTATTCGCAATCAGGCATTGTAAACCGTATTTGTGATTATACATGCGCAATTGCACATGGTACAATTTATATGTAAAAAGAGGATTCCATCACATAACGTGTAAGCTCAGAATACATAATTAATTTAAGGAAAACATCTGTAAAAATCTATGTATAAATAATTATCCTTAATCATGAACGACTTACCAGTCTCACATTTATCTCCCTTATACCCCTCATTACAACCCTTAATACAGGTGCCGTTGACATGGTGACAAGTTTCTCCGTTATTGCAGTTACCACAGCTTCCTGAGCACTCAGGTCCGTACGTTTGATTATTACAATCTGAAAATCA
>PRKT01000807.1:0-158344 GCA_003671525.1 Saccostrea glomerata
TTTGGGGTACCGCAGAGGCTGGAGACTTTTAAGGATCTGGACCTCTTGTTGACTACTAGCTTGCTTTGATAATAGAATCACATACTGGTTTACCACATCAAATGGACAGTTTATGCAAGATGCTGTGCATGAGGCAGTAAATCCAGCTATAAATGGATGTGAGGTTAGTTCTCGTACAACTTCATATGTACTGACATATGTTAGAGAAGAAAGGGTCTGTCCAAAAGCTCGAAATGTCACTCCTCTAAAAAGTCCATTAACTCCCTGTCTCCGATAAATCTTGGCAAAAGCATCACTTATATTTTTGTAAAGTTTCTCTTTCTCTAAAAAGTAGACAACATATAAAATTAACCCTAGGGTTAAGTCATGTAGAGAAAATAGGGAGGTTGAGATTTCATACCTGTATGTGTACAGGTACGTCTAGTACGGGAATTGCCTAAATTCCATGCATATTATGTCATTGATTTTAGTGATAACAAGTTATCTACAGGTTCTTAGAACTTGTGGAATGCCACCTACATGTAAGTGAAAACTTGTAGCTGTAATAATAAAAATTAGTCAATTTATGCTTGAAAATGTGATTGTTGTACTTTATTTAGGATGCTTAGTTTCATTAGCATTTATTTTTATCAAGTTTTGTTTACTAACTTACATAAAAAAAAATAACTTTTAAATAATTCAAAAAAAGCCACTTATAGTGGTGTATATTTACAATTCATTAAAATCTCATTAGACAAATTACAAAAATGTGTATGTGTACAACAAAGTAGAAGGACAAATACACATACAAGTTTAAGACCTCAAACTCTCTAATTGTAATGTGTCTGTTCTTATATTCAGAAAGAGACTTTCTATTTAATTTGTTTTATCAACATATCAACATTTTAGATACAGATTTGTTTACATGTACATGTATTTTAATTTTTATATCAGTATCTTAACATTACTGACAGAGGATTTAAAACAAATATACCTTTCTGCTGCTGCTGGAGAATTGTGACCTTTGTAAAGGGGTAGTAGAACACCCTCATGGCACAAGACGAAAAAGTCATAGTAGGAAAGAACTTGTACAGATCTAGCATGTGCATTTCTATGATGTTAGGATGAGGGACTCTATCCACAGAAGGCTTTTCTGACTTAGATATCATGTTGCTGATCCTTCCTGACATAAAACTCTGCAGATGTGTGTGATGTTATCATAGAAAATTAGAGCAATGCATAACTGCTTTGGTACTTATAATGTTATTTTGTCCGATACATGGTTGCTCCTTTCCAAGATACATATTCTGAAAGATAATTTATTTTTTGAAAAATCTATCAAATGTAGAATTTTTTTTTACAATAATCTACAATAACATAGACTAATATTATATAAATGTTCTTATCCGGGCATGTCCCTAAGAACTGAAAAAGCAGGGGACATCAATTATTAAGTTTTGGGGTGAAAATGGTGAAAATAAATAGAATACAGTATAAGTCAGAGGAATTTCTGGTTACTCACAGTCATCACACGCGAACGCTCCAGTGGCCACTATAAGAAAAATAACAACATGACTATTTGCTACTTAAGAAAAAAATGATGGTATTACACTTAATTTGGTTCAGATAAGAAATAAAATAATGAATTTCAATGATATCACATCAGCTGATAACCGCCGGGTATCGGTAAAGTGAAGAAAATTATAATTCTTCCGACAATTGTAATATAAACTTACTTAGTCATAAAAAAACAATCTCAAACAAAGATCTGCTAGTTGAATAGCATCAAATCATACCCATTTTGTTTCATTGTAAAACAGTTCCATAAAATAACAAGTACTAGAGCAAATCTTACAAAACAAAATCGACCTTCCGGCTATTTTCACTTTTTCTTTAAAACTACAATATCGATCCCGATGGAAAAAAATCATTAATATTTTTTATGTTGGCGTAAAAATTGATTATGATAATAACAGAATAAGTTAATAATTTTTTTTTCAAATGAATAGACGAATAACCTCGCAATAAATGAGACAATTTTCCTAAGAGAGCAGGAGCACGTAGGACCATTTTTGAGTGGTGGGGGGTGGGGGGCATTGGAAATAGGAAAATCTTCTTCAAAATATGAATTCAAAACTTAATTAATACATTTATATGTTTTTTAATATCCGATTTTCAACAGAGAATAGAAAATAATGATGACGAATTAGATATTATGGCGGAGAATGTTGACTTTCGACTGTGTAAAATTGAAAATGACTCTAACACAAGAAGTTTGGATTTGCATCATCACACTCCAAGGTCCAAAACAAACAACAGAGAAGAAAGATGTCCGTTACTGGACAGTGATGATAATGGGGATATCCTTCAGATAAATAGTGATCAAGTCAGTATTGACGTTGACGGAAAACCCTTTGATGATCTCCCTCCTGGTAAACTTTACCATTTATTTATCGCTCATTCTGCCGTTGATGGTGAACAAGCTTTAAAAATATGTCAGGAACTTGAAAACAGATTTCTTTTGAAGTGCATGTTTTATGATCGTGATTTTAAGCTTGCCAAACGAATTGACGAGAATATCCAACATGAGATGGAAAAAAGTGTCAAAGTGTTATTGATCCTCAGTCCAGACTTTCTGGGTAGTCATTGGTGTGACATGGAGGCTAGGTTAGCTGTTCAAATGTCATTTGACCGGAAGTTCAGTTTGAGAATAATTCCATTGATATTACATGACTTAAATACAGATAATGATTTGCCGCCATTTTTGAAACCATATGTGTGTATTGATGCTCGAAAAGACAGCGATGTATCTGCAAAAATCCATGAAGCATACTATCATTCAGGTACGTCATTTCGTTCATAATATAACATCATTTATTTTTGTAAGGTTAAAATTTTCATAGTAAAGAAGGAAAATAAATTTTCTTTGCAATTCTATTTCGTGTTTCAAAGAGTATTTTATTGTAAATATATGTATATTCTTACTGCATTGAAATATTTTACTGATGAAATCTTATTTTTGAAATATTTTTAATTTTACATAGGAGTTGTAGATGCTGCACATCAGGCCGAATTAGGTGAGCTGTTTTTAAATTCAGAGAATCAAATAGGATAAATGTTTTTGTCAAAATTGGCAGATGGAATAAAACAATAATTATTTCATTGTTAGAATCTAGATTTGTTGAGGATAATAGAAATCAGAACGGGGCTCCACTGATAGAATTAGAAGGGAAACTGAAGAACTCTGCATGCTTTAACGCATCCCATTTTGAATTCCCAGCGTTAATGGAACCGGATTACCGTGCTTTAAATTCAGTACAGGTGTATCTTTCTCTTTCTGTCTTCTTTATCAATACATCTTTTCATTAAGTTAACATGTTCAGTACTTGATATAAGCATTGGAATCATATTATGCAATGTCATAGCGGAATATCGCCTTTGGCAAGAAACGTCAAGGGCATAGCGTATGCAAGTTAAATAGGGACTGTTTTTATTGCAGGTTCAGAAGCAGATGGAACATATCCTTGACTTTGCAAATGCATTCTGTTTGCTGAGGAATTACAGGATATTTAAAAATGGCATGTTTCAGTACGGAGTATCTGCACTAATAAGTCTTTCGGTGACTTTTTTCTACATTTCTATCGGTCTTTTAGACACTCTCTTAGACAGAAATGTAACCGACATGTGGAATGTACATGTTACACCTGGGATATTTTTAGGAATTTTTACCTATCCATTGACCTTGTTTTGAGTGCGAAAACTCAGGAAGCAGGTGAGAATTTAATTTGTCTTACCCTTGTTGCAAATTCGATGCCATATTCTTTTTAGTAATTATTAAATTGGATAACAAGGTTGGATTTGTCAGATTTTCTAATTATGGTTTAATGTTTAAGAATATTTTTTCTAGCTGATAAAAGTACTTCGAAAGAATATTTGGGACAAAAGCATAGAACACTTTGACAGCACTAAGTGTTTGGTGTTGCTGGATGTAACCGACTCAGGAGCACCAAAGGTATCCTAATCTGCGACTGAAAATGTTAAAGATCCTGTGTTGCAAATGAAACAAATAAAGAAATTCTCTTTTTGTTTATTTCTAGATAAAGGCGATACGATATGATATAAAAGCATGCCAGGTGGGTAGACCTTGATTGTTCTTATTATACATTTATTGACTAAGTTCGAGGGCAACATACGTTTTGTTGGACCCAAGTACCAATTTGAAATTGTCTGCCTGACGCCGTTAGGCTTGATTTGAGGGTCAACAAAACTCATTTTGCCCTCGAACTCAGTCAATAAATAATTTGTTACACCTTTTATTTCATTTTAATATTATTTTGACATATATGTATTTGTACTGTCTTCCATGGTATAACATCAGGCCCGTCACTGTTAAAAACCAATGAATGAAAATGAGATTAAGCTCCGCCCATTCTGTGACGTAAGCGGTCCAACATCTCATCTACCCGTCAACATTTTACTCAGCGGTCAAAATTTGAGGCATTACATAAGAAATATATGATGTTCAGGAGGACAAGAATGTCTTTTTTCTTCGATTAAAGCTTTTAAAAAGTTATTCTGTCGCAAATATGAACAACAGAAGTTCATAAGTATTCTATTTCCCTGTCTTGGAATTAGTTGATTACAAATTTGCAACTTTTCCCATGTCAAACTTGCAGCTTATATTGCTTTACATTGGAGTTTCATGGATTAACAATTTTGATTCAATATAAATGTAAATCTTTTTGTCCGTTAAGTTCATATGTTTTAAAAATAAAAAGAAATCAAAATTATCTCGCTGTAAGCAATAATTCAATATAAGCATGTTTTCCTTAATAATTTTACTGCAAAGCCACTTTGTTTTATAAGATTTTTGTTTAAAGCAATATTATAGCTGCAAATTTGATGTCAGATTTTTTAGACGGTGGCTATACATAGCCACAGGCTATTGCTGCTGGTCTGGGCTATGAATAAACAACAATGTTAACACATGGGGACCTTAGCAGAGAATTTTGCAGAGTCAAAATAATGATAGTAGAATTATTCAAAAGACATTTTGTTGATGGAAACAAAGCCGACTTCCTGATATTTGCCGTTATTAATATTTCTCCAGAATCATCTCATGAATATTCATTGAATTACGCTGAATTACAACTAACTTGTACACAAACTGACTCTTATTTTTGTATGTAAACTACAAAAATCAATTTATACACAATTTCTTCGTTTTTTCTCACATGTGCGAAAAGTCAGTTCGTACACGAATTGTGTTAATTTAAAATTACAATAATATTTAGTGAGAATATTTGATGAAAAATATTTGCAGATAACTGTTCTACTCTTTAACTCTGAAATCATATAATTATAATTGCTTATTAACACACGCGCGGCTGTTTCAGTAGTAAAAGTAATGTTGGGAAAAAAGTGGGGGCCATAACAAAATGTACTTATTTAAGATTAGTGAAAATTTAAGATCACAGTGAGAATTCATAACGCTTTACTTTTTAGTACAAAAATTTTAATTTATATATTAAAATACATGTGCATGTATTGTAAAAAAAATTGAAATAAACTTTTATAATTTCACTATCATTTCACAAAATTCTTACAACATTTCATCTTATTTAATGCCAGTCGCCATTTGACGTAGCGAGTTGGCTCTGGAGTCAAGGACCTAAAGGAGTCCATCCTCAAATCACAGAGTCGACTCCTACTGTGGGACACAGAGATTGGCCCTTAATTCAGATTGAGATCCTGTCTCGCAGTTATTGCTTGCCAAAAAAATATCCCTCGCTGCTCAAAATTTTTTTCTCGAAAGGGACGTCAAACAAACAAAATCATCCATGCCATTGTCTTTCAGTACTCACAGTACTTTGATTGTTGCAAAATTGTTAATAACCATTTTAATGACAGAAAAAATATATAATAAACTTTTGCTGTTTATATTTGCAATGGAAGAACTATTTATAAGTGTTGAATCAAAATTAACTTTATTGTCATTCTTCTGTTTATTTTAGTCTAATTGATCACTAAATGTTTTTAAAAGTTACATACAAATTCATCATAATAACACATTTTAACTGCAAAATGAAATTTTCAAAAATACAGCTCATATTGCTTTAATTTATGTGACAATGTGAATACTCCATGTAGATTTGCTTAAAAATAAGCAACTCAGCTTAATCTGTGATATTTAAATATTTTTATACACTATACCATGTATACTGAATTGTTTTCAGGACAATTATGGGCAGTCTGGTGGAAAGAAATTTATCGACCTCAATGTCAAGGTTGCCTGGAATCAAGGTTACACTGGTGAAGGGATCACAATCAGCGTGTTAGACGATGGAGTGGATCACACGCACCCGGATCTTCAGAGGAACTATGTGAGTCTTAAATTAATCAAAACAGATAAGTTAGCTTCTCAGACTGAGGTGTAGGTGTATCGTGAAATATTGTGAGAATTTGTGGGCCTTGTGTTATATCACAAGGAAGCTAATTTTTGTATAATTTATTTTCAAAGGCTCAGTGTATAAAAAAAGTACATGTTTAAATTCAATTTGTGAGCCATGTTGTCAGTGAAGTTCTTTGTTAGAAAATTGATCAAAAACAGAGTTACAAAAATAATAAGATATATGTGGTTTAATAATGCGAAAAAAATATGTTTTTTTTTTTTTCAGTCTCCATTTGCAAGTGCTGATTTGAATGACAAAAATGATAAGAACAATGACCCCATGCCAAACACCAAAGTCCCAGGAAATAGGTCAGTCCAGTATTAAATTAAAACCATAAAAGATAGAATTGTATCACAGATATTTCATTACCAAAGAAATTATTGAGAAAATTGTTATAAAATATCATTTACATCAATTTGCTTGATTTAATGTAAATAATTTAATCTTCATTTCTACAATTTAATGCCAGCCTATTGAAAGGTAATGTATTTATACATATCAAGAAAGTCTGTTCTGTAAAAACAAAAGTACATATAAAGCATGCTGAATCACGGATGGTCATGTTTTGTAAAGTTGTGCATGGTCAAGGAGATTATCTTGTACATGAAAGCAAGGCTTCTCATTTTATGTCAAACATCATGGGGGGGAAAACCAAGACCAAGTGCTTCCCAATCAAGTTGTTTATTTATGTCTAGTTCTGCTTTGAATGTTTTGAAATAAGCATGCTTTGTTATCCTTATGCTGTTTATTTTATTTTTTCTCTTGAATTTTATTTCGATTTGTTTTTAAGAAAATTTCTATCAATTTCTTTCAATGCTGCATTTGTTTAAGCATGTTTAGTGTACTGTAATGTTCTTGAAATTGGAGAATGATTTCAACTGGTAATGAACAAGGTAAAGTTGATCAAACTGTAGATTATGATTATATAGAATCCCAAAATATAAAAATAACATGGAATTTCCATAGAAGTACAAAGTCCATTTCCTTTTTAAAATTGTATGTACATATATTACATTTATGAAAGTGTTAGACTACCAACTCTATATACATTGTATATAAGTTAACTTTTAAAAAAAATTATAAATTAACATCACTTATTTTCAGTCATGGAACTCGCTGTGCTGGGGAGATTGCAGCTGAAGCCAACAATAATGTTTGTAGTGTGGGTGTGGCTTATAATGCCAAAGTAGGGGGTAAGCTGTCAATCAGAATATAATTATATTTACCAGTGAGTATTATTGAATAAATTATTTGTAAAATTCGAAAGTTTTTTAATTAATTCAATTTTTTGCTGTCTTAGTTGATTTGAGCCATTCACAATGTGGCAAATCTTACAAGAATTCAATGGAAAAAGATTAGTTTAAAAAAATCATCATTCTTTAAGCAATCTTTAGCATTTTACCTTAATCAGGATTTTGATTTGGCAAAAAATATGGTTTGATACTGCCTTGTCCTTAAATTTACTCTGCATGTTTTCAGGTATACGTATGTTGGACGGGGCTGTGTATGATACAATTGAGGCCAAGGCAGTGAACTTTAAGAACCAGTTTATTGATATAATGAGTGCCTCCTGGGGACCGAGGGATGATGGTCGGACCCTGGAGGGCCCAGGCCCCGCAACCTTAGACGCTCTGGAAGCAGGGGTCAACAAGGTAAAAAAAAAAAATCATTTTATGTCTGATAAGTTTTCATATATGAATTTCAAGTGTGGGGTCACCGGTGATTTATAAATTATTTTTAATCAATTTCAGGGCAGAAATGGTAAGGGCACTATTTATGTGTGGGCAACAGGAAATGGTGGTGTCCATGACGACGACTGTGGTTGTGATGGTTACGTGTCCTCTCCCTACACTTTATCAGTCGGCAGCATCTCAGATCGCGGCCAGGCTCCGTATTTTGATGAGAAGTGTGCCTCCACCTTGACTGTGGTACCTAGTGGGGGAGAGATCAGAGCTGGGGAATTCGATGGAAAACCCAAAATTAAAGTGGTTAGTACAAATATCACAGAGGTGTGGTAAAACAGGAGGATGTAAAGTTAGTAGTGTATGTAGCACAAAGTTCAATATATATCAGCAAAATTGCTACAATATTTTGAATATGTTACATGTAAGATTCAGACTCTGCAAAGATATTGGATAAAAATCTACTTAATCTTTTATATTTTACTCATTTTACACACATACTTCAAAGAAAGATAACTCTTATCAGGTTTTACAATTTTTTCACCCCTCATTTTTGTAATCCACCTATCAAAATCAAAAAAACCTAAAAAAATCAGTACTATCCCTTATTAAGAGGCTGTCGAAAGTTATTTTTTATTTTCTTCAAATAGAAATAGATGATAAGTGAATCCGATCTAAATTATTGATTAACAATTATAGGTGACCACGGACATTAATGGGGGCTGTATCCTTGGATTTGAGGGGACATCTGCTGCCGCCCCCCTGGCTGCTGCCTGTACCGCCCTGGCCCTAGAGGCAAAGTAAGAGTCTCTAGTTACAGAAAAATTCTCCATGTGAAAACCATTTCTTATACATAAATACTATTTCTAAATATAATAAAAAAAAAAAAAAGAACTTTGGTGGATAGACATTGTATGAATTTGATTGGAAATTCGGCTTAAACTTAAATTGTTTTCAGATATATTTTTAAAAATATATATCTTTTTAATTAAACTCTTTTTCTGCTAATTTTTTACTATAAGTGATTTAGTACATTAATCAATTTATTATAAATCATATGTTTATTTCACAGCCCAGATTTAACCTGGAGAGATATGCAGCACATTGTCGTGGAGACGGCCAAGATCCCCTCTGTGGACCGCACCTGGATTGTTAACGGGGCAGGGAAACATGTCAGTCACTCGTTTGGGTTCGGAGTGATGGACTGCGGGGCCATGGTGAACGCCGCCTTAAACTGGCAGACCGTTCCAGATCTCAAGATCCAAAAATCACAGGTGTATGATATCAATAGGTGGGTATCTTTATTGTCCTTGTTTTGTTCATTACTTTGTCCCAATTTTGAAATATAAAATGGTGAATTCCCAACTACAATATTATTACATGAATCTATTCAAAAATTGATAGTAATTATTGATGAAGTACTTGAAAGATATTTTGATGATTTAAAGCTAGCTTCATTCAGCATTATGTAACAAAACTCTTATTAAATACTTCTCGCTGATTATAACTTAATATTTTTTTTTGGTTTTCCAGGCCCATTCCAACCAGGGACTGTGTAACTAGAACAGTACAATATGTCCCTGAGGGATCTCCCATAATTCAGTTGGAACATGTCCAGCTGTACGTCAAATTACAGCACACGCGCCGTGGTGACGTCCAGATTTATCTGACCTCTCCCAGCAAAACCGAGTCAGAAATGTTGTCCACCAGGATGAATGATGAGTCTAAAGATGGCATTGACTTTACCTTTATGACAGTCCACAAATGGGGGGAGAATCCCGCAGGAAACTGGGAGGTCAAAGTGTGTGATAATCGCAAATCAACCACAGAAAATACAGGAAAACTGGAAAAGTATGTTTGATGGATTTTATTGGAAACTAAAATATATTCTAATTGATGTTTAGAACTACAAGAAAAACTTACAGTTTTGTAAAGGAACCTCTCTCTATTTCATTATTGATCATTTTGTAAAATACTATTGTACTTGTACTAATGCTAAAAAAAATACTGTAAAAATATCAGAAATAGAAACTCAGAAAAATAGAGATAGAGAAACAGATATATTCAGAAAAAAGGTTATTATGGTTTCAAATGATTGTCATTATCTCAAAGTAGAATAAGGAAATGAAATATATGCTACTTGTTGATACAATTAAAATAGAAAACTAGATTTTGGGGTAAGCTTAGCGTGTGTTTTATTGAATGTTACAAATGACAGGAAATTACTCACCGGAACTCTCTGTTAAATTTTCAGATTTCAGGTTATCTATTACGGAACTACGGAGAGACCTGCGACTCGTAGCACAGGAAACCAGCAATCTCACAAGCTGCCTCTATCCACGGTAGAGGAGATAGAGAAGACGGAATTACTGAAATCACGGAACCTAAAGCTCAAAAGAAACACGGGAGACAAAAAGAAGAAGGTGTACCAGGAACAGAATGTCAACACCAAGAAAGAGAGGACTTTTGATAATGATTTTGGGGAAGGGAAGCTGGATGGACAGCTGGAAGATCGAGAGTTTGAGGGGGAGAAAGAGGGGAAGAGTGAGCTATATAAGAAGGTGTTGGAAGATCTGGAGGAAATGCTGGGGGGTAGAAGTGAGGGGGAGGAAGATCAGTACAGGGAGGAGAAACGCAGGAGGGACAAGACTCAGGAATTACTGGACGAAATCGACCGAGTTCTTAAAAGAAATGGCTAACATAGAATACATGTAGCCTTTGGTTCACACCCTGAGTAGGAGGGGTCAGTCAGTTTTAATTTTAACCAATGCATTAAGAAATGGTTGACTTATTTAACCGATCTTGATTTATTTTGTCACTTTTAGGTGTTAAGACTTATTAACAATTAAAAATTTAGATCTTTGGAAAAACAGTTTATTTCAAGAATCTCCATGTATATTGAATATTATTTAGCTGTTAAGGAAGCATAGTGGATATAAACAAGTTGATAACATGGCCATGATGACAGAGAAATACATAGATTTTTTCAAATCGAAATATATAGCAAATGCAGTTATATGAAAAGCATCATTTTATTGTAAACATTACAAGCAATACCTTTTGCTGACTGACATCTCCTACTCTTGTTGATGATGGCTATATTTGGCTCTAATTGATGGGGTACACTTTTGAAAAAGCAATAATTATTTCTGAGATTATACTCATGGGAACAGGTTTCTGCTTTACACAACACTCAATTCTACGCAGCTTTACTGATGTTTAATTATTCTTGAGGCCCATCTTTCTTCATTTCCTGAAATATATGTTGAGTTTATTAGGAGGATTTTTGAATCTCAATAATTGGCATCTGTTATTTAGCTAACTTTTATCTGACTGTACAATTATTTGCAAAATTCAGTGTTTCGATTTATATATCAATCAGTAGTAAAGACAGGGTACTTTAAGTGTTGATTAATTTAAGTGTTGATTAATTTTTTTACTTTATTTAATAATTCACTCAAAAATTGTCCTTGGCTTTTGAATAGTCTGCAAAAAAAAAAAATATTGGTCTGCCTATTTACTTTTACATATATGTATTCTGTTTATTTATGCAGAATATTGACATCCACTGAATATTTTCTCCTTTATTTCTTATGAAAACCCATTGCGTTAATCACTGCATGATCTACATTAGGCATGTCGCCTGTACAGCTTTCTTGAACAGTGGCTGTTCCATCAATGAAACGTATAAAGACGTTCGTATCATTAATACAATAATTAAACTTTTTAATCCTTCTTTAAATGATTATTCAAACAGATATAAATATAAACAATAAAATGTGTTTCTTTGTTTGTTATTACTGAAATTAACGGAAGCAGCTGTTGCAGAAAAAATACATAACCTGCGTAAGCGGGTTATGTAAATTTTTTCTGCAATAGCTGCTTCCGTTAATTCCAGTAATAACAAACAAAGCATTTTATTGTTTAAATTAAAATCTATTCATTGAAACCTAAGTTAAGTATGTTAAAGATACAGTTTGATACTTTTATTTATTGAAATCCTGTTATTTTGTACTTAAGCAATCTCTCTGATACCTTTGATGTTATTATTTTGTATAGATATAGTTTACACATTGAAGTCCAAATTTGTTGACTACTGTTACTTTACTTCTTGAAATCCTGTTATTTTGTACATCCCACCTTCTGAAATCCATTTTCTATTTTATAAAAAGTTTTGATAAACTTTAATTTACATTAATATTGAAATCCAAGATTTGTTGATGTTTTTCTTGAAATCCTTTATTTGTCTATAACTGATGAATTTCTTTATATTTGGTAAATGATATTTTGTGTAAAAAAAATTGATTTAAAAAAATATCCTACCATCCATTGTAATTTATAAATGTATTGAGTGAGAGAAATTATGAACTTTAAAAAACTAGCTTTATTATTTTGAAAATACATATATTTAATATATATATTTAAATATATTTATTTCTTATTGTTATATTTTTTTGTTAATTCCTTGATTGAAATTTCATATTTGTTAAGAGTCTGTTATGTAATTTTGCAATATTTGTGAATAAACTTTCACCAATAAATTTTTCAGGTCTCAGAAATACATGTTCTTTGTTTTTATTTTAAGTCAAATGAGGCATTTAATGAAAGAAAAAGTGAGGTAATTTATAGCGATCAAATTCATAAATCCTGTGAACAATACAAATTTTTGGCAAGGCTAAAACACAGATCCCTGAAAGCATTTCATAATATGCATAAGAGGAAAAAAATGGATGATATTTTGTATTTATATCAATGCCATTATACTATGCGTAGAATTTGCAAAATGCTGATTAAATTAGATTGTCAAAAGCATTTAAAATATCAACTTATTTATCGGTAGCTTGTCTCTAGAACAATAGAACACTGTACAACAGGTGTTGTGTAAATCCGATTCCGATACTCACAAACTTCAAAGAACTTCTGGAAATTCTGAAATCACAAATTTTTACAACAATGAATCAAACAAATGCTTTTTAACACTTTATACAACCATTCCTTACAAAGAATTAAAGACCAGTCTTTTGACATTATGTATGGCTGTTCCTAAATAAAAATGAAACTCGCCAATAAACCTACCTTGTCATAGATCATTTGCAGAGTTAATTCGATTTAAAAAACTCTCTGACTGTAAACTCAAGTACTATAAAAAGGATACTCGGATTTCTGATTGACAATATCTAGGAAGCATTTGGAGTCTCATCCCGGAATCATGAAACATCTTAAGCTTAAGTCAAAATCTTTATTTTATTATAAAATGGTGTAAAAGTAGCGATGTTACAACGCACTTTGAAAAATTACGCACTTTGAAAAAATTTTTCAAAGTGCGTTAAAATTTGGGACCAAGCTAACGCACTTTGAAAAAAATAATTTTTTTTCAAAGTGCGTTAATATCGACCATATTAACGCACTTTGAAAAAAATGTAAAGATTGATCAATATTCCTTCAAATAATCGGTATGATAAATAACAGATCCAGGTTTGATAACTTTTTTTATGATAAAGTCACTGTAGGACCTGAGATATTGACGTTTTAAATATTTAAGGTTTTGATAAAATAAAAGGGAAAATTAAAGGGTCTTGAAAAAAAGAGTGACGATTGTTTAAGTTCATTAATTCGTTTGTTTTTTTTTTTTAAATTCTAGTCTTTGATAAGTAGATGTAAAGGTGTATAGGTGGCACTAACAGAGAACAGCTTCAAGCAACTTAGCATTTATCATGATAAAAAGGGGCCAAATTGATTGTTCAAAACTATGAAAATTCATTCTGTTTCATACGTTTTACTGTACTTAAAAATTTCTAGTTTTCATCTGTTTTAATTAACTCATTTATTATTGAAAGTTTTCAACGTCATACCAGTTAGGTAAATACATAATTATATGAATGCTTTGAGTATAGCATAGACATCGAGAATGGGCGAAGGGCCAGGGGAGGGGGTGGGGGCTAAGCCCCCCACTTATTTTGGAAAGATATATACATCGTATAAGTATTGAAAATGCAGCCTACCCTTTTTAGGTTTATTGCTCCCCTCCCCCGTTTGTTACCGACACCTATGTATTGGAAAGATAAAGATTTGGACTGAGGGATCTTATACCTGCTTCTCCTCTTTTCGACGGGAGAAAATCAATTCATTTTTGATGTTAGGGTTAGGCTTACTTTTTTGAAAGATAGATAACAAATGAAATCTTTCCAATTTTTTTTCAAAGTGCGTTAAGTGTCTCCATGTTAAAATATATTGATGTAGACTCTTAACGCACTTTGAAAATTTTTTTCAAAGTGCGTTGAGTTGGTTCCAAATTTAACGCACTTTGAAAAAATTTTTCAAAGTGCGTAATTTTTTCAAAGTGCGTTGCCACATAGCGAAGACCAAAATTAAAATATTTTTCAATATTTCGTTTCAAAAGAGTTGTTATCTGCAAATTTGTAAATAAATTCCTCAATTAATGAATATTTTATAGGCGATAGAAAATTTGTCTTAAGTCAAAGTTTGTTTCATCGGGATCATGAAATATCTTAAGTCAAAATATTAAGGTACTAAAACGTTGTAGAAGTCAAGCAGTCTAATGATAGTTTGTCACAGAAGTGATGATATACGAAAAATTAGAGATTAATCAAAATATTAACATATTACAGACATTTGAAGGTCTGACTTTAAGTCTAAGTTTGTTTCATAATTCCCGGGGCCATGTCTTCAAATAGTATATTGGAATATTCTTATTTGTACCAATTGCGCTCCTTTATTTGTATTCCTATGAAGCAAAATTTATTTGAAACTTCTATATGATATGAAGAAAACACTTGCTGTGGCCTTCAGATCGACATTGAAATATATCTTTGATCGATATAATATTAATTTACAGTTACTTTCATTCATATCCCAATTACATGTACTGTATTCCAGTGATTTTGAAATAGAAAATACAACAAAGTCTAGCACATCTGTTTCATATTTGAATTTTTAACTTAAGCTAGAAAAAAAATCATGACAGATGTAAATGATAATCTAACTAAGAATATGATAAAGTGGTGGCAAACATATCTTTTGTCAACTTTTCTAATGTCAACTTCCCTTACATATACTTATGTAGCAATATACCCTAAGGCTTATCATCTGCACCATTTCGCACGTTCTATGGTCGATGCAATGAATTTATCAGCCAATTCATGTATAATATATCATAAAGTCTATGAAGTCAAATGCTGACTGAAGACTCAAGTTTTTCATACTAATTTTTCTAAGGCCATTATTTACACAATGAATTTTCTATGGATTTTTTCCGTTCACCCGACCATGACAAGTGAAGCATGTACACATATGTACAGTGGATGATATTAGTCATCAGGGGATACTTACTCCCCCATGTCACCTGATTCCACCTATGATGCTTTACAGGTCCATGTTTTCTCTGCTCCTGTTTTGTATTGTTTGAATGGACTTTTGAGCTCGAATGCTGATAGGTTCATGTATTTCCGTACTTCAAACAAAACATGTTCTCGCATTCCAGATCAGTAGTGAGATATATACTCTTTATGTAGGTGATATTAATATATTGCTGCATGGGTATTTATGGGAAGCTGGCAATGGAAAATGTCATGACATCACGTTTGTCATAAAGTGAAGCTGATTTTACAGTATTCATGTAAGTGGTCATTGACGAGTGAATAATGAAATGGATGTCGCAATGGCCATTTATTTACGCCTTAAACATACAATCTAAATAAACCTAATGTAGCAAACTCTGTGCAGTCTTTTATTTGGAGTTAACAGAAATATTTCGAGTCAAAATATATATAAGCAGTTGATTTTAGGAAACTGCGCCAATCTTTCAAAATAATTTTTACTTCGTATTCAAAAATACACATATGGCACGCCAAATTCACAAAAATGAGCTAAACATAGTTTCACAGTCGATAAACTATGCTTATCGGTTGTAAACTATAGTTAACAATTTTACATTTGTAAACCATAGTTAACGCGATAATCTATGTTTCAGAACCGTAAACTATACTTAACACTGAAAATATCATTTGCGATTGCAAAACATAGATTGTCTGATAAATATAGTTTCATGATTTTTGAAACTATGATTAACAACTCTTAACTATAGTTCACAATTGTAAATTATAGTTTACAGACGTGAATCTATGTTTATCAACAAAATCTATTGTTAATGTTTTATTACAGACAGATAAACTTAGATTTGCATTCGTAAACTATAGTTAACTACCATTAAATATAGTTTTACAGATGAAAACTATAGTTAAAGAATTGTTAACTATAGTTCGCGGTTTGCAAACTATAGTTTACAGTGTAGTTTATCAACTGTGAAACTATGTTTAGCTCATAATGTGAATTTGGCGTGCCACATATACGTGTATTAAAAAAACTAGAAAGTCAACAACAAAAAAAGCGTCATGCACAAATATGAAAAAAAAACATTGTACTTGCATACCCCATACCAAAGGCTTTACTGAAATAAGAAAGGTCTCAAAAATCTCATAAACATTCAAGTCTTTAAAAAATCGTCATCATATCTAAATTACGCATTTTTGCCACAAGAGGTTTCCTCTTTACAATAAAAATGAATATAATTATAAGAATCATAAGAATATAAACATATGTTTTCAAAAAAGGAATACAAATTCTTTTCATTGAAATTTCAAACGATCGTCAGAATACTTTCTCTCCAAAAACTCCATAAGATGGTGTAAATGGGGAAACTCTACCTTTTAAAATATCAGAGTACATCAATATATTGCAAGGAATGATTGTATAAGCGTTAAGAAGTCAAATGTTTGGGTGCTTCTGATTTATCAGAAGTTTTTTGGGGTTTTGAAAAATCCACATCGATTTTTATTTATACTACTTTTTTTAAAATAATATATTATAGTTATATTTCATCTAGACCATACTAACTTTTGACCATGAGCTTTCTATAATTGATGCTAGCAAAAGATATTCATATAAATATTTTAAAGAAGGATATGGAGATAACGAACAGAATTCAATATCAAAGTCCATAAACAATACAAAATAGTAGCAGAGCAAACACGGACCTCCGAAACATCAGAGCTGTGATCAGGTGCCATGGAGGATTGAGCATCATCTGCTGACCGGTCACACCCACCGTGTGCTCATTGTCATGATCGTGAAATAACGGAAAAATCCGTCGTCAGTTCAGTGTATTTAGATAATGGACTAACAATTGGTATGAAAAACGTCAGTCAGCATTTGACTCAATGATAAACTGTATTTGCTGACAAGGTCATTGTATCGACCATAGAACTTACGAAATGATGACTTCTAACGAGACGGCTGATATTCTTATTTCATCAAATTGCTTGTCAATAATTTACCTCGTTTTAGAAATTGTTCGTACGTAGAGCATGTTCTTGTGTTCGAATCAACTGAGATATATACACTCCGTATGCAGGTGATGAAGGTATATTGCTGCATAAGTAAGGGAAGTTGACGATAGAAAAGTTAAAGTCGTCATGTTTATCATGTAACTTGGTTGATAGGTTACCATTAACGTCTTTTTCCAAAAATATCCAAGTATGAAACAGATGCGTCAGAGTATGTGGTATCTTTTATCTCAAGCTCTCCTGGATATATCGTATCGACGTAGGAATGGAAATTACCATTGTTAATTGACAATTTACGTCGTCGACATGTGATTTTGAAGAATTTATTCCTTAGAAAGGGGAATATGAGTATAAGTAGGATTACCACTTGTAGAATTAAATCCAAGTTCTTCTTGAATACAATTTAATAATCTTTTTTTTTATGAACCTTACAAACGAAGACAATGTTGTTACTGCTTTGTCGACAGGGACCAGCTGATGTATTCATACGCTGTATCACAGTGACATGGATTCTGAGTAACCTATCATTGCATGGGTCTTGTTTGGCCTGTGTTTTTAAACCACATCTTTTCAGTCAAATTAACATAAGTGTTCAGTTTGATAAAAAGAAGTCGAAGCTGGGTGCATTGGTTTTGATTCAGCTAAAACAAAAAGACCAGTTAAGCCTTATACATGCATGTATTAATAATTAAAGTAATGTAAGACTTATAGGGCTAGGACATAATTTTCTGGAACACATACATATAATTACACGTAGTACATTCGACCTCGGATAGGTTTTAATTTTCTACTTAAGAAAATTGACGTCAGGGTATTTTTTAGCTTAAGTTAAACATGTTAAAACTTTGTACAATTTGTAATGATTTTAACATCCGGCCTACAGGAATTTGGTTCTTTGTTAAAAAAATTAAACTCAACAGGTACATTTCAGGTGAGAAGAAAAGCATATGGTGCGGTTTCCTGAATTATGGGGGTATTTTATAAAAACACACCAAAACATTGAAATTTTATCAGGAGCAAACTTTTGTTGTCGTCAAAACTGACACCCAATGGATTCAAATTTTGTACTATACAAACACACCGGCAGAGGAACAATCCCGTTGTTTTGATAGTTATATTATTGTGTTTTTTTAGAACGTTAACCTGATTGGATAATTTCTACTGCCTTTTGAGGGTGTCTTCTACCTATTCCCATTTTTAAAAAATCTTAATTCCACCTATTCCCACTTGCAAATAACAAAAGATGTTTTGATATAGTAATTATATTTTTACAGTAATTAGACGAATCACATTCCATCTTAATTTTACCTATATTTTGTACATTTTAAAACAAAAAACAGACTTATGATAAGAATGATTTATTTTAATTTGATACAGGTAAATGGATTTTTCAACATATTTTTTTAAAGTCTTAGAAAAGCATACCCACTTTAATATATTGATTTTAAAACATTAAATGATTAGATTAATATTTTTAAAAACGAATTTAAAAAGCTGAATTTTAAAAAATACAATCCACGGGGAAAACGTGATAATATTCACTTAAAAATTCCCATTTTTTTCCTTCAAATATTAAATAAAAAGTCTGATTTATTATTTCAAAAAGCAAATTTACCTATCCTATATTCCAACATATGTTCATTAATCACTGTTTATAAAGTATCTCTATGTTTATATAGTTAATTATTTGTTTACACAAAAATTCCACCTATTCCCACATAAAATCTTACCTTTTTCTACCTAATTTTCAAAAAATGGGAATAGGTAGACTGAACCCTTTTGAGGAGTTTATTCTATAAGTAACTGTACGTTGTATTTCTTTGTGCGTCTGTGTTACTCTGCCAGTGTATCCTAATTTAAAAACAGAACTATACAAGCCTTGATATATTAAATGAGTTTTATAACTTAAAATAATATGAATATATTCTGCCTCCTACATGCAATATGAATTATGTTAACCTGCAACATAATTATGTAGACATGCAACATATTTTTGTCAACATGCAAGTTAATTATGTTGACATGCAAGTTAACAATCTTATAAGAAAAGATAATTTTAATATGGACAAATTTACTCACTAACGCCTGTATCTAACATTTTAGATGCAAGATGCAACATAATTATGTAGACATGCGACTAATCTATGTCAACATGCACGATAATTCTGTCAACATTCAATTTATTTATGTCAACATGCAATATAATTATGTCAACATGCGACCTATTTATGTCAACATGCAATATAATTATGTCAACATGCGACCTATTTATGTCAATATGCAAGATAATTATGTCAACATGCGACTAATTTATGTTAACAATAACTTAACATGCGAGATAATTATGTGAAAATGCAAGATATGTAAGTTAATATGCAACTTTTTATCTTGAATGTTGACATAAATATCTTGTATGTAAAAACAAAACTCGCATGTTGACATAACTAAGTCACACGTTGAATTAAATAAGTAGCATGTCAACATATTATCTTGCATGTGAACATAAATATCTTGCATGTCTACATAATTATCTCGCATATTCACATAAGTATCTTGCATGTTAACATAAGTAAACTTGTCATAAGTATGTTGCATCTTGCATCTACGATGTCAGATACGGGCTTGCGTACGTGATTTTAACCATATTGAAATCAGATTCTTTAACAAAATTTGTAACTTGCATGTCAACATAATTATCTTGCATGTACATTTAGACATAATATCTTGCATGTTGACATAAATTTCTTGCACGATAACATAGTTTATCTTGCATGTAAGGGGCAGAAATATGCCACCATAAAATGGCCTACAATGTTTTAAAATTTAATTGTTACATGTAACTTGTATTTTTATCATATAATTGATTGAATAAGAGACTTTGATATTTTACCAGAATTAGTAATTTAACAAGTTTAATATATAGAAAAACACCACAATAAGCAAAAAAGTTCAAAGATATGGAATAACCTCAGAGAATTCAGAAAAATATATTATATTATGTTATAAAATATGTTCGAAACAGCTTAGCTATAATTAGATATAATACCGTCATGCCCCATTTAGACACTGCCAATGACATTTGACTTATTCTCGTTTTGAATAATATGTTATGTTATGATACAAGTAGCTGTTTAATGCTGTGAAAATGTATAATACAAGAACATCTCTCTGACATTAATCTATTAATAACGTTTCATAGTGTTTTTCCGAGAAAAATAACTAAATCCGTATTAATTTCTTAGAATTAGACTACCAATATTCTAACCATGCATACCTTTTTAAAACAGATTTTGAGCTAATTAGAAATGATTTGATTTGAAAAAACAGGTAAAGATTTTTTTATTTTTAAACATTAAATTTAAAAATATAATTGCGAGTAAATGGCATTATTAGTAAGGAAAATGTGATATAGAATAACAAGTAAAACAAACAAAATTAAGGTTTATTTTCTCTATGTCGTAGATATGTTACATGAAATATATAAAGATAACGAACAGTATTCAAGCTCAAAAGTCCATTAAAAATATATATCAGGAATAAAGCAAACACGGGTCTCTTAAACAACAGAGGTGGGATCAGGTATCATGAAGGAGCGAACATTCTCTGCCGACTGGTCACACCCGCGCTGTGTGCTCCTTGTAATGATCGAGAAAATAACGACTAAAGAAACCGTCGACAATTTATTGTGTAAATAATGGCCTCTCAGTTAGTAAAATATACTTTAATATCCCTAGAATGTAGTATTTCTCGATTACAATGACGTTGGTATGAAATTCTTAGTATTGATATTATCTGTGTAATATAAAACTGGATACAACCAAGACAAGGCATCTGAAATAAAGTAAAACGTTATCTTAAAATTCGTTCAAAATTAAACAATTCAAATCTTTTTTGCCCAAGTTTCGATAAAAGAGTGAATTAATTCTGCAACAATCCATTTATCCCTTCCAAATTTACCTCAATCGGCGTTAAGAGTGTATGAAGCTCATTATGATAATTTTTTCCCAACATGTATTGTGTATTTTTATCGGTCAAAAGTTCTACAGAGCTTAAGTTACTTGTTGTAAAAATCCGATCCTCAATAAAATTTTCTGATTCTAATTCTGATTATTTTTTATCAGTTGCATTTTGATTTAAACAGTTTTTGTATCATCGTATAAAGTGAGGTCTTTATAGTATGCCAGAAAACCTAGAAGATAATTCTCCAAAATAAGAAATTCCCCAGGCAATACTTTAGATATTTCCCATTTAGACTCTTTTAATGACATATAAAAACCTAATCAAATTTCGACACTTGAGTTACTAATGTTATGATAAGTGTCTAAATAATGATTTATAAGTAAAACTCTAATTTCAGAAAGCGAATGAGGTGTCGTTTCATATAATGTTTATTTTAAGAAATAATTAGCTCAGTTAATTTCGTATCTGCGTAAATCACATCTGCAGATAATTAAACCAAGGTAACAATTTCTAAACACGAATTAGTTAGAAAAAACTGACATGAGTGTTTACAAATATTATTTATTCCCGGTACAAATCATCGTCATAGCCGTTAGGTTTTTGTGAAAAAACCGATACTATAAGATTTTTAAATGAAATAGAGTGGAAAACGTTGCCAAGCTAGACTGTATTTTACATTTTATCATCCCAGAAAATAGACAAGTTTCCAGCGTTGTAACAATATAAGGTATAGAAACATTTCCGATTTTTGTTTATAAGAGTAGCTTATTGACTGCACCTATGAAGAGAAACACCCCGTAGATGTTTTTTGATGTTGCACCTATTACAAACTGGGAAAATTTTAAGAAGAAGAATAATGCACTTTATATAATGCAGTTTATGTTGGAGAGATATATGTTTTTGGTGGTCTTGTTGACAATTTTTCTTGTTTCTTTATGGGAAATTTGACCTGAACAAAAGTATATATCATTTAAATTTTAACTGAATTTCAACAGAACTCTTTTTAACATTGACTAAGTTGTACCCAGCTTATATTACAAGAAATGCAGCATGTGTGAATTTGGAAAACCTCCAACGTCCTCGCATTTATTTGTAAAACAATATATCGTGAACTCAAACTGTTATATTTTCAACACTGATCAAAATTAACATCATATTCCCTCGACATTACGTAAATATTTAAATTAGAATTGTATGATTAAAGTTTAGAATTGTATAGTATTATGTCCATATACCTCTTTACTATCTGTAAATAATTACCTTAACTTTATTGTCTTCCTGTCCTTACCTGTAGAACACTATTCAAACAATGCCAAAATCTGCAATCCTCGAAATCTTCAGAATTTTGGCTTAGTGGAAAGACATACTCAATGTAATGCTCATGAAAACGGAAGATTCCTTAGTCAAATTAAATAAGCATATTGGTATGAGAAAGTAGGTGAAAATACCATTGCAATGTTGTATATGCAAGCATTGTATTGCAAGTATTTGCAATTGACTTAAACGAGATGGTAGAAAGTCCTGTAAAATTAACCAATTTGTCATGAGACAACATCGGTATAAAAATTGATTTTTCCCAGAGCATGCTCATGAGTATTGAAAACGTTAGCAGATATAAAAAGCAGGCATAAAAATACATTGATCATCAATGTGATTAAAACAGAGTGGAAAACCATCAGCAGTCAGCTTGTACATTAATTTTGTTGTTCCTTTGCCGTGATCATCTTAATCAGTAAAACATCCAACTGTGAAAAAAAAATTGACAAACTATTTGTCGACTTTTTTTCGGTTTTACTGATATACATTGAGTAGGCCTACGAGTAGAGGTAATGGAATGTTGAGAAACGAACAATATTTAAGATCAAAGTCCATTTAATCAATGCAAATCATGAGCAGAGTAAACACACACACCCAAAACATTAGAGGCGGGACCAGACATGGAGAAATAACCATCCCTGTCGAGTGGACAAACTCACCGTTTGATCCTTGACATGTACAGACAAACGGGAAAATCTGAAGAAAATTCGGTTCGAAAATAATGGTCTAACAATTAGATTGAAAAACGTAAATCAGCATTTGATCTGAATTGTGATTGTCGATAGGGCGATAGTGTTCGACTATAGAACTTGAGAAATGACGATTTTAAACAAAACTGTTGATGCTAGTATACTTGTTTCCTCATGTATTTTGTTGGTAAATAGCTTTTATATAAAGATCGTCTGCAGAATATGCTCTTGAGTACCAGATCATTTGGGAGACATCAACTTCAATGCAGGTGACAAAGGTTTATACTGTTACATAAGTAGGGAAACGATAGAAAAGTTGAAATCATCACGTTTATCTCAAGAGTTTTGCTGTAAGGTTACCACTATAGAAATTTCTAGTAAAATATCCAAACATGAAGCAGATGTTTAAGATACTGTGCTGCTCTACGTATGAACAATTTCTAAAACGAGGTAAATTATTGACAAACAAGTTGATGAAACAAGAATATCAGCCGTCTCGTTTGAAGTTATCCTTTCGTAAGTTCTATGGTCGATGCAATGACCTTGTCAGCAAATGCAATTTATCCTTGAGTCAAATGCTGACTGACGTTTTTCCTACTAATTATTAGTCCATTATTTATACACAGAATTGACGACAGATTTTTCCATTATTTCCCGATAATGACAAGGAGCACACGGCGGATGTGACCGGTCAGCAGGGGATGCTCACTCCTCCATGGTACCTGAACCCACCTCTGATGTATCGGAAGTCTGTGTTCGCTCCGCTCTTATTTTGTATTGTTTTATGGACTTTGAGATTGAATACTGTTCGTTATCTCCAAATCTTTCTTATTTCAAGTTCTCTGTGAAAAATTTTGTCAATTAACATGTATAAATGAAGTTATTAATGATAAAGCAAATAGCAATATATCTGAAAGAGAAGTAATTCTTTTTAATTGTATCATGAATGTTCTTTACATAAGTTCTGATTCATAAAGAATCACAATTAGTATTCATAGAAATTCCAACAGCTAGATAATATATAAAATATTACTGAATTAACAACAATGAATGCAATTCTTTGATTTCATTGGAAAAAAAGTAAAAATTAGGTGGCATTTGGACACGACCCTTCAGGTAGCTCTGATCGGAGCTATTTTTTTAACAATCTCTGCAAATCCCTGCAAAAATATTATTTTTATTTAAATGACACGTCCAACAAAGGGTTTGAAGCAATGATTAGGTTTTTAACACGGACAATGATCACGAAACGGAAAATACTCCACTTTATATACATAGGACATGGTATTATAGTCAAGATTTAACCTAGTTCAAAGCACTTACCCGGTCAAGAAGAAATGCTCGCAGTTGTCGGTTAATTCATGAAATTTCCTGATCTGCTTCATGTCAGTATAAAGACTTTTTTAACAATTAAAAAAGAAGCATTTCTAAATCGACAATTAATTCTTTATATTTTTATTAAATTAGCTACAAATGTATTTTAAAGAATTAGGAATTCTTCAATGTTTTCGAAAGGAAATATATCTAGAAAGGTAATTGTGAAGAAAAAAAAATATTTCACATGTAAGGCACATCGGTAAGCATACTTTTATGTTTCTATATATTTTTTTGATTTCTGCAAAATGCAGTGATTTTGCAGAGTGTTTATAAAGACGATCTTTTAATTTTTCTCTTAATCAGTGTAATATAAGCCTTGCCCTACAGTAAATTTGCTGCCTTTTTGGACCTAAACTCAATAGTTCGCCATTATCTATCGAATTCTTCATAATTTTGGTGACACTCTAAGCCTTTTATCATTCTTGTCTTGGTCAAGACAGTAATTTACGATAGCGCAAATCTAAATGTACCATCCATAATGTCCAATTGTCAATATTTACTCGAAGGGAGCATATATATGTAGTCATTAATAAACAAATAGAGTGGGGTTTAAAATTCCACTAAGAAGGCCGCTGTATGGCTCGCTGACCTCAGAAATAGATGTACCATGCATTTCCGTTTCTAATGAATGATGTGCTATATCAACAACTGAGATGAAAACACCGTGACGTCAGGAGCGGAACAATGCAGAGTGCACCCCGTTCAATCCGGGGTATATTATATAAATATTAGTGGCCTAGTTTTGTTTATAAAGAATATGAAAAGACTAGGTTATAATATGATTCATGTAACAAGACATACACGCCAGGATTAAGGCTTTGCCAGAATCCATAGTGAGCATCCAATATCAACAAGTTCATGTGCGATCGCAGCAATTGATGAGCACTTTGCAATAATGATACTCAGGGACTTTGCAATATTTATTTGTGTTCTAACTGGAGTTCCATCTTCTTCAAAAGCACGGTATATACCATCCGTTCAGGTGAATGTGAAAGGGGGAATGCCAACGGCCAAAATCGTCATCACTGTCATGAGAAAGCGCGCCAAATACTGGGATTTCTGGCAGGTCAATAATCGTAAGTAGTAATTGATGTATGGAATGAAAACAAAGGGATTTTTATTTTATATTTTCATGTTTTTTTCTCTCCTGATTCATGGTCAATATCTTTCAAGTGATTCTATATAAATTTCATATGTCAGTGTCTCCTGGTAATTATAATAAATGAGGATATAGCTTTTTGTGGGTCATTTTTACGCGGTTAATGGAATCTCTACTTGACGGCTATTTAAATCCACTAAAATTTGCAACGTTTGATATTTACATTCTTGTGTTATCAATGAAAAAGATTGTAAAGAATTTGTACATAGGTAGTTCATTTAAGACGATCGACTTTGCAGAAAAGGATTCCCGCTAAGCCACAGAAGCTTTATCGCAGTGTAGTAAAAAAGGATTCATTATAGAACTGTTTCTCTGTTAGTTTAATCTGTAGACATGTTTATCTTCCTACCAATTAGAAACCATAAGTGCGAGATTGCATTTTTAACCCGCAAATCATTGTACATGGTTTATTTTCGTTTCAACACTTTCCAATAGATAGATAATTAGGTTTTTGAAATGACAACAAATTTAAGAGGTTTACGTTTTTGTGTTCTATAACAATCTTTAGCAACTGTAAATACTTATTGACATCATAATATACCCAATAATTTCATATGCACAATTTTTCTCGAAATATCTTAAACTTAAAATAAAAAAAAAACTTTTCAAAAGCTACTCTAAAAAAAATACAGATTGATACTAGTAACTGAACATATTTATTTAGTATATAGTGAATATCTGTTATATTTGACCGTGTCACTTTGCATGTCAACAGATGACCTACCCAGCTTTGCCATACCCTGATTACACTAACCCTATAGTATGAATAAACATCTTTAGAATTTCATTCACAAGTCAATGATGTTTGAACTTTATCTAGCCCTTCACCCCAAGAGGATAAATATTATCAACATATTAAGACATTCAGCTCGACATTTCGATGTATCGACGGCGTATTATCAATCAACAATATTCAATTCTATTCATACCATGTATATCGACTCTATATTTCCCCGTGAGCTTGAATTAAAAGATACCACAGAGTTTGACAGTCTGCTTTAAATCTGGATATTTTACTTACAGTTACCAGTAAATGACGTTCATGATAACCCATCATCAAAGCTTTGTGATAAACATGATGACTTCAACATTTCAGTCATCAACCTACCTAATTTGGTTAGCAATATAACTTTATCACCTGTATATCATGGGGTCTATATAGGGTATCTCTTATTCTATTCGATTCACAAGAGCATGCTCTACGTATGAAAATTTTCTAAAACTAGGTATAAGCTTTTGATAAAACAAGTTGCTGAAACAGTTTCATTTGAAATCATTATTTCGCATTTTTATTATGATGATCGATTCAATGACTTTGCCAGCAAATACAAGTTAGAATGAGTCAAATGAAAACTGACGTTTTCTAACTTATTGCATTATATTTTACAAACTGAATTGTCTACGAATTTTCTCGTTTTCCCTAACATAACAAGGAGTACAAGGGTATAACCTATCGGCATGGGATGCGCACTCCTCCATGGCACCTGATCCCACCTCTCATGTTTTTAAGGTCTGTGTTTGCTCTGATCCTGCTTTTTATATGTTGTATGGACTTGAAATTGAAAATGGTTGTTAACTTTGTATTTCATTATTTTAATTTTAACTTAATTCATTAACTTCTCTTGTAGTAAGGTTACATTTTACATGTACATGTATGTTCTTTATGAAGCTTCCATATAACCATAGCTAAAGCAAGCATTATTTTCAAGATTCAAATATTCACACTGTAAAGGTGTAATTTTCAGGCAACTGACTTTTCACTGAACGATTTGGGTAAAGGAATGAATGGCAAAACTTTGCCATGAAGTCATCAGTAAAGCAGAACCCTTTATATACCGGGTATTTTAGTTAACTTTCAGCAAAATTCCGTAATACTAATCTACCAGATAAACTAGTAAGATAAAAATGTATATCCACTTATATACTTATATTTTTACACCTGATAACAAAACAATATACTAAGACATTGAAACAATCTGTGCAGTGTACGTTTACTTTAAAAAAATACTTGATTAAGTTTGTCCTCCATGATTCTTCCTGCATTTATTCCATTATTAGATATATGTATTTTTCCGTTTCCTTTCTGTATCTTTTACAACCTCTACTTCTTTCTTCTCTCCTTGCACCCGCATTCCCTTCGTTTCTTATTTCTCAGCATCCTCTTCCTTCTTTTTATATATTACTGTACAGATATATATTCAATGCTTGTACATCAAGTGTATATAATTTTGTTACTTTGTTTGTGTTGGAGAGGAAAATCTAAGTTGGTATAACTAATTCCAATCCCATTGATTGTGTTCAATAAAATACGTTTAAATCAAATTCTGTTTCCTTTTTTTCTCTCTCTCTCATTTTAATCTCTGATTATGTATTTCAAATACTTGCACCTCTGACTTGAAGTTATATGATGTAAATATTTTCATTGTCCTCATAGTTGGATTTGTTTTCATTGCATTTCTTCGTATTTTTGTCTTTTTACATACAAATAATGAAAGGAAAGGGATAATAAATAACATTTTAGAGTCAATTTCAGATATATGCCCGCCCTCACTATGCTTTATGAAGGAAAACAAACGAGTGAAACCTAGAGGGACTGGTAAGTTAACATTTCACCTTCTAAAGATCTTAGCTTTATCCTATAGATTTAAAATTTCTTCAAAATATATTTTGTTTAATACTGTGGAATTATCTAACTTCGTTTGGAGTCTTAATGTTCGTGGTTAAGCGAGATTTTGTTGGTTCAAAGGGTAGTTATTTCGTGGGTAACTCGTATATTCAGACGATTCGATGAATATACATATTATATTGACAAAATATTTGTTCGCAGAGAAGAAAATTGTTGGATGAGGGAGTCCCACAAAATTCACGAACATTGGTCCTCCATGATAAACATTATGATGATTTCATTGTATAAGATACGGATTGAAGGAGAAAGTTATGAAATGCATTTACACTATTCACTATATTCTGTATTCAGGTAACAGTGCATTTTACAACGGTGACATCGTCCTTGATGAAATAGCTGCAGACATGATGTATGGACCCGTTAAAAGACGTCGAAAACGAGCGACAACTCGTATGAAAGACCGGTTATGGAAGGATGGGATAATGTACTATCAATTTGCTCCATCACTTTGTGAGTTATACCTTTTCGTCTCAGCTATATTATAGATTGGAAGGTATATTTAATCTCAATAATTGATTTTTCTTGTATCGTTCGTCGAATTATTCCTAAAAAGAAAAGATTTTTTTTTTCTTTAATTACCGATTTAAAGTCATTTCCTTCATTTAAAAAAGTAGCCTTGATATGCATATGATTTCTGCCAAAAAAAAAGGTTAATTTTAAGATTGACTCAGGTAAATCACCCAATTTTTACACTATGATAGTACACGACTTGCCTTTTTCACATTCTCACTTCACGCTCTATTAAATTTGATAATTAATCATATAATATAAACTATTGAAAAGAAACTGAATGCTCTCATCTCTTTAATTTTCTATTTCAAATTTCAAAATACCCTTTTCAAATTAAAGGGCCAGTTTCTAATAAACGGGTGTATTAATAATACCATTGTCATGATAAACGTCAAATTACCATCGTACACAAAACTCCGAACAACGTTCATATACGACTGAATATATATATGGTAATGTATGTATAAAATTACAAACGTATGTATAAAAATACAATGTCATTTTTCTACCAACTTTTTTAAAATTACAAGTTAAAAAAATTGTTTTAAAAGAACATTTTTAGAACGATTTGATTTTTTTCTTTTGTGAAAGCATACTAATATTATCGTTCCTTTATGAAATCTTCTTTAATGTATGTATTTTTTTTTTCTCGATCAAAATATTATTTCGACTTTATTTTAGAGTTAGAAAATATAATTGCAAGTCTCCTAAGAATTATGTCCAAAACATATATCTGATTTTTTTAAAAACTAAATCATCCAAGATTTATTTTCTATGTTAAACAATTATTTAAAAAATATGATATCAACTGTTGTTGCTATATCATATGGCATGTTATTGCTGCAATGCTGACAACAATATTTCAACAACATTGTTGGAATTGGTGTACTTTCATATCATGTATGTATTAATTAACATTAATCATTGTTAGATTAATTAACACTTTAATAATGTATTAATTAACACTTTAATTATAAGAAATTTATTCATCAGCCAGGTCAGCCAGGAAAGCAGTCAAGAAGGCGATGGAACATATATCAAACAGGACGTGTATTGTATTCAAAAAGAAACGGAAGAAAAACCCGGACTTCGTTAGATTTATAAGTGAACCAGGGTATCTTGTTTGATATTTGTTACTACATTATACAGTTTCTTTCTAAAAGATGTGTTTTAATAATTTAAATGACAGTATCACTTAGTGTATCATCGTAGCAAGTCATCATAGGAACAGAATAGGTACAAAACCCGTGGCTTGCGACGATGATACACTACATGTTACTGTATGTGATACAAAATAAAATGTTCAATATTATTAAAAGTTTTAGCTGCAGAAGTGTAGCTCTCCGATAAAAAATATTTTGTCAGTCCGGTCTGTCAATATATTTTTTCGGAGAGCTACATTTCTGCAGCTTTAATGGTGTGTGCTTGACAGAACGTTAATGCTGTTTTTGATACAAAAGTGTAACCATCTTTAATTATTATAGTAGTATACTACAGTGATCTCTTTTATCTGATTTCTTTCAACATTTAGATAATTGTCGGTATCAGTACATGTATCTATTTTTCAAATACTAGGCTTTTGATGTACTCCTCTTTATTTTTACTCTCTGAATATTTTAAATTTGAATGCTAAATGTCTTCCCCTCTACCTTTACAGCTGCTGGTCCAATGTAGGTCGCGTGGGGGGACTTCAGAATCTAAGTCTTGGTTACGGATGTGGGAGAGAGGGTACTGCAATTCACGAAATAAACCACGCGCTAGGATTCTGGCATGAGCAGGTCATCTTTTTAAAATTCATTATATCTGACTTTAATTAAAGAAATGATTATCACTTCAAATGCTTAAATTTTTGATAGAAAAATTTAAATGAGTTTTAGGTAGGAAGATAGATTAACTCGAATATGTTTTCATTCCGTTTTCTTGTCTATTTCTAGGCCCGATCTGACAGAGATAAGTACGTGGAGGTTAATACAGACAACGTCTCCCCAAATTATATTGGAGATTTCGCCAAATTAAATAAAACAATAGCCGTATCAAGGGGATACGCTTATGATTATTCCAGTATCATGCATTACAGTGAACGGACGTTTACCAACAATGGACTCAAGACAATTAAGGCAGGTGACTAAGTTATGGTCGATATTTAGTACAGGGATTCATTAGAGTAAATGTTTGATGATCTTACGTATATTTTATGTTGTAGGTGATAGGTATAGGAAAAGAATTAGCTTTAAGGATCGGCCAGCGTGATGGTCTCAGCAATATTGATATTGCGCAACTGCGAGATATGTATTTTTGCAATCGGAAGCAAGATAATGAAGAAACAAGTTAGTGACTTGTTACTTATATTTTGCATGTAGTAGCAAAATATTTTTTTGACATTTCTATTCTTTCTAATATCAAAGCACTGAAAAGTCCTAAAGGCGTTTCTTACATTTGCAGCATGCCCTAAAGATTGGATAAAACACAAACGTAGTTGCTACAGATTTCTTCGGCGTCCAAAGCTTCAGTACGCCGCCGCCCAAAAAGTCTGCAAGGAGTCCTTTAGCACCCTGGTCCATATTAACACTGCTAACGAAGATAGATTTTTAAAACAATATTTAAAGAAAAACTTTAAAAAGTCGACAAGATGGCGGACAGGTGCGCGTAGAATAAATGATACCTTTGTATGGGACAATGGAGAGGACCGGAAGCCTAAATCTATGACGTTTACTGCTTGGAATAGTGGTCCCCCAGAGGGATATTCTACCATGGTTCTTGGACGGGAAAACTTGACAGCTGATTTTGCCTTGGAAGGGGCGTGGACAGGATCAGTCAAACAGCTTCCAGATCACGCATTCTCCTTCATTTGTGAACGGAAAGCTAGACGTATGTACAACTGTATATTTATTATGCAATCAAAATTATCCTTTGCTTACAGGCATACTAGAAGTTACAAAAACACTTACTGAGAAATTAACTTAGAACTGGATTTGTATAAAATAAAATTCCGTTTTATAGAGTTTTTGTGTTATATCTTCCTGTATTTATCTTCTCTGATCTCTGTTGTAGGTAAGTGCTTACCTCTAGAGTTTGAGGATGGGCGGGATTATCGCGGGAATCTCCAGCACACTGTTTCGGGGATCACGTGTCAAGACTGGACATCTAAATACCCCCAACGGCACAGTCTACTGGCGGGCATTACCGCAGATGTAAATCCAGACGGTCTGGGGGACCATAATTACTGCAGGAACCCATTCCGTATGCGCAGAAAAAGACCTTGGTGCTTCACAACGAAAAAGAACGTTGAATGGGAATATTGTGACGTCACTATTTGTAAAGGATCTCAAAGTAACACAGTCGATAATAAACAGAAAAGCGAGAAACACGTTTCCCAGAATAGTATATCCATATCTGAAAAGTTTGAAGAATACTCAAATAGTATATCAGAACAGATTAGCGAAAATGACGTTTAACAGTCGTAGCAAACCTAGTTATACTTTTAATTCTTAAAAAGGTCTTATAATAAGTAATGTATGCGCTTTTTGTTTTATTAAATAAAAACCGATGTCCAAAGTATTAGATGCTTTATTATTTTCTATTAAAACGGAACGAATGTTTTTGTTTTCTTATGAAGAAGAATTTACACATTGAACATTCTACATGAAAGGAAATGATTTTGTCGTGGCCTTTAATTCGACATTTAGGCATACTATCAAGACAATAAACACACAGCGGATGTGATCGTTTTGCAGGGAATACTCACTTCATGGCATCAGGCCTGGAGGCCATAAAATTTAGATGAGCTCACTTTTGATCTCAGTCTCACTTTTACCAAAGGAATATTATAGTGGAAAAGTGAGACTGAGACCAAAAGTGAGCTCGTCTAACTTTTATGGCCCCCAGGCCTGGTCTATGTTTGCTGTGTTCCTGATATGCAATGTTTGAATAGACGTTAGAGCTTGAATACTGCCCGAGGACTTTGTGTTGTAGTAAACTAGCAATCAAATAATAATATTTATTTCCCATCTAACTGAATTAGAATTAAACAACATAGAATCTGACACAACTGAATTAAAGGGGGCCGACTATAGTTTCCATTGCGCAATATTTCGCGCATCATAGTAAAATGAAGCGTATTTACTATTTTGATGCAACTTTTTTCGCTTAATTATTAAAATTAAACAAAATTAAGAAATTATGGATTTAAAAATACAATTACAATTTGTTATAACTGATTTTTTAATCGGTTTTGCAATTGATAGGTAGGTTGACGTCGCTACAGTGTGTTTTTGACGTTATGATAATCTGTAGCTCTTAAAGAAAGGGGTAATAAAAATATTATTTAAGAAAAAGTAATAAACATACGCTCTTAAGATTTAAAACATAGAAATTAAAGAAAACCTCAAATATTTTTGTTATGTTTTCATGTGAATCCATTGTGTACGTCATATTTTGTAGTACTCTATAAAAAATAGTAAAATTTGCTGATTTTTTGCATTTTGAGATGCCCCCTCTGGTAACAAGACGGTAGAATTTTGTGTTTCTTACATATATTGTATAATATAGTATTACTTATCAAATATTATAGTTTGAACAAAACGTCTATTGTAGTATTTGTATAATGTGCTTTAAAGTGCTAAAAATTCGCATTTTCCTATATAATCCTATAGTAAATGTACCTGTATTTTGAGACGGTCCCTCAAAAATACCTGGACGGTAGATTTCCCCCAAACTTTGCATGTACACGGAAGTTAATGTAAGTTATATATGGTATAAAAATGAAGAGTTTCGCTATTGTAGTTTTCACACAATAAAACTATAGTCGACCCCCTTAAATGTTTTACAAAAGAAAGACATTAATTGTAAACAGAAAAAATAAATTTTAATTGAAAACCTGAAAATTCAATTTTCTGTTGTTATATTATTACCATCTGCATCTAACATTGGGAACGATATGCAAAAGCATGTTCTACGTACGTTGAATTTCTTATATGATACCACAGAGTCTAACACATCTGTTTCATATTTGGATATTTTACGTGAAAAAGACATTAATGGTAATCTAACAACCAAACTCTGTGATAAACATGATGACTTTAACTTTTCTATCATCAACTTCCCTTACTTATGCAGCAATATATCTTCATCACTTGCATACGAGTTTATATATCTCTGTTGATTCGATACGCAAGAGCATGCTCAACGTATACTGGTAAACAATTTCTAAAAAGAGGTAAATTATTGACAAACAAGTTGATGAAATAAGAATATCAGCAGTCTCGTTTAAAGTCATCATTTCGTGAGTTCTACGGTCGATAATCTGATAAACACATATGCTCACTCCTCCTAGTCACCTGATGCTACCTCGTTTCCAGGTATCCATGTTTTGTCCTGTTCATGATTGATATTGTTTTTCTTGATTTATTGAGATCGATCAATAATCGTTACCATTACCCTTTTTTACATTCTATAATATATTTGTTCTGGTTCTTCGAAGCTCATGCATTTTTTTAATTAGCCAAGACACGCATTTAGTTGAACAGTAGTCCAGGCAGGAATTAATGTTTAGTTTGTAAATAAACGTGCCAAAGTTCACATGAACTTCATATTTGTCCCTATTTCTTAACGTAAATTCTCCGATTCCTCGATAAGGCATAAACTGAGTGCATGGTTTTTAAAATGGCAGCAGGCAGCATCTCGTATAGTCCCATTTTCCTTTTGGTAGTAGCAGTGAGTATCTTTTTTGTATAAACCCTATTTAAAGAGACTGAGTAGTCAAACACATTACATCTAAATCCACAAAAAATAGTAAATATAATTTTCTTTAAACTAAACTATGAATTGATAAGAAACAGTCAATCACTTGTTTTCAGCCATTTAACTCTTTTTTCCAGAAGGATTCTACCAAAATAATTTTTGGTAATATCCCACAAGTTCTTCCGAATCAGATTAGTAATTTCATTTTCAGCAATAATTTTATGCTGTCAATGTTTGAATCTTAAAGTAAACCATATTTGCATGGATTTTATCTTCTTTCCATTTTCTTGAAAGAGTGTTTGTTTTGTCATGTTTATTATTTTATACATATTTATAATCATTTTACGAGAATATATGATCTTTTTTTACTAACCCTAACTTGTATTCTGTAATGCAAACTTCAGGAGAAATAAATAATATACATAATATTTATCGCTTAACTTATAAAGTTTAAGTTTATTATTATTGATGCAAAAGAACTTTTGGAGGATTTGAAATCACAAGATTGTACCAAAATCAACTGTTTAAAAACTTACGACTTTTCAACTTTATACACAGCCATTCCCCACAATACATTTTTCATATCATTGACAGCTGCTTTTTCAATAAAAATGGAACTCGTAAATTTACTTACCTGGTCATTGGTCATTTGCTAAATTATTTTACTAAAACACATTCCGATTGCACTCACAAGTTCTCTGAAGTTGACATAAAAAGACGCTTGAGTTTCTGATTGACAATATCTATGTGGTTTTTGGAGACTGGGTCTTCCAACAATCTTTTGGAATCCCCATGGGTACCAATTGCACTCCGTTATTAGCAGATCTATTTTTGTATTAATATAAAGCAGAATTTGTGCAGAATCTTATGCGTGGAAAGAAGAAAACACTTGCTGTGGTCTTCAACTAAACATTTAGATGTGTTGAAGACGTTTTGTCAATTAACAATGATAAATTTCCATTCCTACGCGTATTTCGATACCATATACCCTGAGTAGCTTGATATAAAAGATATCACAGAGTCTGACACATCTGTTTCATACTTGGATATTTTACGTGAAAAAGACATTGATGGTAATTCAACAACCAAGCTGTATGATAAACATGATGACTTTAACTTTTCGTCAATTCCCTTACTTATGCAGCAATATACCTTCATCACCTGCATACGGAGTTAATATATCTCAGTTGATTCGATATGCAAGAGCATACTCTGCGTATGAACAATTTCTAAAACGAGGTAAATTCTTGAAAAACAAGTTGATGAAACAGTAATATCAGCAGTCTCGTTTAAAGTCATCATTTCGTAAGTTCTATGGTCGATACAATGACTTTTTCAGCAAATACAAATTCAATTATATACCGAATTGACGATAGATTTTTCCGTTATTTCTTGATCATTTCAAGGAGCTAACGGCGGGTGTGACCAGTCGGTAGGGGATGCTCACTCCTCCATGCCACCTTATCCCATCTCTGATGTTTTGGAGGTCCGTGTTTGCTCTGCTCCTGTTTAATAAGTTTTATGGACTTTTGATCTTGAATAATGTTCGTTATCTCCATATGTTTCACTATGTTAATTGTGCTCTCTAAGTGAAATGCTTAAGGATTATTTCAAATTTGAAATAATAGGTGGTGGTATTTGGAGGACATCACCATCATAGATCCACCACTACCCCCAAGCCAACAACGCCAACTACAACACAAAAACCGACCCCAGAGTCCTTCGAATACGGCTACACATTCTACTTTTATGATCCCATTTCTGTAAGTATAAATTCATGATATTAGTAATTTGGTAGTTCTTACTGTATATGCTATGTATATGTTTTTTTTTACTGTTTATAACAGTAAATAAAATATTTTGGAAGCTGGTGCAATCTTGCAATTAACAGAGGCTGGTTTTAAAAAAAAAAACTACATTTTTCTAAAACAATGTACCGTGTAATACTAACATTGATACATATTAGCAACTATTTTCCTTTGTAGCATTACATATGCTCGATCCATGTTACGAGATTAAATAGATTATGTATGTGTTACCATGTACCATACGATGAACGTGATACTGTACATGATCCCAAAACTGCTTTAGACATCGAGGTAAGTAAAGATAAGACAGATCATATAAGATATATAATATTTATTTAAAGTCGGGTACATCAACAAAAGAAACATTAGTTCTGAGCTATTTCCTGACTACAAGTAGAGACGAAATTGTTATCAAAAATGCTTTCCCATAAAAATATTCTCTACTTAAAACAAATATATGTTTTGTAGGGAAACGTTTGTGAAGGTTTAGGTTTATTTTGATAATCTAACATGTTAGTTTAACAACATAGCAGGAAATGACTGCCAATGAGATCAAGACTAACTATGCTTTTAAAGAATCATGGTATATTTATAGTTTTTATTGATTTCTTGACATAACAGAAAAGGATATATGCCTTGTATGCTGCTGGACACCACACCCCGATGAACGATCTTCAGTTCTATAGCAAGACCAACTACGACATGTGTATCGACCACGGCAAGCAACTCAACACCACTATAGAGCTTGTGTATCCGTAATAGGCCATTAAAATATACCAAAACTTATAGACAATAAACCTCAGTTGGAAGTAGTTTGATTTTTGCTGAATTAAACAAAATTCACTGATGAATAGAGAGAAGCATATATTTTAGCATATATATCTGAATTTTTGGAGAAAAATTGTTTGTGCTATTTATTCTTCAATCAGAGGTTAAACTTAGCACCTTACAAGACATATAATATAACAATGAGTTCTTATTCATATTTGATTTCTTCCTGATAATTTATTGGATACCTAAGATCGTTTTGAAGAAGATGAAATAGCTATTTGTTCGTCGTAGATTTGTTTATTACCAATAACATTAATGTCATAAATGTATTCCATCTCAAAAATATTTTTTTAATCATTCCATGTTAAGCATTTGGTCAAAAAAATATTGTATTGAAAATACATATATTTTATACTAGCAAATAAATGGTATTGAAACTAAGAGACTCGATCGTTGTATACTTTACTTAAGGGTATTATAATTACAAAAAGCATACTGTTCTTATATTAAAAGGTAGGTATTTTTTATTCATAAATCATAAATGTTTTGAAATATTCCAACAAGTCTTCCATAAAAACTACATTTGTACAACCTCTTTGTTACCAAAGATGAAAGAAATCTATTTCGACTTGAAAAGCCAGAAAAGATATAAAAAGAATCAAGATATCTTCTATACTATCTATTAAAGATAACATTAAGAATTTTGAAACACGTCATCTTCATGTCACTGTGTGGAATAAGATTCACGTTTTCATAAGAATTGTACTTACTACTGTACTGTAACAGTATAATGGAATACTTAAATAGATAGGACAATAAATATGTTTCATAGAAACTTTACATTAAAAATTATGCTCTACAAAAAATTATCTCTAATTTTACTATATCGCTCAAGGATTCCAGTTTTATTATTCTTTTTGGTGCCATAATGCCGAACTGAGGATTATTTTAACAATATAAAAATATTCTCAAGTGCTTTTAAAGGTGCGTAGACCCAGATTTGAAGTTTATATTTACTGTATAATATCACGACTTATGTATTTTGATAACATTTCACACGAAAAAATATCAAAAACCTTATTTCATCCAAATGTAATTGAAACGTTTAATTTTTGGATGGGTTAACGTTTAATTGATACAGTACATCCTTGCACTTTCACAAAATTTTAATTTTATTCATAATACTTCGGAAAAGTGGCAATCTTGTTTTCATATAAGTCATATCATGATATAGAATATCAGCTGAATATAAATAGTATTCTTTTATCATGTGATGTCGCTGAATTAAGCTCTGATATACTCACATAATCTATTCAGTTGTTTCAGTACTCTGACTATTGATTACGTCATCCAAAGAACTGGCGTCATTATTTGATGCACTATAAAGGAGTCTTATAAGGAAATAGATGGAAAGAACAGTATCCAAGCTCAAAATGCATCATAAAAATACAAATTTTAAAGCAGAGCAAACACGGATCTCCAAAACATCAGAGGTGGGATCAGGTGCCATGGAGGAGTAAATATCCAACGCCAACCGGTCACACCCGCCTTGTGCTCCTTGTCATTGATCTAAAAATAGATCAGGAAATTCCAGATTAATACACATTGTTTAAGAAAGTTATATTTAAACGACCATGACTTTTTCTTCATGCGAACAAAACATATTAAGCGAATATATATTTTGGGGTGAGGGTGGTTAAAGGGGATACTTTTTAAATTTTTTTCTTTCAAACTGCTTCAATTTTTTCCGTAAAATTTTGAGATTATTCAAAGGTTGCACGCTTTTTGTTATTATTGTAGCACTATCTTTGCCATAATCACGCCTTCAGACTTATACAATATTGTCACTGCTACCATGTTCCTTATGAGCACCGGAGTGATATCCATTCTCCGATAAAGATGTTTGAAATGGAGGTAAGAAGTAACGTATGTACCCTTTCTTAGTAACAATATTTATATATACCAATTTTCTTAACATTTGTAATATACTAATTGTAATTATCTAATCTATACAAAAACTGTTCTTTAATTTGTTGTATATAAAAATCAACAATTTTATTTCAAAATCCCAAACAAAAATATTTACCTTTCAATTCTCTATTATGTCTAAAATTTTCAGTATATCGTGAAATACCAAAAATGTTTACAGGTTAACTTTTATCAATTATTTAATGCTAAATGATTAGTCTTCCTCTATAGATATCTTATGAATGTATTTTTTATATACAAAGAAACATATGGTGGAATTGTACATAGCTGGGAATCATGTATTGGTGAATGATTTTCAAATATACAGTTAAGTTAACTACGACATGTACCACGCAAATAAAACATAGGCCTTTAAGTAAATAATTCCTTCAAAAACCATTCATTCGGAAGTACTACATTAACATATTATGTATAACGTATTTTCAATGATTTAAAAATATTCAAGCTGAATTTGATCTTATAAGCAATTGATGAACAAAATATGATGAACATGATTGGAAATGTATACAACTGTATGACAGCAGAAATTGATAATAAACTTTGATTCAGCTTTCTAAAAAGTATTTAAAAAAAATTTAAAAAACTCAGAAAAAAAATGCAAGCCTGGCGTTTATACTACAACAATATTTACAATTACTAGTGAATTTTTAATTTTTAAAAAAAATGAAGAAAATACCCTGCTTAAACTCTTACTTTCACCTCCCCGTGGTGTGGAATAAGATTCACATTTTGATTAAGATTGTACGAATTATTGTTCCGTGAAGTGTAACAGAAACCTTAAATAGATTTATTAGACAAGATGTTCAGACTACAGCCTTCACGTCAAAGCATAATGTTCAAAGTATAGACACAAAATTTGCTCCTATTTTAATATATCGCTCAAAGATACTAATAATCAACGTTTTTAATAAAGACATCTTTTGCTAAGATAAAGAAAAAAAGTAATTCGTCTTTAAGCCAGAAATTTGGTTAACATCAGCTGTTTTAGAAATGAGACGTTCCTGACTAAATACTCATGCATTGTTTCGATAAATATTGTAAATCATTTCACGATAAAGTATATATCGACTTGATATAATTACAGTACACTTTAAGGGTCCTCCACACACATACAGCTTATGTTCTCATATTATTGAGCATTACTTTAAACAAGCATATCAACCTTTAAAAAATGACCCGGAATAAAAATGTAATTTTTATGGAATTTTTTAAATAATAATTTCACAAGTTTCAAAATATTTTTCCCAAGGAGTTTTCATTCGTAGGACAAAAAATTTTGTCTAACCCTATCGTATATTTTTATGCTCACAGAATAACCATAAAAATTTGATTTTTAGCGATCAACATATTTTTTAGAGAAATTAATGAAAACTAAAAAAACTCATTTTCTCTCAAATACATCTAGAGAAAAATCAAGGAAGACTCATTTTGTATAGAAGAAACATCAATGAATTAGATTACACCAAAAAATTGAATCAAAATCAAATGCACTAATGTAGAAAAAATATTTTCAAAAATCATTGGTATCAAAGTTCCTTTTTGGAGTTATCTTTCCTGTTGCCCATGACTCAAAAACTTTGGCAAGTCTCCGCAATAGTTACTCATTATTGGCTATACTGAACTAGACAGAAATACATGTAAAAGAGGAAAACTAGAAACGCACACTATTTAATTAATATTTATAAACACAATGAGATGATGTATTATTGAAAAGCACAAATTAGTGTGCAAAAACATCAACTTTCAACACAGACTCTGTTGACGACAATCATGTCAGTGGGTTGATTAGTCTGAAAGAATAAATAAGCGAAAAGTGCCCGTCATACCGGCATTCCTTGTTTACAAATTATCATGTAACATAAACCCAGTCATTTTTCTGTCTTTTATAGAAATAACGAACATATTTTCTATCGGTCAATCCGTGACCATGACACGTGTTCTTTGTCTTATGAGTGTCCTACTTTCTCTTTCGAAGACTCTCTTACAAGCCAAATACAGTAAGGCTCCTATTAGGCATCCATTAGGCCTCTGTTAGGCTTCTATTGGGCACCCAAATAATAGGGTCTCCTGCTACCTAACATGATTAGGCCACCGTTAGGTGTTCGGCACCAAGTAATAGGGCCTCTTTACACCTAACATGATTAGGCCTCTAAGACACCCAATGTTGTTAGGATACCGTTAGGCTGCCTATAGCTAGCGAAAAAAAAATTTACTAGAAGTATAAAAGTTCCACTACTCAAATCTCATCTACTCATAATTGTATATTACGCAATAAAAACACTACAATGGTCCCTCCCTAACAACTATGGACTTCCACTGTCCATTAAAAAAAACAAGATAATTTTACAAAATAAATGTGTACAAAGTTACTTTACCGATATAAGAAAAATAATCTACATATAACTGATAAGAATGATTTTTAAAAACATGTCAAAACAATGGACACAAATTGACAATTGTCAAAGCATATACTTCCTGAGCTCCCTGAACACAATATAAAACTACTAACAAGTCAATAAGTTTTTTTTAGTCTAGTTCTTCTGCACTACATTCCCTCTCATGTTGGGCCCTAGCGTGTTCCATCATTTCACTGTGGAGATACGAAAAGAAATCCCTCCAGTCAATTTGTTCTAGTTGTAGAAATCGAGATGTTGATATTTGGTTATTTCGTCTAATTGAAATGCCATTTAGTGTTTCTCGCCTTGTAGTCTTTATTTTCATAAGGCCTCTTAAATCCGACTGATACCCGGCCTTCTGCACCAGTCGCGTTTAGTTTAAAGCTTGCCTTTTCTCTTTTTCCACACAATTCGCAGGTTCGCAAGGAATTGTGTACCTTTTGTATCCCTGTTTAAATAATTCCCTTGGATTACGGCGCTTAGGATTATAAGGACGTCCCCTTCTTCCTAGAGTTCCATATCTAAAAGGTATGGGGTTTCTCAGATTTTTATGGGTACCGTGGAATCCTTCACCCGCGCTTTGGGGTTTGGCGGTACCGGTAGTTACCTTAAAATTATTCTCCCCCGTCTCAGTTCCAATTTCATATATCTGTCTGTGGACGGCTTTATGGTCCTTTGACAGTTCTTTTTCTCCAACTCGCAGGCATTCCTCTTGCATAGCATTTAGGACAGCTTCCTGCAGTGTCTTAGGCCTGGTTCGCTTCCTTGCCAGACGAAAATCTTCAGACTGTCCACATTTGTCCAAAAATGACTTAATGGCATTTTCTTCCACTATGTCCGGGTTTTCTGGATAAGCCCGCCTGTAAAGGTCTTCAATTGCCTGTCCAAAATCCCTCATGGACTCTCCAGATTGCCGCTTTCTTAGTTTAGCATCTGCTACTTTGCGTTCCTTCATAGCGAAATGGCCAAATCGCTGCTCCATCTTTTGTTTAAGTTGTTCATAATCCTTTTGCACTGCAAAGGGTCCTAATCGACCTGTGGGTAGCGCATCTCCCTCAAACCCTGGTGAGTTCCCAATTCCGGAGTCGTTCAAATGACCTTCAAAATCTTGTTCTACCTTTTTCGGCGTTATCTTTCTCCTAATTATAGGTATTTCCACCCTGCTCAGTGTTGTTTTAATCCAATATAGCACTTGAATAATTTCACAGAAACCCACCGCTGCCACCAATTGTAACGCAACTGAGGATAATATAGCTAGCAATTATGTCCAACTCTGCTTCAACCTCAGGCCAGTCACAAAATAATGTGGATCCCGTGCTATCCGCAATACATGCGTAGGATTACGGATCTTTATAGATCAATGAGAACAACACTTTGCTTTTGTAGAACGAATTGTATCATGGAAATTTACATCAACATGACATCGTGTTAAAACAAGAAATAAGAGAGAAGTGCCTAAAATGCATTCTCTCACCCTGTATATATACTTGCTGACAGCCCAATACAGTTAGGCTCCTATTAGGCATCCATTAGGCCTCTATTAGGCTTCTATTTGGCACCCAAATAATAGGGTCTCCTGCTACCTAACATGATTAGGCCACCGTTAGGTGTTCGGCACCAAGTAATAGGGCCTCTTAATACCTAACATGATTAGGCCTCTAAGACATCCAATGTTGTTAGGATACCGTTAGGCTACCTATAGCTAGCGATAAGAAAATTTACTAGAAGTATAAAAGTTCCACTACTCAAATCTCATCTACTCATAACTGTATATTACGCAATAAAAACACTATATATATATATATATATATATATATATATATATATATATATATATTATACAATGTAAAATACGGTTTTGAAAATATATTGGTCTCCTAATATATAGAGAACTAAAGTCACAAGGTCAAACATAAGATAAGAACACATTGTCCAAACATTGATGATTATGGATTGTAAATTGTCATCTTTAATTCTGCTTTGTGTTTTATGTGTATTTTTCGTGAGTACAAAATGATACTAGTAGTAATACTATAATTATGTGATTGATAAAACTGTTATTCAACTAGTTAATTACAGATGTGAAAGAGTAAGTATAAAAAGGATATGGAGATAACGAACAGTATTCAATCTCAAAGTCAATAAAACAATACAAAATAAAACCAGAGCAAACACGGGCCTTCAAAACATCAGAGTTGGGATCAGGTGCCATGGAGGAGTAAGCATCCCCTGCCGACCGGTCACACCCGCCGTGTGCTCCTTGTCATGATCAGGAAATAAAGGGAAAATCCGTCGTCAGTTCATTGTATAAATAATGGACTAACAATTAGTATGAAAAACGTCAGTCAGCATTTGACTCAACGATAAATTGTATTTGCTGACAAGGTTATTGTATCGACCACAGAGCTTACGAAATGATGATTTCAAACGAGACTGTCGAAACTTGTTTCATCAGCTTGCTTGTCATAATAAATAATCTGTCAATAAACTGCAGAAGAATATTTATAAATAGACTAGAAACTAGTCTTAAAATCTTATTGATTGAATATTGTTTAACGCCGCATCGGCAATTTTTCAGCCATGTTTCGGTTGAATGAAAAAGCTTTTTCTCATATTTGACATTTTAATGGACGCTTTATGCAGTTTATCCTCCATTGATACTTCGTATTTGAGACTGTATCGAAGCATTTCATCAACAGGCTCACCTTACATGTATTTTACATTTGTTGCAGTATTAGTTATATACACATTGTTTTACAAACCCGTTTTTTTAAAATCTAGCATGAAATCAATCCTGCTTCAATACACCATGCTTCTACAACTAGAAAGGTGACAACTACAACTCCCCGTCCTACCCCAGAACACGGAGAATATTCCTATTCCTTCTACTACTACGATCACAATGCTGTAAGATTTAATTTACTGAGTAATTTGTGTTTGCTGACAAACACCATCTTTCCGTTGATTTTTGTTATGCGCCCGGATCAATAGATCGTATATTGTTTTTGTCCTGTCTGTCTGTTGTAACCTTCGCCTTCGCTTGAACCATAGGAGATAGAGACTTTATATTTGGTATGCATACTCCACTAATAAAGTTCTTTCAAATGACATTAAAGTCAATGACCTTGTGACCTTGACTGTGAACTATATGCTGAAAATATTTTTTTCTACTTTCTACCATTATTTTTTAACCATAGGAGGTAGGGACTTCATATATGGTATGCATACTCCACTCAATAAGTTCTTTCAAATGACACCAAGGTTAATGATCTTTTTGACCTTGACTATGACCTAAATGCTAAAAATTGGTTTTTTGAACTTTGTTGCCGCCGGGCGCATAGTGTTTCACAAACACATCTTGTTTTTTTTCTTATTTTTCAAATTGATCCATGTCTTTTTTTTACTGTTTTTATACTCATCGTTTCTTTATATAGCTCTATTTATCAAATACATGAAATAAATTAATTAAAGCTATTTTGAGAATTTGCAAAAATTACACATCAAATGTTTATATTCTAGCACTTTCTTTGCCATTTTCACTCCTCCAGACTTGTACAGTACTGCCACTGTTACCATGTTCCTTATGAGCACCGTGGTGATCTACATTCTTCTCCTCTAAAGATGTACGAAATGGAGGTAGGAAGTAACCAGTGAGGTTTTTATTACTGACAATACTTATATAACAATCATCTAAACTTTTGTAATCTACTCAAAAAAGATCTAATCACTGCAAAAACAGCTCTTATAGTATATTATATGTAAAGATAATATTGATCAGTTTAGAGTTAGTAGAGTGAAAACCTAGATGAAAGATCTTAAGTTTTGCTCTGTTTATCCTGTTTTGCCGAGTAAATTTTTATTTTCAAAGAAACATATGGCGGAACTGTACGTAGCCGGAAACCATGTATTGATGAATGATCTTCTAATGTATAGCAAACCTAGCTACGATATGTGCCACAACCATGGAAAAAGACCCAATGTTACCATATATATGTTATATGACAACCACTGACTACACTTCGACATTAAATAATAAATTTCTTAAGATGTCTCGTTGTTTTTTTTTATTTTGGATTGTTCAAGTGACAAATCTGTTGGTTTCTGTCGAGGCATTGAAAATTTTCAGAATATTTAGTTATTATCCTCTGGTATATATAATAATCGAAAATATTGTATAGCGATGAAAACATACTTTGTGATAAAGAAAAAAACCTTAGTAAAATAAGTGCCTTTTAAAGTATTTTTTAGGATTTCAATACTAATTTGGAGCGATTCATGTCGAGCAGTTTCATTCGCCGTGTGCTCCTCAAGATGAGGCAAACGAAAAATTGCTAGACAATTCAGTGCGTAAATAATGGTCTAACAATGGGTCAATTAGTCAGTATTCGACGTATTGAAAGATACTGTAGAAGTACTTTTTCCGCGTGGTATCAATTTATGCTATGTACGCGATCATCAATTTTCCGCGGAAATTTGTCCAAGCGTACTTAATATAAATATAAGGCATATAGTAACAGTCTGGGAAATCCGTGTAATTTTCAACCCGCAGATTAAACGAAAATTGAGATTCCGCGGTATGATTCCGTGGAAAAAAAAGTACCTCTACAGTAAAACATGTATTTGCGTACCAGATTATTACAGAGATCAAAAGACATTTTTAAACAAGACGTGACTGGGTAAGAATAAACGTTATTGTTGTTGGTTTGGTGGTTTAAAATTAATATCAACCTCAGAGTTAGCTACAGAACTTTAGCTCTCCTAAAAAATATATATACTGACCAGCGAGCTTCAGTGCCACCAACAGAAAAATGTATATTTATTGCGCAAAAATAAGTGGGCTGTTTCACGATTTATTTATCTATTATCTTAAAATCTTCTGCTCCAAATATTACCAAACTATTTGTTCCTTACGTTTTTGTCAATTTCCACAACTGTTACAACAAAAAATCGTTATAACCGTTGTTAATAGCCCTCTGGGTCCTGAAATTGAGACAATGAAAAATTTTACCAATTTCTTACTACTATATAGTTTGCAAGATAACTAGTCAACGCGCTTCGTTCAGATGTAAACCACAAGAATACTTCATAGAGAATTATGGAATTTATTGATACCGGTAGTTTTCCTTTTTTGTCAATTTAGGTAAGATTTGGAGACATTAATCCAGAACAAAGCGCAATTTTTTGGGCAATAAATATAGTTTTTGCTATGGATGGTACTATTGCCTTCTGGTCGTCCATCCCGATATTTTGCAGACCAGCGAGCTACAGTTCTGCGGCTACTTCAGGGAACATGTATTTGTGTGTTGAATAGGAATGATATGTAGCAAAGAAATTTAATAGATCACAAAATACGAGAATTTATTTGAGTTTCTTTCGAAATAAAACAACAGTTGTCTCTGATATCAAACATCCAAGATCTCATTGCATCGTAAAAAATAGCTGTATACAGTGAAGAAAAGTTTTATAGTTCTGAAAAAGTTTAGATTAATCATAAAAATTAAAGTTCTGTTTTATTTGGCGATGAAAATAAAGTACGATTTACACAATACAAAATGATTTTGAATCATGTTATTGAAATAAAAGTAACTCTCGATATGTTCCTCACCCTAACTTGTACTTTTAATATAAGTACAAACTTAAGAATAAATAACAAACATAATATTTATTAATTAACCTATGAAGTCTAAATCCGTAAACATTGATGTGAAACACTTTTATTGCAAATGTATTTCAATATTATTTGCTGAAAATCGCTTTGCTTAAAATGTGGTCTCTTAGTAGAATGCTATAGGAAGGGTATGAAGGTAACAAACAATATTCAATATCAAAGCCCCTAAAGCAATACAAAACAGGAGCAGAGCAAACACGGACCTCCGAAACATCAGAGGTGGGATCATGTGCCACGGAGAAGTGAGCATCCCCTGCAGAGTGGTCACACCCGCCGTGCGCTCCTTGTCATGATCGGGAAATAACGGAAAAATCCGTCGACAATTCCGTGTATAATTAATGGACTAACATAAGTATGAAAAACGTCAGTCATTTGACTCAATGATAAATTGTATTTGCTTACAAGGTCGTTGTATCGATCACAGAACTTCCAAATGATGACTGCTGACACTCTTGTTTTATCAACTTGCTTAAACTCGTTTTAGAAATTGTCCATACGTAGAGCATGCTCTTGCGTATCGAATCAACTGAGATATATACACTCCATATGCAGGTGATGAAGGTATATTGCTGCATAAGTATGGCACTTTGACGATAGGAAAGTTAAAGTCATCACGTTTATCATATAGCTTGGTTGTTAGATTACCATTAATGTCTTTTTCAAGTTAAATATCCAAGTATAAAACAGATGGGTCAGACTCTGTTGTATCTTTCATTTAAAGCTCACCATGATACATATATCGTATCGATGTAAGTATGGAAATTACCATTGTTAATTAACAATACATCAACGATATATCTTCAATGTAAATGTCGAATCGAAGGCCACCGCAAGTGTTTTTACAAGATTTTGCACAAATTCTGCTTCATATGAATATAAAATTAGGTCTGCTAATAACGGAGCGCAATTAGTACCCATAGGAATTCCAATAGATTGTTGGAATACCTGGTCTCCAAAAACCACGCATATATTGTCAATCAGAAACTCAAGCATCTTTTTGATGTCAACTTTAGAGTTGTAATTGCAATCAGAATGTGTTTGAACAAAATAATTTTGCAAATGACCAATGGCCAGGTGAGGACTATTTCTAATTTGAAATGATAGGCGGCGGTTTTTGGAGGACGTCACCGTCAGAGATACATAACTACCCCCCAAACCAACAGCACCACAACACAAAAACCGATCCCAGGGTCCTTCGAATACGACTACACATTCTACTTTTATTATAACATTTCTGTAAGTAAATTATTAAAGATGTTACTTATTTGGTTTTACTCACTAAAGGCGTTGTAATTTTTTATTGTCTGTTTACTTTTGATATTTGAAATAATATTTATGGGAAATTTTGCAATCAAGACATGCTGGGTTGATAAAAAAATTCTATTTTGTCTTTTAATATTATTACATTTATACATGCTAGGTCTTATTAGCAACACCCTTTTCCTTTTTTAGCATTACATATGCTCTATCAGAGTGACGAGATAAAATTGGTTATGCATGTGTTACCATGTACCATACGATGAACGGGATTCTGTGCATGATCCACAAACTGCTTTAGACATCGAAGTAAGTTAAGACAGAATACAACATCAACATTTTAAATTATATCCCAAGAAATATTCTATATTTAAATTTGTGAAGTTACTTTTGTGAACGTTATTTCATTTTGCAACTTTAACCTTTAACCTGTTAATTTATGTGTATGTTTGACCAAATCAGGAACGGACTGAAATTGGGATAGAGTATGCCTTAAACATGTGTATTTTTAAAAACAAAAATCATTGATTTCTTTACATAACAGAAAAGGATGTTTGCCTTGTATGCTGCCGGACGCCACACCCCTATGAACGACCTTCAGTACTATAGCACGATTAACTACGACATGTGTATCGACCATGGCAAGCACCTGAACACCACAATTGAAGTGCGTATGTATCCGTAATAGATGTCTTCTGACACTTTAAAGAAAATACGGGAAAATGAAGAAGTTAATGACATCACAATGAGACTGTAGGAGTCCATATGAAGAAAACAATTTGTGTATTCTTACTGCATGGGATCTTTATGGTTCAGCAAGAATGAATTTCAATTCCTTATATTACTTTCATATAGAAAAATACAGGGCTTTATTTGTATTGAAACTGTACCTTGACGTCAATATCTTTTTCTTGTAAAACACTCAAATATGAAACAGTCTTATCATAATTTATGATTTTTTAAAGCTAGATAAGATATAATGAATCAATGTATACATGTATTGTGATTTGTTTAAACTAAAATGATGTGCTCCAAATATTTTGTTGAATAGAAAAATAGTTTTGAACTAGAGTTATTAACTAATAGTTCGTAATAGTTTTGTGTTCCGTGCCTGTATTTTTCATTAACATAAAGCTCAAAGATGTGTCTTATTTCAAAATGCATTTTGTCGAATTATTTTCTGTGTTTCAAAAAAGTTGCGTTGAGAAAAAAAGTAATGTCGGAAATATTTGGTAATGAAGACAAGTTTCGTCGTACACTAAACATAAGAGGAATAGAATAATAAACGGCAAAACGTCCTAATTGTATAAAGACCAGTAGTTGAATTGTATCAATCAATCATAAACCAATTTACTTTAACATTTCAACCTGTTTTTCTAGAGAACTACAACTTCTGCCTTGCTTAAAATGGAAGAAATAAAAGTTTTGACATTGCAATCAGACAACATCTTTTTTTCTCAATTTAAAATTAGTTTAAGAAACTAGAGCCAAGCTCGTTGCAAAGCAACGAGTAGGTCTTCCGTCCTGTTTTGACCGGAAGTGACGTCAACAAAAGAAAGCAAGTCATCTCCAGTCACTTTTAAATTTCAGTTTTGCATCAAAACCGTTAAAAAAAGCTATTTTTGGCTACTTCCGGTTTGACCGGAAGTGATGTTGACGGACGGAAAATTAAGTTTTATGCTTCCTCTGACATATGGTACCCAAAACTTGACAAGAACGGCAAATATATGCATTTTCTGACGACTTCCGGTTTGACCGGAAGTGACGTCTCCGAACGAATTTTGACGACCTCAATAGATTAAGCTTGACATTTTGAACAACTTTGATTCTTTGATGTATTCTAAATTCTCAATACTTTTTGAGATATTTGGAAAAAACTTTTGGCCCCTCTAGATCCCTTAATTTAGGGGTCAGCCCTTTTTTCGAGTTATCATTTTAAAGATCTTTTAATTCTGCACAAATTTTGTTCTATATGTATTAACAAAATATTTTTAGTTTAGAAGATAAAAAGCAAAATATGTGTAAATTTTTGCTCTAATTTTCGTTCTAATTTTTTACCCCTGTATAGCGCCATTTTGAATAGAGAAATCGAAAAACAAAAAACGATGTGCACAACTTCAATCCTTCTATTATCTAAAATCAGTTCAATTTCTGCTCCAGCTTTAGCCGTCTCTGAGCCTTTGTCTGGAAACGAAAGCCTATAAATTTTCGTTTAAAGGGAAATAACCCAAAACCGGAAGTGATTTTTTGAAATTTTAGACAATATTCTGATAGAATTTAGTAACTTCTAGAACCTCTGAAAATTTGAGCGAAATCAATTGAGAAATGAGTGAGATATGAGGCTTCAAAGTTGGCGTCTAGGAAGTAGAAGAAAAAAAAAGAATAATAATCTTTACCAACAGAATCAGTAGAAGGTCTTCCGTTGGAAACGGAAGACCTTAATTAAAAGTATATCATATTCATGTCACAGGGGGAAATACGATTCACGTTTTGACAACGACTGTACTTTTGATTGCCCTGTAGCAATGTAACGAAGTCCTTAAACTCATCATTATACTAGACGCATGAAGATAACTTCAGGATTAATTTTAAAAAAATAGTTTTGAAATTAAGTTTGAGTTCTAACAAAAGAGAACTATATATAGATATAACACTGTGTGAAATGTAGTTTGGTAAATGTGTTGATCTACTTGTATACATGTATATACAGATCTAGAATCACAAGGTCACACGTGAGATAAGATAAGATTCACTGAAAACATTGATGATTATGGATTGTAAATTACTATTATTAATTCAGCTTAGTGTTTTCTGTGCAGTTTTTGTGAGTACAAACCAAAATAATACTATCTGCAAGCGATAAACAAGATGAATTGAACCTTTTTTGTAGATGTTCTTAAGGAAAGAACATATTGTAGAGTAACACCCAGTCGGTATTAGTTTTACAGATTGAAGTTTCACTACCTTCTAAATGAAAAACATTTTTAATCAAAATAGAAAAAAAAATTGAAAAATTAACACAGTTTGATTTTTTGCTCATTCCTGTTTGTGATTTTATTGAGGCATTTTATCAAATACTTTGAAACACACAAGTTTACATTAATAATTATACATTCTAGCTAGTGTAGAATTAATAATGTTCTAAACTAGCTTTTTCCAGCATGAAATTAACCCTGCTACTATACATCATGCTTCTACAACCAAGAAAGTGACCACTACAACTCACCGTCCAACCCCGGAACACGGAGAATGGACAAACTCTTACTACCGCTACGAGCATTACTCCGTGAGATATATATTAGTTTAAGTATTAGACAATAATGTGTACTCTTTAAAAAATATTTCGTACAAATTGCTTCAATTTTGTATAATTTTTCAAACTGCTTATATTATACACATGTTTTATAAGAATCTCTCCATGTCATTCCGTGTCATGTATGTTTAGAAGATTAAGAGATTTTTCAAAAATTACACATCAATTGTATATATTCTAGCACTTCCTGTGCCATTTTCACTCCTCCAGGCTTGTAAAGTACTGTCACTGTTACCATGTTCCGTATGAAGACCGGAGTGATATCCATTCTCCGTTAAAGATGTTTGAAATGGAGGTAAGAAAAAGGATATGGAGATAACGAACAGTATTCAGTCTCAAAGTCTATAAAACAATACAAATTACGAGCAGAGCAAACACGGACATCCGAAATATCAGAGGTGGGATCAAGTGCCATGGAGGAGTTAACGTATGAAGCCTGTATTAGTGGCTATATATTGTAAATGTATAAATTATATTTAGAGTATACGATATTTGGCAGAAATTTACATTTGAGCAAGTTAGCGTAGATTTGATTTAGCGCATTTCTTAATGCATGACATTATGTATATATGTGCTATAGACATTTGACGTTGTACTTGAATTAGCAAAAGTTTCTATCCGCCAAAAGCGCTAAAAAGAGTACACAGCCAAATGTTATACATTAACAGTACACTTATAGAATATTTATTTATAATCTCTTAACATTAATTTTGTAACATAATTATAAACATCTAATCACTGCTAAAAATGTTCTTTCTTGTATGTTAAAATCAAAAATATGTATCTGTTTTAAATAATAAATCTTTAAATCATATTATTCTCTTTAATGTGTTTTCAGGTAAAACTTACTTTAATGTGAAATATTATTTTAATATGCAGTGTTGCAACCACTATTGAAATAACGGAATTCAATTCCCCTCAAGAACATCACAATTTCTACATGCATGACCAAACCTTGCTAACTTATGTAACTTTCTATAGGCTAAAGAAATTTGAGATACACGCAGTTGGTTTTAAGAAAATATATTCTAACAAATAAAAGCACAAAATATATACATTTTTAAGGATTCGACAATCCTGCCCATGAAAGTAGAAAATAAAATAAAAACACCGTGTAGCTACACTGGATTTTAAAGATGATCACTTTTATTTATTTCGGTGACTTTTTTCTAGAAACTATTACTTCCTTTTTAATTTGCCCGAATGAGTATGAATACACTTTTATAATTGCTGCAACTGTAACATGTACACATGTACATGTTTTCTTCTGTAGAAATTGATTGAAAATTGTTCTTTTGTTTCTCTTCTTCATCTGTTAGCACAGTTATTTAGTCGTAAGAGTTCAGCATTTCAGAGACACGATCATAGAATGTAGTGAACGAACTTTGATTACAAACTATTGACAAAGAAGTTGATATCATTAGTCTTGTTTGAAGTCATCATTTTGGAAGTTTTATGGTTGATACAATGATCTTCTCAACAATTCCAGCCTATCGTTAAATCAATGCTAACTGAAGATATAGATGCCATTTTAGATGCCGATATTTAAGCCAGTATTGACACTTTGAGTTGTCTTCGGATTCTTCCGTTTCCCGTCCATGACAAGGAGCACATGGTATGCTTGACCGGTCGACAGGGGATGCTCAATCCTCTACGACACCTGATCCCACCTCTGATGTTTTTGGAGGTCCGTTAATGCTATGCTACCGAACTGAATTGTTAAATTGACTTTGAGCTTGAGTACTGTTCGTTAACTCCATATTTCAGGAGCAGGTTCAAATACGAGGGAAGCTATTGCCATACAGCTAAGTTTAACTTTGAACCCATGATATATTATAGCGGTATAAAATCAAATTTTAGTATTTTCATTTATAAAAGAAATCAAAGTATTTAAAATGTTTTCAATGATGCTAATCACGGCCTACCATGTTTTCTTAAATAAATCTTTACATTTTATATAAATGCATTTTGAAATTATTTTCAACTTCTTCAAACCGAGAATAAGGTCCTATTGTTCTGAACATTTACAATTTTTTTTATGAAACTAAATTTTTTGCTATAAATACTGAAATATATTTGAACACGTCCAAACACAGAAATATGACATCCTAAGAAAATTATCATTTAATGTCAGAATAAGTATGTCTGATCAATAGTTGTCGTATAACCTATAAACGGTAATATTGGGCCTTTTTCCATGGTTGTAGCACATATCGTAGTTCAGTTTGCTGTACACTCGAAGATCATTCATCAATACATGGTTCCCAGCTAGGTACAGTTCCGCCATATGTTTCTTTGTAAATGAAAAATATATTTGTCAAAGTGACGATAAACAAAAAAAACGTTATATTTGCTTTATGTTATCGGTTATTTAATTTATAACCTGCATTGTTGCAACCACTATTGAAATAACGACCACTATTGAAATAATTATATCGATAGTGGTTGAGAGTGCATTTCAATAGCAAACATAGCTAGTAACCACTATTAAAATACAACCACTATTGAAATAGTTATATCAATAGTTGTTGAGAGTGCATTTCAATAACAAACATAATTAGGATTCACTATTGAAATACGACCGATATTGGAAAAATTATATCAATGGTGGTTGAGAGTGCATTTCAATAGCAAACATATCTAGTAACCACTATTGAAATACAACCACTATTGAAATAATTATTTCAATAGTGGTCGTTATTTCAATAGTGGTTGCAACAATGCAGGTTATAAATTAAATAGCCGATAACATAAAGCAAATATAACGTTTTTTTGTTTATCGTCACTTTGACAAATATATTTTTCATTTACAAAGAAACATATGGCGGAACTGTACCTAGCTGGGAACCATGTATTGATGAATGATCTTCGAGTGTACAGCAAACTGAACTACGATATGTGCTACAACCATGGAAAAAGGCCCAATATTACCGTTTATAGGTTATACGACAACTATTGATCAGACATACTTATTCTGACATTAAATGATAATTTTCTTAGGATGTCATATTTCTGTGTTTGGACGTGTTCAAATATATTTCAGTATTTATAGCAAAAAATTTAGTTTCATACAAAAAATTGTAAATGTTCAGAACAATAGGACCTTATTCTCGGTTTGAAGAAGTTGAAAATAATTTCAAAATGCATTTATATAAAATGTAAAGATTTATTTAAGAAAACATGGTAGGCCGTGATTAGCATCATTGAAAACATTTTAAATACTTTGATTTCTTTTATTAATGAAAATACTAAAATTTGATTTTATACCGCTATAATATATCATGGGTTCAAAGTTAAACTTAGCTGTATGGCAATAGCTTCCCTCGTATTTGAACCTGCTCCTGCTACATGAAATATGGAGTTAACGAACAGTACTCAAGCTCAAAGTCAATTTAACAATTCAGTTCGGTAGCATAGCATTAACGGACCTCCAAAAACATCAGAGGTGGGATCAGGTGTCGTAGAGGATTGAGCATCCCCTGTCGACCGGTCAAGCATACCATGTGCTCCTTGTCATGGACGGGAAACGGAAGAATCCGAAGACAACTCAAAGTGTCAATACTGGCTTAAATATCGGCATCTAAAATGGCATCTATATCTTCAGTTAGCATTGATTTAACGATAGGCTGGAATTGTTGAGAAGATCAATGTATCAACCATAAAACTTCCAAAATGATGACTTCAAACAAGACTAATGATATCAACTTCTTTGTCAATAGTTTGTAATCAAAGTTCGTTCACTACATTCTATGATCGTGTCTCTGAAATGCTGAACTCTTACGACTAAATAACTGTGCTAACAGATGAAGAAGAGAAACAAAAGAACAATTTCCAATCAATTTCTACAGAAGAAAACATGTACATGTGTACATGTTACAGTTGCAGCAATTATAAAAGTGTATTCATACTCATTCGGGCAAATTAAAAAGGAAGTAATAGTTTCTAGAAAAAAGTCACCGAAATAAATAAAAGTAATCATCTTTAAAATCCAGTGTAGCTACACGGTGTTTTTATTTTATTTTCTACTTTCATGGGCAGGATTGTCGAATCCTTAAAAATGTATATATTTTGTGCTTTTATTTGTTAGAATATATTTTCTTAAAACCAACTGCGTGTATCTCAAGTTAGCAAGGTTTGGTCATACATGTAGAAATTGTGATGTTCTTGAGGGGAATTGAATTCAAAATTATGGCCATGAGAAGCAATTTCGGGGGTGATCTTATCGGGGGCATCACTAAACAAAAATGCATCGAGCAAAATGAAAGGGAGCGAACATTAGTTCAACTACAATTCATGTGTTGGTTTTCTATCTTATATTGAGTTACGGTAATTATGGTATTTATTGGCAAATTATTTAAAAGGAGATGTAATTGTTTCCGACTGGCCGGAAATATATAGTCCAAAAAAGGTTCTACATGAAGAAGGATATGGAAATAACGAACATGTGTCTCTAAAAAGAATCATTTTCTTTTGAATTCCCTTCGATTTTATCCAAAATATATACTATCGCCATATCCACTCTTATGATAAAGATAGTCCCATCCCCAGGTTTATAAAATTGTCATCAGAAAGGGTGGGAACAGGGTACAAATGTCAACTCTTTTCTAAGACCTTTTCTAAGAATTCCAAAAACCTTGAATCTTATAAAGATGAATAAAATTAAAATTGTTGCATGAAAAAAAATCATTTTTAAGCTTCATTTTGATGCATTTCAAATGCATTTCAAATAATAATATTTTTTTTAGCTATCCTTCCTGACTGAGGATAGGATATCCTTAAAATAGATCTTAAGATTATCGAAAGATGTGACAGTTTTGTAAAACTGTTATGGTGCAATCTTAGGATAGTTTTTATTTTTTTTTATTAATTTAAGAGTATTTGTATGTACACTGAATATTTTTACAAAAAACAAGTTTGCAAGTGACCAATGACCAGGTAAGTATATTTCCGAGTTCCATATTTATTATTTTTTTTTAAAAAGTAGCTGTCTTTGATTTCAAAAGCTAATTACAATTTTTCGTGTGGAATTGTGTAAAATGTTAGAGTTGTAATTATTTGTATGTACACTGAATATTTTTACAAGAGTGGTTGCAACACTGCATATTAAAATAATATTTCACATTAAAGTAAGTTTTACCTGAAAACACATTAAAGAGAATAATATGATTTAAAGATTTATTATTTAAAACAGATACATATTTTTGATTTTAACATACAAGAAAGAACATTTTTTGCAGTGATTATATGTTTATAATTATGTTACAAAATTAATGTTAAGAGATTATAAATAAATATTCTATAAGTGTACCGTTAATGTATAACATTTGGCTGTGTACTCTTTTTAGCGCTTTTGGCGGATAGAAACTTTTGCTAATTCAAGTACAACGTCAAATGTCTAGCACATATATACATAATGTCATGCATTAAGAAATGCGCTAAATCAAATCTACGCTAACTTGCTCAAATGTAAATTTCTGCCAAATATCGTACACTCTAAATATAATTTTTACATTTACAATATATAGCCACCAATACAGGCTTCATACGTTAACTCCTCCATGGCACTTGATCCCACCTCTGATATTTCGGAGGTCCGTGTTTGCTCTGCTCGTAATTTGTATTGTTTTATAGACTTTGAGACTGAATACTGTTCGTTATCTCCATATCCTTTTTCCTACCTCCATTTCAAACATCTTTAACGGAGAATGGATATCACTCCAGTCTTCATACGGAACATGGTAACAGTGACAGTACTTTACAAGCCTGGAGGAGTGAAAATGGCACAGGAAGTGCTGAAAGATATATATTTGATGTGTAATTTTTTAAAAATCTCTGAATCTTCTAAACATACATGGCACGGAATGACATGGAGAGATTCTTATAAAACATGTGTATAATATAAACAGTCTGAAAAATTATACAAAATTGAAGCAATTTGTACGAAATATTTTTAAAGAGTACACATTATTGTCTAATACTTAAACTAATATATATCTCACAGAGTAATGATCGTAGCGGTAGTAAGAGTTTGTCCATTCTCCGTGTTCTGGGGTTGGACGGTGAGTTGTAGTGGTCACTTTCTTGGTTGTAGAAGCATGATGTATAGTAGCAGGGTTAATTTCATGCTGGAAAAAGCTAGTTTAGTACATTATTGATTCTACACTAGAATGTATAATTATCAATGTAACCTTGTGTTTCAAAGTATTTAATAAAATACCTCAATAAAATCACAAACAGGAATGAGCAAAAGTTAGACTATGTTATTTTTTCAATTTTATTTTCTATTTTGAAGAAAAATGTTTGTCATTTAGAAGGTTGTAAAACTTTAATCTGTAAATGCCGACAGGGTGTTACTTTACATATACATATACTTTCCTTAAGAACATCTGCATAAATTGTTGAATTTATCTTGTTTATCGCTCGCAAATAGTATTATTTTGGTTTGTACTCACAAAAACTGCACATAAAACACTAAGCTGGATTAATAATAGTAATTTACAATCCATAATCATCGATGTTTTCAGTGAATCGTATCTTATCTCACGTGTGACCTTGTGATTCTAGATCTGTATATATACAAGTAGATCAACACATTTACCGTATTTTCTTTAAAGTGTCAGAAGACATCTATTACGGAAATATACGCTCTTTAACTGTGGTGTTCAGGTACTTGCCGTGGTCGATACACATGTCGTAGTTAATCTTGCTATAGTACTGAAGGTCGTTCATAGGGGTGTGGCGTCCGGCAGCATACAAGGCAAACATCCTTTTCTGTTATGTAAAGAAATCAATGATTTATTTTTTAAATACACATGTTTAAGGCATACTTTATCCCAATTTCAGTCCGTTCCTGATTTGGTCATACATATACATAAACTAACAGGTTAAAGGTTAAAGTTGCAAAATGAAATAACCTTCACAAAAGTAACTTCACAAATTTAAATATAGAATATTTCTTGGGATATAATTTAAAATGTTGATGTTGTATTCTGTCTTAACTTACTTCGATGTCTAAAGCAGTTTGTGGATCATGCACAGAATCCCGTTCATCGTATGGTACATGGTAACACATGCATAACCTATTTTATCTCGTCACTCTGATAGAGCATATGTAATGCTAAAAAAGGAAAAGGGTGTTGCTAATAAGACCTAGCATGTATAAATGTAATAATATTAAAAGACAAAATAGAATTTTTTTTATCAACCCAGCCTGTCTTGATTGCAAAATTTCCCATAAATATCATTTCAAATATCAAAAGTAATCAGACAATAAAAAATTAAATCGCCTTTAGTGAGTAAAACCAAATTAGTAATATCTTTAATAATTTACTTACAGAAATGTTATCATAAAAGTAGAATGTGTAGTCGTATTCGAAGGATTTCGTATTGTGTTGTGGTGCTGTTGGTTCGGGGGGTAGTTATGTATCTCTGACGGTGACGTCCTCCAAAAACCACCGCCTATCATTTCAAATTAGAAATAGTCCTCACCTGGTCATTGGTCATTTGCAAAATTATTTTGTTAAAACACATTCTACTTGCAAATACAACTCTAAAGTTGACATCAAAAAGATGCTTGAGTTTCTGATTGACAATATATGCATGTTTTTTGGAGACCAGGTATTCCAACAATCTATTGGAATTCCTATGGGTACTAATTGCGCTCCGTTATTAGCAGACCTAATTTTATATTCATATGAAGCAGAATTTGTGCAAAATCTTGTGAAAACACTTGCGGTGGCCTTCGATTCGACATTTACATTGTAGATATATCGTTGGTGTATTGTTAATTAACAATGGTAATTTCCATACTTACATCGATACGAAATATCATGGTGAGTTTTAAATGAAAGATACAACAGAGTCTGACACATCTGTTTCATACTTGGATATTTAACTTGAAAAAGACATTAATGGTAATCTAACAACCAAGCTATATGATAAACGTGATGACTTTAACTTTCCTATCGTCAAAGTGCCATACTTATGCAGCAATATACCTTCATCGCCTGCATATGGAGTGTATATATCTCAGTTGATTCGATACGCAAGAGCATGCTCTACGTATGAACAATTTCTAAAACAAGTTTAAGCAAGTTGATGAAACAAGAGTATCAGCAGTCATCATTTGGAAGTTTGGAGGTCCGTGTTTGCTCTGCTCCTGTTTTGTATTGCTTTAGGGGCTTTAATATTGAATATTGTTTGTTATCTCCATACCCTTCCTATAGCATTCTACTAAGAGACCACATTTTAAGCAAAGCGAATGTCAGCAAAAAATATTGAAATGCATTTGCAATTAAACTTTTTTACATCAATGTTTACGGATTTAGACTTCAAAGGTTAATTGATAAATATTATGTTTGTTATTTATTCTTAAGTTTGTACTAATATTAAAGTACAAGTTAGGGTGAGGAACATATCGAGAGTTACTTGTATTTCAATAAAGTGATTCAAGTATCATTTTGTATTGTGTAAATTGTACTTTATTTTCATCGCCAAATAAAAGAGAACTTTAATTTTTATGATTAATCGAAACTTTTTCAGAACTTTTAAACTTTTCTTCACTGTATACAGCTATTTTTTTACGATGCAATGAGATCTTGGATGTGTGATATCAGAGACAACTGTTGTTTTATTTCAAATGACACAAAAAATTCTCGTATTTTGTGATCCATTATTTTTCTTTGCTACATATCATTCCTATTCAACACACCAATACATGTTCTTTGAAGTAGCCGCAGAACTGTAGCTCGCTGGTCTGCAAAATATCGGGATGGACGACCAGAAGGCAATAGTACCATCCATAGCAAAAACTATATTTATTGCCCAAAAAACCGTTTTGTTCTGGATTAATGTTTCCAAAATCTTACCTCAATTGACAAAAAAGGAAAAAATACCCGTATCAATAAATTCATTAATTCTCTATGAAGTATTCTTGTGGTAGACATCTGAATGAAGCGCATTGAATCGTTATCTTGCAAACTATATAATAGTAAGAAATTGGTAAAATTTTTAATGGTCTCAATTTCAGGACCAAGAGGGCTATTAACAATTCGGTTATAACGATTTTTTGTTGTAACAGTTGTGGAAACTGACAAAAACGTAAAGAACAAATAGTTGGTAATATTTTGAGCAGAACGTTTTAAGATAATAGATAAATACATCGAGAAACAGCCCACTTATTTGTGCGCAATTTTCTGTTGGTGGCACTGTAGCTCGCCGGTGTCGCATAATATTTGGTCCGCCTCGTTTAAAGGTCCGGCCGGACCAAATACGATAACATATTTGGTCCGCCTTTTATAAGAAATGGTCCGGCCCGTATAAGGAATGGTCCGCCTACGTTTTATGGTCCAGGTGGTGAAAAAACGTTTTAATTTTGACCTAAACATATGAAATTAAAGCGATTTTGTTTAAACTATATAATGAAAGAAGGGTTTACCCTGTTGTGTTTTATGTTTTGTACAACATATCTCTAGGACAAGAATCTACTCCTCGTTCAGTTTGCTTTAAGCATAAATTGCTGTTTATCTAATACCATGATTAAAAATAAAATAATGGCACAATTATTGTGCAAGTGTTTGTTTTTCTCTAGAACAGTCTTGTGTAAATTAGTTCGATTAAAGGTGTGATATCTGTCAGTGTGTATAGCTAATAAAACAATGGGGGTGTGACGTATTTGTTTACCTGACAGGTACCTGCAGGTAGAGCCCGCGGCAGATGGCGCTGTAATTGAATGGTTTGAGAACTTAATGGTCATGACTTACCTTGAAATATCAATAAGTTTGGATTTTTTTATTCATAAATAATGTCAAGGAAATATTCATGCGTACACTTCAAACCTGTGACATTTATAATAATCATAATTATATATTGTCTTTTTTGAATATTCAAAGCTAATTAAATGTGGCGTATCTGAGCTAATAATTAAGAATGCGAAATGAATGAGAGTAGATTTACATGAGATTTGATATTTAAGTTCAAAATAAAATTTCAATTCGATTATGAACTTAAATATTCCCTTAATGTTTCTATAGTTAAATTGACATAAAACTGTGTTTTGCACCCTTAAGGAGTAGCATTTGATGACATTTCCCACATTTATTTGCATGTAAGTTCATAGAAAATTGCTTTATTTGTTTTAATTTATGTAGTTAACCATACAATATAATCTCAAGTTGACACTGTGTAAGGCATAATGCCTATTAGATACATGTTCCATAGAATTTATACATATGATAAGGATTAAGGGGCTAAAGTTGTTATTTTACATTATGACGCAACTGCATTGTGACATCAAAGTGTGACGTCATGTCAAAAATGGAAACTTCGCAAGGTCATGACCTTCAATTTAATTGATCGCAAATGAGAATATGTATCTTCTGTATAGATATACATGTGACATAGAACTATCGAGTATCTAGTTAGGGTGACACCGTGCAGATTTTGAGGCAATCTTCTGATTTAAGACAGTGACTATTTCCAATTAGACCCCCCCACCCTTGTTTATACAGAAACTAGCAATATCTGTAAAAAATTGTTTGGCAGCTTTTCAAAAAATTTATAATGTAACATTTTATTGATATTCAAATACTGTATATTTCATACTTTGTGTTTTTTAAATTGAGAAAAAATAGAATTATTGTGTGAGCTGATTCGGTTAGGTTTGAATTTCTCTTCGAAGTCCTGTTTTATGCGTCGACCGATGTCGTAGACATGTAATACTAAATTTACAATTACTTGCCCATTTCTGGACCAAATTCAACAATTTATGCACCAAAATGTTTGGAATTCTGTCCTCTTTGCACCTAAATACAAAAAAGTGAATTGCAAAAGAAAATTATTTCCTTTAAGTATAAATAATATATCATAAATGTAGAGCATAGAAATTTTATATGAGCGACTTGTATATTAAGTATGAAAAATAAAGGCATTTATAAATCCAGCAGTTTATCGACTTAATTTGGTTTGATTTCGCCAATTAATGCACATTTACCTTGTCCCGGAGTAATATTTACTAGGCCGCATTTCATTTCCGGAATTTTCTGAACTTTTCATTTCCGACATTTTTAAGTTTTTACATTTTTTAAAAGTTTTCATCTCCGACATTTGTCAAATTCATGTAGGTACTTTTTTCGTAAATGGAAAAAGAATTCATACATCCGTTATAAAAATCCTTAAGGTAAAATATTTTAGATAATTTAACTAGTCTTGATATTGTTTACTTCTACTACTACTACTAAAAGTAAACAATAAAAAATGTTAAACTTAATTAAATTGCCGTAAAGGTATCCTAAAAAAATCCGAAAAAGTGAAAAAAAAAGAAATAAATAATGTCGAAAATGAAAATAAAATTGTCGGATTCCGAAATAATAACAAAAATGTTAAATTCAGGAAATGAAATGCAGAGATCTAGTAGATATAATAATTAGCCTTTGAATAGGTAAGAAACAGTGTTAACTTATATTAAAAAAAAAAAAGAAACACAGGGGATATGGTACTGTAGGTTTTCTCAAACGAGACTATTATAGGCTAACCCCCAATCCGTAGGCATGTTGTTTTTACAATAAGGGGTGTAGGATATACATCGTGACATAAGCCCCTGTCAAAGCTAGTGACCCTCCAGTTATAACAATATTAAACGTAAAGAATGACAGATGTCTTTTATCAATACTATGAAGAAATATATTTTGAAAGATATGAACTTCAGTTTTTGTAAGTGGATTAGTCAAACGTTTATCATGTTTGTAGGAAAGAGAGTGTAACTAAATGATTCGTGTTGGACTTACGAACATTTATCTGTTCATTCAATATGATTAATCTGCCAGTAAACAAGGCGGTGAAGGTAAATGTATGTAAATTTGTATTCTTAATATTTTTTTTAATGATAACGTTGACATTAGTGTATTAATTTAAACGACAAGAGAAGCTTGTCCTATCTTCCCGACAGGAAACCCGATCAATAAATCTATACATTCCTTTATTTATGTATTAATTTCGATTTCTTACTTATTGTTTAATACATTTTCTTGGAAAAACACTAGCTATTAGTACGACTATACATCCTTAATTAATTATAAAAGAATAATTTTTCAATTAATATCGAATGAACCACATGCATACAATTTGTATAAAAGGCCGAGGGCGGACCTTTTCTTATAGAGCCAGGCGGACCAAATATGTTATCGTATTTGGTCCGGCCGGACCTTTAAACGAGGCGGACCAAATATTATGCGACACCGGTCAGTCGATATATTTTTTAGGAGAGCTACAGTTTTGTGCTTACTCTGAGGTTGATATTAATTTTAAACCACCACCACCAACAACAACAATAACGTTTATTCTTACCCATTCACGTCTTGTTTAAAATTGTCTTTTGGTCTCTGTAATAATGTGGTACGCAAATACATGTTTTACCGTAGAGGTCCTTTTTTTCCACGGAATCATACCGCGGAATCTCAATTTTCGTTTAATCTGCGGGTTGAAAATTACGCGGATTTCCTAGACTGTTACTATATATATGCCTTATATTTATATTAAGTACGCTTGGACAAATTTCCGCGGAAAATTGATGATCGCGTACATAGCATAAATTGATACCACGCGGAAAAAGTACTTCTACAGTATCTTTCAATACGTCGAATACTGACTAATTGACCCATTGTTAGACCATTATTTACGCACTGAATTATCGAGCAATTTTTCGTTTGCCTCATCTTGAGGAGCACACGGCGAATGAAACTGCTCGACATGAATCGCTCCAAATTAGTATTGAAGTCCTAAAAAATACTTTAAAAGGCACTTATCTAACTAAGGTTTTTTTCTTTATCACAAAGTATGTTTCATCGCTATACAATATTTTCGATTATTATATATACCAGAGGATAATAACTAAATATTCTGAAGATTTTCAATGCCTCGACAGAAACCAACAGATTTGTCACTTGAACAATCCCAAATAAAAAAAAACCAACGAGACATCTTAAGAAATTTATTATTTAATGTCAAAGTGTAGTCAGTGGTTGTCATATAACATATATATGGTAACATTGGGTCTTTTTCCATGGTTGTGGCACATATCGTAGCTTGGTTTGCTATACATTAGAAGATCATTCATCAATACATGGTTTCCAGCTACGTACAGTTCCGCCATATGTTTCTTTGAAAATAAAAATTTACTCGGCAAAACAGGATAAACAGAGCAAAACTTAAGATCTTTCATCTAGGTTTTCACTCTACTAACTCTAAACTGATCAATATTATCTTTACATATAATATACTATAAGAGCTGTTTTTGCAGTGATTAGATCTTTTTTGGGTAGATTACAAAAGTTTATATGATTGTTAATTAAGTATCACTTAAGATCACTTCCTACCTCCATTTCATACATCTTTAGAGGAGAAGAATGTAGATCACCACGGTGCTCATAAGGAACATGGTAACAGTGGCAGTACTGTACAAGTCTGGAGGAGTGAAAATGGCAAAGGAAGTGCTAGAATATAAACATTTGATGTGTAATTCTTGCAAATTCTCAAAATCGTTTAAACGTATTTCATGCATTTAATAAATAGAGCTATATATAGACAACATGAGTATAAAAACAGTAAGAAAATTAACGACATTGAATCAACTTGAACATAAAGAAAAAATAACACTGGAAAGATATTGTTTGTCAGCAAACACAAATTACTCAGTAAATTAAATCTTACAGCTTTGGGGTCGTAGTAGTAGAAGGAATAGGAATATTCTCCGTGTTCTGGGGTAGGTCTTGGAGTTGTGGTCGTCACTTTTCTAGTTGTAGAAGTATGATGCATTGTAGCACAATTTATTTCATGCTAGAAAAAGCAGGTTTGGAGAAAATGTCTATACTAGTAATGCTACAACGATTGTGAAATACAAAAAATGTGAGCCTGTTGTTGAAATGCTTCGATACAGTCACACATACATGTATGAATGATCAAAGGAGGATAAACTTCTAGTAAGGAAAAGTTTCATTAAAAAGAAAGATGCAAAAAAGTGTCTTAATCCGAATATTTTTTTAAAATTATAATCTATTGTCTATACATGTATCTAGATATTCTTCTACAGTATATAATTCCCTTCAACATCAGTGATTAACTTGTTTAATAGTTTTATCAGTCAAAAAAAAGTATTACTAACAATTTGTACTCACAAAAAATACACAGAAAACACAAAGCAGAACGAAAGATAGCAATTTACAATCCATAATCGTCAATGTTTTGGACAATGTGATCTTATCTGATATGTGACCTTCTGACTTAAGTTCTCTGTATGTTAGTAGATCAAAATATTTTATGTAATATCAACGAAGGAAAGTTCTGTTTTGTTGGTACCCGGAATGTAATTTAACAACGAAAGGTTTGAAGTTAATTCTGAAGTTGTCTTGCTCTGAAATATCACCAATATCATCTTATATATACGTTTTGTCAAGTTTACGATTGATTGTATATTGTTTAACGTCCCTCTCTCGAGTTTTTTCACTCATATGGAGACGCCAACATTTGCCGGTGGAGAGCTGCAAATTTTGTCCCACACTCGGCACCCAGGGCTATTGAGCTGGGAGGGATCTTTATCGTGCCAGCACTCACTGTGACACGGAACCTCGGTTTCCGAGGACCTGTCTTCACGTCCCACGGTGGGATTTAAACCTGCGACGTAAGGATCAACTCCTTACTTCGCGACTCTAGAGTAGACGCTCTAACCAATGTGCCACGCGGTATAGTTTAAGACTTCTGTGTTCTGCATCAAATAGTGGTGATGGTTCTATGATGAAAAGTCGATGTCAGAGTGACAATGTAACTAAAAAGAAACAGGATTATAAGACAGCATACCCGCAGGCCTAAAGTGTACTGTAAATATCAAGTTGATATATACTTTATCGTCAAATGATTTACAATGTATATCGAAACAATGCATCGATATTTAGTCAGGAACATTTCTTTCTAAAACTACTGAGATTAAGCAAATTTCCGAGTTTAAGGACAAAATTTTTTTTTAATATTGGCAATTTTTTTTTTCAATTTTGACATTAGTATCTTTTATCAATATATTGAAATGGGAGCAAATTTTGTGTCTATACTTTGAACATTATGCTCTGATGTGAAGGTTGTAGTCTGAACATCTTGTCTTACTATTGAAGGTTTCTGCACAGAACAATAATTAGTACAATCCTTATCAAAATGTGAATCTTATTCCACACCACAGGGAGGTGAAAGTAAGATTTTGAGCAGGGTATTTTCTTCATTTTTTTAATTAAGAATTCACTAGTAATTGTAAATATTAGTGTAGTATCAATTTTTGCTGTCATACAATTGTATACATTTCAAATCATGTTCATCATATTTTGCTCATTAATTGCTTATAAGATCAAATTCAGCTTGTATATTTTTAGATCATTGAAAATACGTTATACATATATCTTGATGTATATTCATGTAAAGTTTTAAGTCGATTCTAAAACAGCATCAAGGATTTTGATTTTGCCTGCACAATTATAAGTTGGACCTTTACTTAATGTTACAGACATAATAAAAGAGAATAATTGAGTTTGTTGCACATCAAGACTTTCATTTCTCTTAACTAAAACATTTTAACACTTTTTGCTATTCTGCAAAATGGAATGAAGGATACTGTAGTACTTCCGAATAAAAGGTTTTTGAAGGAATTATTTTACTTAAAGACCTACCAATTGTTTAGTTTTTGTTTTGCTTTATTTGTTTTTGTTGTTGTATTTAAAGTACATTACATCGCCCAAAATTATTTTGTGATTAAGGTATCAAATATAAATATGAATTTTGAAATCATTAAACTTTTTAAACCAAATATACCGGTAAAAGGTAAATATTCTGAAAATTGTCAATATTTTGCATAAAATTGACAGTTTCGCCGTAAACATGGTAAATACTGAACCATCTGAACACGCCAAAATAAAAAAAAACCCATGAAATCTTAAGAAAATAATAATTTAATGTGACACGATATAATATGTGTGTGTGATCACTGATTGTCGTACAGCAGATATATGGTAACATTTGGTCTTTTCCCATGGGCGTGGCACATGTCGTAGTTAACTTTACTGTATATTTGAAAATCATTCACCAATACATGATTCCCAGCTATGTACAATTCCGCCATATGTTTCTTTATAAATAAAAAATACATAAATAAGATATTTATAGAAGGAGACAAAGCATTTAGCATTATATAATGGATAAGAATTAACCTTTATACATTTTTGGTATTTCACGATAAACTGAAAAAGACATAATAGAGAATGGAAATATAAATATTTTTGCTTGGGATTTTGAAATAAAATTGTTGATTTTTATATACAGCAAATTAAAAGAACAGCTTTTGTATAGATTTGATAATTACAAGTAGTATATTACAAATGTTAAGAAAATTGGTATATATAACTATTGTTACTTAGAAAGGGTGAATATGTTACTTCCTACCTCCATTTCAAACATCTTAAGCGGGGAATGGAAATCACTCCGGTGCTCGTAAGGAACATGGTAGCAGTGACAATATTGTATAAGTCTGGAGGCGTGAAAATGGCAAAGATAGTGCTAAAATAATAACAAACAGCGTACAACCTTTGAAAAATTAGAATTTTACGAAAAGAATTTGAAAGGAAACAGTTTAAAAAAAAATCCCCTTTTACCACCCTCACCCCAAAATATATAATCGCTTAATATATTTTGTTCACATGAAAAAAAACTCATAGTCGTTTAAACATAGCTTTCTAAAACAATGTATATCAATCTGGAATTTCCCGATCCTTTTTAGATCAATGTAGAGGAAATAAGTCATTGTATTGTATTCACCTGGAACGTCACTTGCAGGTAAATATAACATAGTACGTATTTCTTCCACATAGTTCGATCTCAGCCAATCAGAAAGATACCTAAGGAATTTTTCAATTATATAATACTAAATAATATTGATAAGAATATAAATCTCACAGAGTAGTGATCATAGTAGTAGAAAGAGTTGGACCATTCTGGGTGTTCCCGTGTTGGTCGAGGAGTTGTGGTCGTCACTTTTCTTGTTGTAGAAGCATGGTGTATTGTAGCAGGATTGGTTTCATGCTAGAAAAAGGCGGGTGTGAATTACATTTTGTACGCGCCAATTCTACACTAAAATGGATTATTATTGATACGAACCTCTGTTAATCAAAATGCCACACTATGGTCGAAAGTGAAAATGAGAGAATGTTAACTTAATATGTTAAATTTTCAAACAACGTTACAATATCATTGAGAAAAACTACAAAATATATACTTTTCCTGAGAACAACTGGATATTAACTGATTCATTTAATATCATTCATCTGCTGGAAATAGTTTTACAATGGTTTGATACTCACAAACAATAGACATAAAACACTAAGCTGGATTAATAATAACAATTTACAGTCCATAACCATGAATGTTTTGGACACTGAAAAGGTTCTTATCTCACTTGTGACATTGGGATTCTAGATCTCTATATATAGAAGTAAATCAAGTAAATTTTCCACACCACATTTCACACAGTACTATATCTCATTTGATGTAAAATAGTTCTGCTTTGTAATCTCAATCCATACCTCGAAGTATTAACAATTTAAATTAAAAATTTGCCCAATCTTTTAATTGGCGTCATATTGAAGAATATGGAGATAACGAACAGTATTCAATATCAAAGTCCATAAAACAATACAAAATAGGAGCGGAGCAAACACGGACCTCAAAACATCAGGGACGAGATCAATTGTCATGTAGGAGTGAACATTCCTTACCGACCAGTCATATACCCGCTGTGTGTTCCTTGTTATTATTGGCAAATAACGGGAAAAAATTCATCGTCAATTCAGTGTATAAATAATGGACTAACAATTATCCATGAGAAACGTCAGTCAGCATTTTACTCAATGATAAATTGTAATTGCTGACAACGTCATTGTATCGGCCATAGATATCATGAATTCTCTGGAAGACCATGCCCATGATGCCAGGCGATGGGCCAGACATGAAAAGGGGGACTTAGAACATTGTAATAATGGATTAAATGTATCAGATGTATGCTTAAATCCCACAATCAGACGTATGTTAAAATCTCCCATCAAGCGATTGAAGGGCAAAATGAAAACTATCTAGCCTGTGTTCATAAAAATAAAAAAACATGATATATCTTTCTGTTTTAAATAATTCAGAGTGAAAAAAAAGTAGATTACATGAAAAGTATGAATTGGTGCCTGCTGATAAAGCAGGTAACGCATTCTGAATGAACACTAAAGTTGATGTTTAATACATGATTTAGTTTCTGTTGGACAATATCTACCTGGTTTTGGAGACCAAGTCTTCCAACAATCTATTGGAATTCTCATGGTTACCAATTGCGCCCCGTTATTATCAGAACTATTTTTGTATGAAGTCGAGTTCGTTAAAAAATCTAACATATGAAAGAAAGAAAACATTTGTTGTGGCTTTCAACTCAGTTAGATACTAGTATATCGACGGCGTACTGTCAATAAACAATGGTTATTTGCAGCATCATGTCGAAACCATAATAACCCTGTGAAAATTAAAAGAAATATAGAAATGAAAAGAAACATGCCACAGAGTTTGGCAAATCTAGTTTTTATTTGGATATTGTACTAGAAAAATAAATTGCTAGTTATCTAACAACAAAGGTATATAATAAATTTGTTGACTCTTCAATCGTCAACAGCCTTTATATATATATATATATATACAGTAATAGTATTGTCATGAAGTTCTTTTGGATTTTGTGCAGGCAGTAGAGAAGACGATAAGCCGTAGAAAATAAATAAAAACAAAATAAATTTATTTAAATAAAAAAAAAAAGAAATTATCAAAACAAACTCACTCTCACACACTCTCTCTCACAAAGAAAACAAAATATAACTTTAAATTGAAAACCAGATAATATTGACAGTGAAATAAAGATTTAACTTTAAACACAATCAATTGTCAGTAAGCAGTTGTTGGTTTCAAACAATAAATTGCTTGAAAAAATCAAATAGAATAATCAAAACTGTATTAAGTTAGTTTTCGCAGAAATGAACAAGATCTGTAAATATGAAATTCGTTAAAGGTCAAATTTAATTCTTATCAATGCTTTATTTCTTAAAACCAGAATTGAGAGTTTGATTTTTGGCTATTTTATTCCTTAGAATTTACACCATCGGACCTCCATACATCGAACACCGCCCCTCTTATTTCAGCCCCGGACTCACAGGTCTCCCACTGGAAATCTGTAGAATTTAGAATTCAGTCCCTATTATTCAGTCGGGAACGTCACTTATTTCTATGGACACTGTCCTTGCGCACCGGTACCATGCCCTGCGTCAACCATGTGCTCGTGCCACGCCCTTGCCTCTACACACAACTAAACTCCCCCTTGGGTCCAGAAATCTACTGCCGCCCCAGGTTTATAATCATAACCCCTCTGCACTGAAACAATAATTACTTTATCTAAGACTTAAAAACGACTCACTTAAACTTCAAATGATAACCGACACCAAACCCGTAAATTTACAACAAAACCCACAAAATATCTAAAAATAAAATAGCTTACCGACTGGAGAAAGAAATGCCCATGCAGTAAAATAAACGACTCCTAGGCTACCCGTTCACCAGACTAACTTCTGGAATTCGCCATAGAAAATCGACTACAGGAACAAAATCAAAACGTGGCCGCACACTTGACAAACAGTCACGACTCTCCCTGACCAAACCGGTTATACTAAAATAGCTATGTAAGCGAACACTCTTTCACTCTATGGAACCCAACTAGGGATATAATTACAACTGTTTACAAAATAACAAAGCAAATAAACAACATAACTCAACTTCATCACAAGTATGTATCTTCATCATCTGCATACGAGGTTTATATCTCTTCATTGAGTCGAAACGCAAGAGTATGCTCTACATATTTCTGAAAAAAGTAATTACGTCAAATGTTGACTGACTTTTTAACACCAATTGTTAGACTGTTATTTACACACCGAATAAACGACGGATTTTCGATTTCCGATTAATTCCTGATCATGACACGGAGCACAAGGCGGGTGTGACCGGTTGGCGTTGGATATATACTCCTTCATGGCACCTGATCCCACCTCTGATGTTTTGGAGATCAGTGTTTTGTTAGCCTTAAAATTTATATTTATAGCGTGGATTTTGAGCTTGGATACTGTTCGTTATCCCAATCTATTTCCTTATAAGACTGCTTTATAGTGCATCAAATAATGATGCCAGTTCTCAGGATGACTTCATCAATAGTCAGAGTAATAAAACAACTAAATAGATTAGATGAGTATATCAGAGCTTAATTCAGCGACATCACATGATGAAAGCATACTGTTTATATTAAGTTGATATTCTATATCATGAAATGATTTATTTAAAAATAAGATTGCCACTTTTCCTAAGTATTATGAATAAAATTAAAATTTGTGAAAGTCCAATGATGTATCAATAAAACCCATCAAAAAATGGAATGTTTCAATAACTTTTAGATGAAATAAGGTTTTTAATATATTTTCGTGTGAAATGCTATTACAATATATAAGTCATGATATCATACAGAAAATATTAACTTCAAATCTGGGTCTATGCACCTTTAAACGCACTTAAAGGCAGATATTTTAAGCACCGCCTTCAAAACACCTGGTCTGGGTAGCCCTGTCAATCAAGTGCATGAAGGTCCATCATTGGATGCTGGAACTTGATTGACATTTACTTACTAGTCCCTGTGTATACCCTGTACACGTTGTTTGGCTCTCCTGGAGACCTTCAAATTTACTTTTGATCCTTTGATGTTTACCAAACAGGGTTTAGAAAAATTGCATTACAATGAAAAATTTTAGCTTGATTATATGAATTAAATATACCTTTAGTATTTGAAAGGGTTATGATATAATAATTTTTTTTTTTAATTTATTAAACTTTGGTACATGAAATATTTTTTAATATGCTAAACAGTAATCTAAAGTTAGATTTTAAGTTTAGAGCAACACTGTGTGAAGTAATGAAATTTAAAAATATTTATTAATGTTTCTAATCATGGGTAACATATTTTTCTTTGATATTAAGATAAGAATTTACAAGCAATCTTTTTTAGCATATTTCATGGTGACAAAGAATAGGTTAAACCTAGATATTTTTTAATGAAATGTAGTTAACACGGCCCTCTTTTCATTTAATAGATGGGATCTTGGGGATGAATGAAATAAGTCAAATTAGGTTGTTACTAGAGGATTTCTTTTAAATTAACACATACATTAACATCTAAAATAAACTTTGTTGTTATGTTTGAATTTATGGTGTGATATCATCATAATTGTTTTAAATGGGTAGGGATGTTTTCAAAAATTTAAAAATAAATCAACATAGATTATTGAGAATTTTTTTTACTTCTGATTTAAAATTGTCTATAAATCCCTAACGCAGGTAAAGTTTGACATCTGGGTATTTCACTGTGTATTAAATCACTCCCTGTGTATAGGGATTAGGAGACAGATGACCACAGGTAGACGGCTAGTCCCAAGGCATTCGCACCTGTACAAAATAAGCCCCTCCCTCACCTGGAATTTACCACCCGGTAAAAAAATCTTTGCCTTTAAGAATATTTTTATATTGTTAAAATAATCCTCAACTGGGCATTATGGCACGAAAAATAAAAATAAAACTGGTATTCTTGAGCGATGTAGTGAAAGTAGAGAGAATTTTCTGTAAAGCATTATTTTTTAATGTAAAGTTTGTATGAAACATGTTTATTGTCTTATCTATTTAAGCATTCAATATACTGTTACAGTACAGTAATAAGTACAATTCTTATCAAAACGTGAATCTTATTACACTCTGTGACATGAAGATGACGTGTTTCAAAATTCTTAATCTTATCTCAATATTTCTAATTATATATAATAAATAAGATATTTTGATTCTTTTTATATCTTTTCTATCTTGTCAAGTCTTAATGGAATTCTTTCATCTTTGGTAACAAAGAGGTTGTACAATTGTAGTGTTTAAGGAAGACTAGTTGGAATATTTCAAAGGAACTTGTGTCCAATCCTTTTGTTGTAACATCTAAACAATAAAATATGTTCAAATCAATGTTTCAAAAGTAAATATTAATTACCTTTTATCATAAGAAAGGTATGCTGTTTGTAATTATATTACTTTTAAGTAAAGTATATACAACGATCGAGTCTTTTAGTTTCAGTGCCATATCTTTGCTAATGCAAAATTTATGTATTCTCAATACAATAAAATTTAGAGAAATCAGAGAATGAGTAACAAAGAATTATCATATTTTTTTGAAATAAAATACATTTATGACATGGATGTTATTGGGGGATATATGCATAGATCTTCGACGAACTAATAGCTATTTCCTCTTCTTCTTAAGTATACAACAAATTATCAGGAATAAATAAAACATGAATAAGTAAGAACTCGTCGTAATTCTATATGTATTGTAAGGTGCTCATTAAAATCTCTGATTTTAGGATGAATAATACATACTCAGTTTTGTTTTCCAAAATTCAAATATCTATGAGCACTAGAATATGTCCCTCTCTCATTTTATAAGTAAACTTTGTTAAATTCATCAAAAACCAAACTACTTCCAAATGACGTTTATTGTCTTTAAGTTTAAATACATTTTAATGACCTATTACGGATACACAAGCTCGATAGTGGTGTTGAGGCGCTTGCCGTGGTCGACACACATGTCGTAGTTAGTCTTGCTATAGTACTGAAGATCGTTCATTGGGGTGTGGTGTCCAGCAGCGTATAGGGCATACATCCTTTTCTGTTAAGAAATGAATACAAACTATAAATAAACCATATTTTCAAAGCATTTGATCTCAATTGCGGTCGTTACCTGCTGTGGTTATAATAACAGGTTAAATTATCAAACTAAATCTAAAACTTCACAAACGTTTCTGTACAAAACATTTAGCTGTTCAAAGCAGGAATATTTTATGGGAAATCATATTTGATAATAATTGCGTATTTCGTCATTACTAACCTCGATGTCTAAAGCAGTTTGTGGATCATGCACAGTATCCCGTTCATCGTATGGTACATGGTAACACATACATAATCTAGTTAATCTCGTCACGTGGATAGAGCATATGTAATGCTAAAAAACAGGGGGAAATGCTTTTAGTATGTATAGGCGTAAAAATATTAGTATGGCATAGATTTATAAAAAGTGTATTTTTTAAAAATTCAGTTGATAACAACGCCTTCCAAAATAATTATATATACGCAGTATTGTTATAAATTAATAAAGTAAAGTATATAACACGTTTAGTTATGCAATATATATATACATATATGGAACAGTATTCAAGCTCAAAAGTATATCAAACAATACATAGTGGGAGCAGAGCAAAAACGGACCTCCACAACATCAGAGGTGGGGTCAGGTGCCATGGATCAACTAAATTAATAAAATTATCAATCAATACTTACAGAAATGTTATCATAAAAGTAGAATGTGTAGCCGTATTCGAAGGACTCAGGGGTCGGTTTTTGTGTCGTAGTTGGGGTTGTGGGCTTCGGGGTTGTAGTGGATCTGTGATGATGATGATGTCCTCCAAAGACCACCGCCTATTATTTCGAATTGAAAATAGTCCTTCAGAAAGAGAGCACATATAACTAAGCGAATCTCCTAAAAAATTATTGAAATATACCGATAAGATTATATTATTTTGCAATTTAAGTGTTTTACAACCATAATTACGTACTTAAACTTTATAAATTAATTGATAAATTTTATTTAAGTTATCTATTTTTCATGAATTTTACACTTATACTAAAAGAACAAGTAAGGGGTAAGAACAAAGATCAGAAATTCTCGTAAAAATGATTATATATATAAAATGAAGGATATGGAGATAACGAACGGTATTCAATCTCAAAGTCCATAAAACAATACAAAATAAGAGCAGAGCAAACACGGACCTTTGAAACATCAGAGGTGGGATCGGGTGCCATGGAGGAGTGAGCATCCCCAGCCGACCAGTCACACCCTCCGTGTGCTCTTTGTCATGATCAGGAAATAACGGAAAAATCCGTCGTCAATTCAGTGTATAAATAATTATAATGGACTAGCAATTAGTATGAAAAACGTCAGTCAGCATTTGACTCAATGATTTATATAAATTGTTATGAAAACTACGACAAAACAAAAACTATTTCTAGAAAATGAAAATTTGGTTTTCTATAAGATATAAACATTGGCAGCATAAAATTGTTGCTAAAAATGAAAATAATAATGTGGTTCGGAAGATCTTGTGGGATTTTACCAAAAATTAATTTGGTAGAAAACAATTTTTTGTCCAGACAATGAACAATTTGATACTGTAACTTCAATGAGAATGGATGTTCATGCATGCCCATTTGAAGATTATTCAATAAAACCTCCTGGAAAAAGAGTAACATTGTAATTGGCTTTAACATATGATTGACTGTTTCTTATCAAATTAGTTTGGTTAAAAGAAAATTATATTTACCATCTTTTGTGGATTTGGACGTAATTTGTTTGACTACCCAGTCTCTTTAAGGTCAAGATCTAGTAAATGAAAGGTGCCTACAGATTTATCAAATTCAAGAAATGAATTCCTTTAATGATGCTTTATAACTTTAGCTTGGTCAAAAAAGGTGTTTCGGGGCATAATTTGTATGAAAATAAGATGAAAAACCATATTTTAAACAGTCATTTTCATTGAAAAATTAAGAAAATTAGTCATGAATATGGGAGTTTTTTTTCCATATCACACAAACAAAATGTATCCAGATTGCCTACAGTCTTTCAGAAAACGGTAATTTGTATGTTCTTGGTCTCTTCTTTTAAAAAATGTTAAATTTAATATAGGTATCCGGACTACTTTTCAGATGATTTCAAAATGAATTCCATGAAAATACTTTATTTTCTACATAATTCTATTAGAGCCGTAAAGCACGGGAAAAAGAAAGTTGAAACTGATTATGACGTCATAATGGATCTAGCACCAAAATGTTAGTCTAAGGACATTTACTAGATTTTGACCTTAAGGTCAAGATCTAGTAAATAACTTGAGACATATTTTTTTGTGCTAGATCCATTATGACGTCATAATCAATTTCAACTTTCTTTTTCCCGTACTTTACGGTTTTAGCAGAATTATGTAGAAAATAGGATATTTTCATGTCATGCAATTTGAAATCATATGAAAAGTAAACCGGATACCTATATTAAATTTGATATTGATTTAAAGAAGAGGCCATGAGCATACTAATTACCGTTTTCTGAGAGACTGTAGGCAATCTTGATACATTTTCTTTGCCGAATACGAAAAAAACTCCCATATTTATGACTAGTTTTCTTAATTTTTCATTGAAAATGACAGTTTAAAATACAGTTTTTCATTTTGTTTATCTAAAAATTATGCCCCAAAAAGACTTAATTTGACCAAGCTAAAGTTGTAAAGCATCAATAAAGGAATTTATTACTCAAGTTTGATAAATCTGTAGGCACCTTTCATTTACTAGATCTTGACCTTAAATAAGATTAATACAAAAAAAATACTTACTGCTACAACCAAAAGGAATATGGGACTATACGAGATGCTGCCTGCTGCCATTCTAGAAACCATGCACTCAGTTTATGCCTTATCGAGGAATCGGAGAATTTACGTTTACAAATAGGGACAAATACGAAGTTCACGTGAACTTTGGTACGTTTATTTACAAACTAAACGCTAATTCCTGCTCGGATCTAGATCTGTTCATCTTAAGAGGTTTTTTTGGCTAATTCAAAAGAAAGTATATGAGCTTCGAAGAACCCGAACCACTTTTTATAGAATGTAAAAAAAAAAAAAGAGTGAAGAAAACGATTATTGTTCGATCTCAAAACCAATTGCAAGCAGGAAAAAACATGGACATCAGAAAACAGGGTAGGATCAGATGCCTATGGATAGTGAGCATTCCCTGTCCACAGTCATAGGTCCATGAACTTTATGCGTTAATCAAGTAGACGAATTGTGCCGTTGTCAAAAGTTAAATGGGTTATTTAGTATTGTATGAAGTATGGCAGCTAAAATAAGACTTAACCATAAGTTGCAGTGTATTTGCCAAAGGAAAGTATAATCATACGTTATATTTGATTTTACATCATCACTAGTTACACGAAAATGAAAAAAGGATCCAAAGGCAGATTCTGTGTTGACATTTATTTCTAGTTCAGTGAGATGTGAAGTGAAAATTGTAAATTGATAAAACAATTAAAGGTCCTCGGGCAGTATTCAAGCTCTAAAGTCTTTTTAAACCTTACATATAAGGAACAGAGCAAAACGCAAACCTCCAAAAACATCAAAAGTGGGATGAGATGACATAGAAATGTGAGCATCCCCTGCCGACCGGTCACATTCGCTTTGTGTTTACTGTCAATTAGATTAAAGGCCACGACAAAATAATTTCTTTACATGTAAAATTTTTATGTAAATTTCATTTCCTAAGAAAACAGAAACAGATCTGTCAATAAATGTTTAACGGAAGGTCATTGATAACCATGTATTTCATTACTCTCTACCATCGGCTGATACATTCGCCTCTGTCGTTTGCTCGCGTATATCACAGTGATAAACACAAGAAATAGTGCGTTTGCTTTAACTGGACATAAATTAAATTTTATGTTTTATCAGACATTTAATACGTTATGTCAAAACTCTTGACGTGAGCCCATTGCAGAGGTGTCTGAGAGAGGAACGAACGACAACTATGCATGGAAGATTGGTAATTCTTACGTCTTTTATGCTATGTTGCCACTTTATTATAAAATTAAAACAAACAAATCGTTTAAAGTTCCAACTTACATTTAAGAAAAAAAAATAATAATGAAAACAAAGCACTTTGGCTATCGGTTTTTATTTAATAAAACAAAAAGCATATGCATTATTCATTATAAGACTTTTTTAAGAATTTAAAGTTTAAACTTCACTTTAAAGTATAAAGTTCTATGTTTGCTACGGTTGTTTAACGTTATTTGCGCTAATCTGTTCTGATATACTATTTGAGTATTCTTCAAAATTTTCAGATATTATAGATACACTATTCTTGGAAACACGTTTTTCTCTTTTTTCTTTATTATCGTCTGTGTTATTTTGAGATCCTTTACAAATTGTGACGTCACAATACTCCCATTCAACGTTCTTTTTCGTTGTGAAGCACCATGGTCTTTTTCTGCGCATACGGAATGGGTTCCTGCAGTAATTATGCTCCCCTAGACCGTCTGGATTTACATCTGCGGTAATGCCTGCCAGTAGACTGTGCCGTTGGGGGTATTTAGATGTCCAGTCTTGACACGTGATCCCCGATACAGTGTGCTGAAGATTCCCGCGATAATCTCGCCCATCCTCAAACTCTAGAGGTAAGCACTTACCTATAGGAGAAACCAGACAATATAAATACAGGAAGAAATTACATAAAAAACTCTATAAAAAGGAATTTTATTCATATCCAATATTAAATTCCTGACTATTTCTGTAACTCCTTTTTTGCCCAAAGGATAATTTTGATCGCATATAACATATATTACATACGTCTCGCCTTCCGTTCACAAATGAAGGAGAATGTGTGATCTGGAAGCTGTTTGACCGATCCTGTCCAAGCCCCTTCCCAGGCAAAATCAGCTGTCGAGTTTTCGCGTCCAAGAACCATGGTAGAATATCCCTCTGGGGGACCACTATTCCAAGCAGTAAACGTCATAGATTTCGGCTTCCGGTCCTCTCCATTGTCCCATACAAAGGTTTCATTTATTCTACGAGCACCAGTTCGCCATCTTGTCGACCTTTTAAAGTTTTTCTTTAAGTATTGCTTTAAAAATCTATCTTCGTTTGCAGTGTTGATATGGACCAGAGTGCTAAAGGACTCCGTGCACGCTTTGTAGGCGGCGGCGTACTGATGCCGAGGGCGCCTAACAAATCTGTAGCAGCTACGTTTATGTTTTATCCAATCTTTTGGGCATGCTGCAAATATAAGAACCGACTTTAGAACTTTTCTATGTTATCAGAATTTATATAGAGATGTCAAAAATATATTTGGTTACTGCATACATATCTTTAGTAACAAGTCACTAACTTGTTTCTTCATTATCTTGCTTCCGATTGCAAAAGTACATATCTCGAAGTTGTGCAATGTCGATATTGCTGAGACCATCACGCTGACCGATCCTGAGAGCTAATTCTTTTCCTATACCTATCACCTACAACATAAAATATACGTAAGATCATCAAACATTTATTCTAATGAATCCCTGTACTTAATATCGACCACAACTTAATCACATGCCTTAATTGTCTTGAGTCCATTGTTGGTAAACGTCCGTTCACTGTAATGCATAATACTGGAATAATCGTAAGCGTACCCTCTTGATACGGCAATTGTTTTATTTAGTTTGGCAAAATCTCCAACATAATTTGGGGAGACGTTGTCTGTGTTAACCTCCACGAATTTGTCTCTGTCAGATCGGGCCTTAAATAAACAAGAAAACAGGATAAAAAAAACATTTTCGAATTAATTTTTCTTCCTACCTAAAAACTCATTTAAATTTTTTTTTTCAAAAGTTTAAGCATTTTTAGTGATAACCATTTTCTACAATTAAAGATAGATATGATGAATTTTAAGATGAATACCTGCTCATGCCAGAATCCCAAGGCATGGTTTATTTCGTGAATTGCCGTACCCTCTCTCCCACATCCGTAACCGAGACTGAGGTTTTGTAGGCCCCCCACGCGGCCTACATTGGACCAGCAGCTGTAAAAGTAAAGGGGAAGACATTTAGCATTCAATTTTTAAAATATTCAGAAAGGTAGAATTAAGAAGAGTAAAACGAAATCCCAGTATTTGGAAAATAGATACAGTATACATGATATCGTCAATTAGGTAAGTGTTGAAAGCAATCATGTAAAAGAGAATACTGTAGTACATTGTGTGATAGTGTATATAGAATTAAATATGCTTACACTTTAATTTGTATCACAAATAGCATTAACGCTCTGTCTATCGCACACTATTAAAGCTGCAGACCTGTAGCTCTCCGAAAAACATATATTGACAGACCGGACTGTCATAACATTTTTTCCGGAGTGCTACACTTCTGCAGCTAAAACTTTTACCAATATTGAACATTTTATTCTGTATCACATACAGTAACATGTAGTGTATCATCGTCGCAACCCATTCTGTTCCCATGTTTCAGTCATTTAAATGGTATAACATATCTTTTAGAAATAAGCTGTATAATGTACATGTAGTAACAAATATCAAACACTATACCCTGGTTCACTTATAAATCTAACGAAGTCCGGGTTTTTCTTCCGTTTCTTTTTGAATACTATACACGTCCTGTTTGATATATGTTCCATTGCCTTCTTGACCGCTTTCCTGGCTGACCTGGCTGATGAATAAATTTCTCATAATTAAAATGTTAATCAATAAATAATTAAAGTGTTAATTAATAAATAATTAAAGTGTTAATTAAAACATATATGATATGAAAGTATACAAATTCTTTTAGTGTTGTTGAAATACATTTTACATACGTTGTCAAAATTGCAGCAATAAAATGCCATATGATATAGTAACAACAGTTGGTATATATTTTTCAAATAATTGTTTAACATGGAAAATAAACGTTGGATTATTTAGATTGAAAAATAACATAGTTCTCAGGAGTCTTATAAGTATGTTTTCTATCACCAAAAAAAAAGCAGAAATAATATTTTGATAGAGAAAAAAAAATTAATTCATTTAATGCAGATTTCATAAAGGAACAATAATAGTATGCTTTCACAAAAGAAAAAAATCAAATACTTCAAAAAAGTGTTTTTTGAAACATTTTCAAAAACTTGTTTTAAAATAGTTGGTAGAAAAATGACATTGTATTTTAATACATACTTTTGTAATTTTATACATACATTGCAAAATATATTCAATCGTATATGAATGTTGTTTGGAGTTTGGTGTACGATGGTAATTTGACGTTTATCATGACAATGGTAATATTAATACACCCGTTTATTAGAAAATGACCCTTTAATTTGAAAAGGGTATTTTGAAATAGAACATTAAAGAGATTAGAGCATTCATTTTCCTTTCAATAGTTTATATTGTATGATTAATTATCAAAATAAATAGGGCGTGAAGTGAGATTGTAAAAAAAAAAAAATCAAGTCGTGTACTATTACAGTGTAAAAAAAAAATTGGGTGATACTGAGTTAATCTTAAATTTAACCTTCTCTGGGCAGAAATCATATCCATATCAAGGCTATTTTTAAAAAATGAATGAAATGGCTTAAAAGTCGGTAATAATTAAAAAAAATTATTCTTCTCTATTTAGGAACAATTCGAAGAACTCTACAAGAAAAAAATCAATAATTCAGTTTAAATAGACATTCCTATCTAAAATATAACGGAGACCAAAAGCTATAACTCACAAAGCGATGGCGCAAATTGGTAGTACATTATCCCATCCTTCCATAACCGGTCTTTCATACGAGTTGTCGCTCGTTTTCGACGTCTTTTAACGGGTCCGTACATCATGTCTGCAGCTATTTCATCAAGGACGATGTCACCATTGTAAAATGCACTGTTACCTGAATACAGAATATAGTGAATAGTGTAAATGCTTTTCATAATTGTTTCCTTCAATCCGTATCTTATACAATGGAATCATCATTATGTTGATCAGGGAGGACCAATGCTCGAGAATTTTGTGGGACACCCTCATCCAACAACTTACATCTCCGCAAACAATTATTTTGTCAATATAATATGTATATTATTCATTGAATTGTCTGAATATACGAGTTTATCACGAAATAACTACCCTTTGAACCAATAAAATTTCGCTTAACCACGAATATTAAGACTCCCAACGAATTTAAATGATTCAACAGTATTAAACAGAATATATTTTGAAGAATTTTTTTAATCTAGAGGATAAAGCTTAGATCTTAAGTAGGTGAAATGTTAACTTACCAGTCCCTCTAGGTTTCACCCGTTTGTTTTCCTTCATAAAGCATAGTGAGGGCGGGCATATATCTGAAATTAACTCTCAAATGTTATTCATTATCCCTTTACTTTCATTATTTGTATGTAAAAAGACAAAAATACGAAGTAATGCAATGAAAACAAATCGTACTATGAAGCAGAAAGTCTTAATGTTCTAGAAAAAACAGGACAAAACTTTACTATTTAGTAAGTTGCGTGAAGAGAATAGTTAATATATTGAGAGGTAGCTAAAGGAAGAACTGAACTCTGCTCTCTCGGTGTATTGATTAATGACAAAGTTCTATTTTATTGGGAAGCGACTGAATGGAAAGTTCCAAGTTCATTTATTACTCAAAACCATTTAAAATAAATACATGAGAACAAAGAAAAATATATACAACATATAAATTCAAGTCAGAGGTGCAAGTATTTGAAATACAAATTTATGAGAGAGAGAAAAAGGGAAACAATTTTATTTAAACGTATTTTATTGAACACAATCAATGGGATTGGACACTGTTTATACCAACTTAGATTGTCCTCTCCAACACAAACAAAATAACAAAATTATATAAACTTGATATACAAGCATTAAATATACATCTGTACAACAATATAAAAAAGAAGGAAGAGGGTCCAGAGAAATAAGAAAGGAAGGGAATAGGGGTGCAAGGAGAGAAGAACGAAGGAGGGGTTGTAAAAGATACAGAAAGGAAACGGAAATACATGTATATATATATTTAATAATGGAATAAATGCGGGAAGAATCATGGAGGACAAACTTAATCAAGTATTTTTAAAGTAAACGTACACTGTACAGATTGTTTCAATGTCTTAGTATATTGTTTTGTTATCAGGTGTAAAAATATAAGTATATTTGGTCTAGTGAAGTTGTATTTATTAACAATGTATATACTTTTTTTTCCAAATTTTTGACAATGCTGTACATTCAAGTATGAATTGGAATTCATCGGCAACATGTTTAGTATTACAAAGTGAACATAATCTTTCATTAACGAGTAAGGATATATATTTTTATCTTACTAGTTTATCTGGTAGATTAGTATTACGGAATTTGGCAATTATTTTCTCTAAATTGAAATTAAAATATATTTTGAAAAAAATCACACGCAAAATTTGTTTTAAAAAGTTTATACATGATACCTTTACTTAAAAGTAACTGAATGTTTGATTTCTGCTTTATTGAAATGTAATTTAAATACAGAGCTCTGCTTTGCTGAAAGTTAACTAAAATACCCGGTATATAAAGGGTTCTGCTTTACTGATGACTTCATGGCAAAGTTTTGCCATTCATTCCTTTACCCAAATCGTTCAGTGAAAAGTCAGTTGCCTGAAAATTACACCTTTACAGTGTGAATATTTGAATCTTGAAAATAATGCTTGCTTTAGCTATGGTTATATGGAAGCTTCATAAAGAACATACATGTACATGTAAAATGTAACCTTACTACAAGAGAAGTTAATGAATTAAGTTAAAATTAAAATAATGAAATACAAAGTTAACAACCGTTTTCAATTTCAAGTCCATACAACATATAAAAAGCAGGATCAGAGCAAACACAGACCTTAAAAACATGAGAGGTGGGATCAGGTGCCATGGAGGAGTGAGCATCCCATGCCGATAGGTTATACCCTTGTACTCCTTGTTATGTTAGGGAAAACGAGAAAATTCGTAGACAATTCAGTTTGTATAATATAATGCAATAAGTTAGAAAACGTCAGTTTCCATTTGACTCATTCTAACTTGTATTTTCTGGCAAAGTCATTGAATCGATCATCATAATAAAAATGCGAAATGATGATTTCAAATGAAACTGTTTCAGCAACTTGTTTTATCAAAAGCTTATACCTAGTTTTAGAAAATTTTCATACGTAGAGCATGCTCTTGTGAATCGAATAGAAGAAGAGATACCCTATATAGACCCCATGATATACAGGTGATCAAGTTATATTGCTAACCAAATTAGGTAGGTTGATGACTGAAATGTTGAAGTCATCATGTTTATCACAAAGCTTTGATGATGGGTTATCATGAACGTCATTTACTGGTAACTGTAAGTAAAATATCCAGATTTAAAGCAGACTGTCAAACTCTGTGGTATCTTTTAATTCAAGCTCACGGGGAAATATAGAGTCGATATACATGGTATGAATAGAATTGAATATTGTTGATTGATAATACGCCGTCGATACATCGAAATGTCGAGCTGAATGTCTTAATATGTTGATAATATTTATCCTCTTGGGGTGAAGGGCTAGATAAAGTTCAAACATCATTGACTTGTGAATGAAATTCTAAAGATGTTTATTCATACTATAGGGTTAGTGTAATCAGGGTATGGCAAAGCTGGGTAGGTCATCTGTTGACATGCAAAGTGACACGGTCAAATATAAGAGATATTCACTATATACTAAATAAATATGTTCAGTTACTAGTATCAATCTGTATTTTTTTTAGAGTAGCTTTTGAAAAGTTTTTTTTTTATTTTAAGTTTAAGATATTTCGAGAAAAATTGTGCATATGAAATTATTGGGTATATTATGATGTCAGTAAGTATTTACAGTTGCTAAAGATTGTTATAGAACACAAAAACGTAAACCTCTTAAATTTGTTGTCATTTCAAAAACCTAATTATCTATCTATTGGAAAGTGTTGAAACGAAAATAAACCATGTACAATGATTTGCGGGTTAAAAATGCAATCTCGCACTTATGGTTTCTAATTGGTAGGAAGATAAACATGTCTACAGATTAAACTAACAGAGAAACAGTTCTATAATGAATCCTTTTTTACTACACTGCGATAAAGCTTCTGTGGCTTAGCGGGAATCCTTTTCTGCAAAGTCGATCGTCTTAAATGAACTACCTATGTACAAATTCTTTACAATCTTTTTCATTGATAACACAAGAATGTAAATATCAAACGTTGCAAATTTTAGTGGATTTAAATAGCCGTCAAGTAGAGAGTCCATTAACCGCGTAAAAATGACCCACAAAAAGCTATATCCTCATTTATTATAATTACCAGGAGACACTGACATATGAAATTTATATAGAATCACCTGAAAGATATTGACCATGAATCAGGAGAGAAAAAAACATGAAAATATAAAATAAAAATCCCTTTGTTTTCATTCCATACATCAATTACTACTTACGATTATTGACCTGCCAGAAATCCCAGTATTTGGCGCGCTTTCTCATGACAGTGATGACGATTTTGGCCGTTGGCATTCCCCCTTTCACATTCACCTGAACGGATGGTATATACCGTGCTTTTGAAGAAGACGGAACTCCAGTTAGAACACAAATAAATATTGCAAAGTCCCTGAGTATCATTATTGCAAAGTGCTCATCAATTGCTGCGATCGCACATGAACTTGTTGATATTGGATGCTCACTATGGATTCTGGCAAAGCCTTAATCCTGGCGTGTATGTCTTGTTACATGAATCATATTATAACCTAGTCTTTTCATATTCTTTATAAATAAAACTAGGCCACTAATATTTATATAATATACCCCGGATTGAACGGGGTGCACTCTGCATTGTTCCGCTCCTGACGTCACGGTGTTTTCATCTCAGTTGTTGATATAGCACATCATTCATTAGAAACGGAAATGCATGGTACATCTATTTCTGAGGTCAGCGAGCCATACAGCGGCCTTCTTAGTGGAATTTTAAACCCCACTCTATTTGTTTATTAATGACTACATATATATGCTCCCTTCGAGTAAATATTGACAATTGGACATTATGGATGGTACATTTAGATTTGAGCTATCGTAAATTACTGTCTTGACCAAGACAAGAATGATAAAAGGCTTAGAGTGTCACCAAAATTATGAAGAATTCGATAGATAATGGCGAACTATTGAGTTTAAGTCCAAAAAGGCAGCAAATTTACTGTAGGGCAAGGCTAATATTACACTGATTAAGAGAAAAATTAAAAGATCGTCTTTATAAACACTCTGCAAAATCACTGCATTTTGCAGAAATCAAAAAAATATATAGAAACATAAAAGTATGCTTACCGATGTGCCTTACATGTGAAATATTTTTTTTTCTTCACAATTACCTTTCTAGATTTATTTCCTTTCGAAAACATTGAAGAATTCCTAATTCTTTAAAATACATTTGTAGCTAATTTAATAAAAATATAAAGAATTAATTGTCGATTTAGAAATGCTTCTTTTTTAATTGTTAAAAAAGTCTTTATACTGACATGAAGCAGATCAGGAAATTTCATGAATTAACCGACAACTGCGAGCATTTCTTCTTGACCGGGTAAGTGCTTTGAACTAGGTTAAATCTTGACTATAATACCATGTCCTATGTATATAAAGTGGAGTATTTTCCGTTTCGTGATCATTGTCCGTGTTAAAAACCTAATCATTGCTTCAAACCCTTTGTTGGACGTGTCATTTAAATAAAAATAATATTTTTGCAGGGATTTGCAGAGATTGTTAAGAAAATAGCTCCGATCAGAGCTACCTGAAGGGTCGTGTCCAAATGCCACCTAATTTTTACTTTTTTTCCAATGAAATCAAAGAATTGCATTCATTGTTGTTAATTCAGTAATATTTTATATATTATCTAGCTGTTGGAATTTCTATGAATACTAATTGTGATTCTTTATGAATCAGAACTTATGTAAAGAGCATTCATGATACAATTAAAAAGAATTACTTCTCTTTCAGATATATTGCTATTTGCTTTATCAATAATAACTTCATTTATACATGTTTGTTGACAAAATTTTTCACAGAGAACTTGAAATAAGAAAGATTTGGAGATAACGAACAGTATTCAGTCTCAAAGTCCATAAAACAATACAAAATAAGAGCGGAGCGAACACGGACTTCCGATACATCAGAGGTGGGTTCAGGTACCATGGAGGAGTGAGCATCCCCTGCTGACCGGTCACATCCGCCGTGTGCTCCTTGTCATTATCGGGAAATAATGGAAAAATCCGTCGTCAATTCTGTGTATAAATAATGGACTAAGAATTAGTAGGAAAAACGTCAGTCAGCATTTGACTCAAGGATAAATTGCATTTGCTGACAAGGTCATTGCATCGACCATAGAACTTACGAAAGGATAACTTCAAACGAGACGGCTGATATTCTTGTTTCATCAACTTGTTTGTCAATAATTTACCTCGTTTTAGAAATTGTTCATACGTAGAGCAGCACAGTATCTTAAACATCTGCTTCATGTTTGGATATTTTACTAGCAATTTCTATAGTGGTAACCTTACAACAAAACTCTTGAGATAAACGTGATGATTTCAACTTTTCTATCGTTTCCCTACTTATGTAACAGTATAAACCTTTGTCACCTGCATTGAAGTTGATGTCTCCCAGATGATCTGGTACTCAAGAGCATATTCTGCAGACGATCTTTATATAAAAGCTATTTACCAACAAAATACATGATGAAACAAGTATACTAGCATCAACAGTTTTGTTTAAAATCGTCATTTCTCAAGTTCTATAGTCGAACACTATCGCCCTATCGACAATCACAATTCAGGTCAAATGCTGATTTACGTTTTTCAATCTAATTGTTAGACCATTATTTTCGAACCGAATTTTCTTCAGATTTTCCCGTTTGTCTGTACATGTCAAGGATCAAACGGTGAGTTTGTCCACTCGACAGGGATGGTTATTTCTCCATGTCTGGTCCCGCCTCTAATGTTTTGGGTGTGTGTGTTTACTCTGCTCATGATTTGCATTGATTAAATGGACTTTGATCTTAAATATTGTTCGTTTCTCAACATTCCATTACCTCTACTCGTAGGCCTACTCAATGTATATCAGTAAAACCGAAAAAAAGTCGACAAATAGTTTGTCAATTTTTTTTTCACAGTTGGATGTTTTACTGATTAAGATGATCACGGCAAAGGAACAACAAAATTAATGTACAAGCTGACTGCTGATGGTTTTCCACTCTGTTTTAATCACATTGATGATCAATGTATTTTTATGCCTGCTTTTTATATCTGCTAACGTTTTCAATACTCATGAGCATGCTCTGGGAAAAATCAATTTTTATACCGATGTTGTCTCATGACAAATTGGTTAATTTTACAGGACTTTCTACCATCTCGTTTAAGTCAATTGCAAATACTTGCAATACAATGCTTGCATATACAACATTGCAATGGTATTTTCACCTACTTTATCATACCAATATGCTTATTTAATTTGACTAAGGAATCTTCCGTTTTCATGAGCATTACATTGAGTATGTCTTTCCACTAAGCCAAAATTCTGAAGATTTCGAGGAATACAGATTTTGGCATTTTTTGAAAACTGTTCTACAGATAAGGACAGGAAGAAAATAAAGTTAACGTAATTATTTACAGATAGTAAAGAGGTATATGGACATAATACTATACCTTTTAAACTTTAATCATACAATTCCAATTAAAATACTAGTATTTACGTAATGTCGAGGGAATATGATGTCAATTCTGATCAGTGTTGAAAATATAACAGTTTGAGTTCACAATATATTGTTTTACAAAGAAATGCGAGGACGTTGGAGGTTTTCCAAATTCACACATACTTCATTTCTTGTAATATAAGCTTGGTACAACTTAGTCAATGTTAAATAGAGTTGTGTTGAAATTCAATTAAAATTTAAATGATATATACTTTTGTTCAGGTCAAATTTCCTATAAAGGAACAAGAAAAATCGTCAACAAGACCACCAAAAACATATATCTCTCCAACATAAACTGCATTATATAAAGTGCATTATTCTTCTTCTTAAAATTTTCCCAGTTTGTAATAGGTGCAACATCAAAAAACATCTACGGGGTGTTTCTCTTCATAGGTGCAGTCAATAAGCTACTCTTATAAACAAAAATCGGAAATGTTTCTATACCTTATATTGTTACAACGCTGGAAACTTGTCTATTTTCTGGGATGATAAAATGTAAAATACAGTCTAGGTTGGCAACGTTTTCCACTCTATTTCATTTAAAAATCTTATAGTATCGGTTTTTTCACAAAAACCTAACGGCTATGACGATGATTTGTACCGGGAATTAATAATATTTGTAAACACTCATGTCAGTTTTTTCTAACTAATTCGTGTTTAGAAATTGTTAACTTGGTTTAATTATCTGCAGATGTGACTTACGCAGATAAGAACTGAGCTAATTATTTCTTAAAATAAACATTATATGAAACGACACCTCATTCGCTTTCTGAAATTAGAGTTTTACTTATAAATCATTATTTAGACACTTATCATAACATTAGTAACTCAAGTGTCGAAATTTGATTAGGTTTTTATATGTCATTAAAAGAGTCTAAAAGGGAAATACCTAAAGTATTGCCTGGGGAATTTCTTATTTTGGAGAATTATCTTCTAGGTTTTCTGGCATACTATAAAGACCTCACTTTATACGATGATACAAAAACTGTTTAAATCAAAATGCAACTGATAAAAAATAATCAGAATTAGAATCAGAAAATTTTATTGAGGATCGGATTTTTACAACAAGTAACTTAAGCTCTGTAGAACTTTTGACCGATAAAAATACACAATACATGTTGGGAAAAAATTATTATAATGAGCTTCATACACTCTTAACGCCGATTGAGGTAAATTTGGAAGGGATAAATGGATTGTTGCAGAATTAATTCACTCTTTTATCGAAACTTGGGCAAAAAAGATTTGAAATGTTTAATTTTGAACGAATTTTAAAATAACGTTTTACTTTATTTCAGATGCCTTGTCTTGGTTGTATCCAGTTTTATATTACACAGATAATATCAATACTAAGAATTTCATACCAACGTCATTGTAATCGAGAAATACTACATTCTAGGGATATTAAAGTATATTTTACTAACTGAGAGGCCATTATTTACACAATAAATTGTCGACGGTTTCTTTAGTCGTTATTTTCTCGATCATTACAAGGAGCACACAGCGCGGGTGTGACCAGTCGGCAGAGAATGTTCGCTCCTTCATGATACCTGATCCCACCTCTGTTGTTTAAGAGACCCGTGTTTGCTTTATTCCTGATATATATTTTTAATGGACTTTTGAGCTTGAATTCTGTTCGTTATCTTTATATATTTCATGTAACATATCTACGACATAGAGAAAATAAACCTTAATTTTGTTTGTTTTACTTGTTATTCTATATCATATTTTCCTTACTAATAATGCCATTTACTCGTAATTATATTTTTAAATTTAACGTTTAAAAATAAAAAAATCTTTACCTGTTTTTTCAAATCAAATCATTTCTAATTAGCTCAAAATCTGTTTTAAAAAGGTATGCATGGTTAGAATATTGGTAGTCTAATTCTAAGAAATTAATACGGATTTAGTTATTTTTCTCGGAAAAACACTATGAAACGTTATTAATAGATTAATGTCAGAGAGATGTTCTTGTATTATACATTTTCACAGCATTAAACAGCTACTTGTATCATAACATAACATATTATTCAAAACGAGAATAAGTCAAATGTCATTGGCAGTGTCTAAATGGGGCATGACGGTATTATATCTAATTATAGCTAAGCTGTTTCGAACATATTTTATAACATAATATAATATATTTTTCTGAATTCTCTGAGGTTATTCCATATCTTTGAACTTTTTTGCTTATTGTGGTGTTTTTCTATATATTAAACTTGTTAAATTACTAATTCTGGTAAAATATCAACGTCTCTTATTCAATCAATTATATGATAAAAATACAAGTTACATGTGACACTTAAATTCTAAAACATTGTAGGCCATTTTATGGTGGCATATTTCTGCCCCTTACATGCAAGATAAACTATGTTATCGTGCAAGAAATTTATGTCAACATGCAAGATATTATGTCTAAATGTACATGCAAGATAATTATGTTGACATGCAAGTTACAAATTTTGTATAAGAATCTGATTTCAATATGGTTAAAATCACTTACGCAAGCCCGTATCTGACATCGTAGATGCAAGATGCAACATACTTATGACAAGTTTACTTATGTTAACATGCAAGATACTTATGTGAATATGCGAGATAATTATGTAGACATGCAAGATATTTATGTTCACATGCAAGATAATATGTTGACATGCTACTTATTTAATTCAACGTGTGACTTAGTTATGTCAACATGCGAGTTTTGTTTTTACATACAAGATATTTATGTCAACATTCAAGATAAAAAGTTGCATATTAACTTATATATCTTGCATTTTCACATAATTATCTTGCATGTTAAGTTATTGTTAACATAAATTAGTCGCATGTTGACATAATTATATTGCATGTTGACATAAATAAATTGAATGTTGACAGAATTATCGTGCATGTTGACATAGATTAGTCGCATGTCTACATAATTATGTTGCATCTTGCATCTAAAATGTTAGATACAGGCGTTAGTGAGTAAATTTGTCCATATTAAAATTATCTTTTCTTATAAGATTGTTAACTTGCATGTCAACATAATTAACTTGCATGTTGACAAAAATATGTTGCATGTCTACATAATTATGTTGCAGGTTAACATAATTCATATTGCATGTAGGAGGCAGAATATATTCATATTATTTTAAGTTATAAAACTCATTTAATATATCAAGGCTTGTATAGTTCTGTTTTTAAATTAGGATACACTGGCAGAGTAACACAGACGCACAAAGAAATACAACGTACAGTTACTTATAGAATAAACTCCTCAAAAGGGTTCAGTCTACCTATTCCCATTTTTTGAAAATTAGGTAGAAAAAGGTAAGATTTTATGTGGGAATAGGTGGAATTTTTGTGTAAACAAATAATTAACTATATAAACATAGAGATACTTTATAAACAGTGATTAATGAACATATGTTGGAATATAGGATAGGTAAATTTGCTTTTTGAAATAATAAATCAGACTTTTTATTTAATATTTGAAGGAAAAAAATGGGAATTTTTAAGTGAATATTATCACGTTTTCCCCGTGGATTGTATTTTTTAAAATTCAGCTTTTTAAATTCGTTTTTAAAAATATTAATCTAATCATTTAATGTTTTAAAATCAATATATTAAAGTGGGTATGCTTTTCTAAGACTTTAAAAAAATATGTTGAAAAATCCATTTACCTGTATCAAATTAAAATAAATCATTCTTATCATAAGTCTGTTTTTTGTTTTAAAATGTACAAAATATAGGTAAAATTAAGATGGAATGTGATTCGTCTAATTACTGTAAAAATATAATTACTATATCAAAACATCTTTTGTTATTTGCAAGTGGGAATAGGTGGAATTAAGATTTTTTAAAAATGGGAATAGGTAGAAGACACCCTCAAAAGGCAGTAGAAATTATCCAATCAGGTTAACGTTCTAAAAAAACACAATAATATAACTATCAAAACAACGGGATTGTTCCTCTGCCGGTGTGTTTGTATAGTACAAAATTTGAATCCATTGGGTGTCAGTTTTGACGACAACAAAAGTTTGCTCCTGATAAAATTTCAATGTTTTGGTGTGTTTTTATAAAATACCCCCATAATTCAGGAAACCGCACCATATGCTTTTCTTCTCACCTGAAATGTACCTGTTGAGTTTAATTTTTTTAACAAAGAACCAAATTCCTGTAGGCCGGATGTTAAAATCATTACAAATTGTACAAAGTTTTAACATGTTTAACTTAAGCTAAAAAATACCCTGACGTCAATTTTCTTAAGTAGAAAATTAAAACCTATCCGAGGTCGAATGTACTACGTGTAATTATATGTATGTGTTCCAGAAAATTATGTCCTAGCCCTATAAGTCTTACATTACTTTAATTATTAATACATGCATGTATAAGGCTTAACTGGTCTTTTTGTTTTAGCTGAATCAAAACCAATGCACCCAGCTTCGACTTCTTTTTATCAAACTGAACACTTATGTTAATTTGACTGAAAAGATGTGGTTTAAAAACACAGGCCAAACAAGACCCATGCAATGATAGGTTACTCAGAATCCATGTCACTGTGATACAGCGTATGAATACATCAGCTGGTCCCTGTCGACAAAGCAGTAACAACATTGTCTTCGTTTGTAAGGTTCATAAAAAAAAAGATTATTAAATTGTATTCAAGAAGAACTTGGATTTAATTCTACAAGTGGTAATCCTACTTATACTCATATTCCCCTTTCTAAGGAATAAATTCTTCAAAATCACATGTCGACGACGTAAATTGTCAATTAACAATGGTAATTTCCATTCCTACGTCGATACGATATATCCAGGAGAGCTTGAGATAAAAGATACCACATACTCTGACGCATCTGTTTCATACTTGGATATTTTTGGAAAAAGACGTTAATGGTAACCTATCAACCAAGTTACATGATAAACATGACGACTTTAACTTTTCTATCGTCAACTTCCCTTACTTATGCAGCAATATACCTTCATCACCTGCATACGGAGTGTATATATCTCAGTTGATTCGAACACAAGAACATGCTCTACGTACGAACAATTTCTAAAACGAGGTAAATTATTGACAAGCAATTTGATGAAATAAGAATATCAGCCGTCTCGTTAGAAGTCATCATTTCGTAAGTTCTATGGTCGATACAATGACCTTGTCAGCAAATACAGTTTATCATTGAGTCAAATGCTGACTGACGTTTTTCATACCAATTGTTAGTCCATTATCTAAATACACTGAACTGACGACGGATTTTTCCGTTATTTCACGATCATGACAATGAGCACACGGTGGGTGTGACCGGTCAGCAGATGATGCTCAATCCTCCATGGCACCTGATCCCAGCTCTGATGTTTCGGAGGTCCGTGTTTGCTCTGCTCCTATTTTGTATTGTTTTATGGACTTTGATATTGAATTCTGTTCGTTATCTCCATATCCTTCTTTAAAATATTTATATGAATATCTTTTGCTAGCATCAATTATAGAAAGCTCATGGTCATAAGTTATATGGTCTAGATGAAATATAACTATAATATTATTTAAAAAAAAGTAGTATAAATAAAAATCGATGTGGATTTTTCAAAACCCCAAAAAACTTCTGATAAATCAGAAGCACCCAAACATTTGACTTCTTAACGCTTATACAATCATTCCTTGCAATATATTGATGTACTCTGATATTTTAAAAGGTAGAGTTTCCCCATTTACAACATCTTATGGAGTTTTTGGAGAGAAAGTATTCTGACGATCGTTTGAAATTTCAATGAAAAGAATTTGTATTCCTTTTTTGAAAACATATGTTTATATTCTTATGAAGCAAATTATATTAATTTTTATTGTAAAGAGGAAACCTCTTGTGGCAAAAATGCATAATTTAGATATGATGACGATTTTTTAAAGACTTGAATGTTAATGAGATTTTTGAGACCTTTCTTATTTCAGTAAAGCCTTTGGTATGGGGTATGCAAGTACAATGTTTTTTTTTCATATTTGTGCATGACGCTTTTTTTGTTGTTGACTTTCTAGTATTTTTAATACACGTATATGTGGCACGCCAAATTCACATTATGAGCTAAACATAGTTTCACAGTTGATAAACTACACTGTAAACTATAGTTTGCAAACCGCGAACTATAGTTAACAATTCTTTAACTATAGTTTTCATCTGTAAAACTATATTTAATGGTTGTTAACTATAGTTTACGAATGCAAATCTAAGTTTATCTGTCTTTAATAAAACATTAACAATAGATTTTGTTGATAAACATAGATTCACGTCTGTAAACTATAATTTACAATTGTGAACTATAGTTAAGAGTTGTTAATCATAGTTTCAAAAATCGTGAAACTGTATTTATCAGACAATCTATGTTTTGCAATCGCAAATGATATTTTCAGTGTTAAGTATAGTTTACGGTTCTGAATATGGCACGCCAAATTCAGAAAAATGAGATAATCATAGTTTCACTATCGATAAACTAGGTTTATCGGTTGTAAACTATAGTTTACGAACTGTAAACTATAGTTAACAACGTTAATCTATATTTCACCTCTGTAAACCATAGTTAACGCGATAATCTATGTTTCACACCTTTAAACTATACTTAACACCGAAAAAAATCATTTGCGATTGCAAAACATAGATTATCTGATAAATACAGTTTCACGATTTTTAAACTATAGTTTACAAACCCTTAACTATAGTTAACGATCTGATAAATATAGTTTCACGATTTGTGAAACTATGATAAACAACTCTTAACTATAGTTTACGATTGTAAACTATAGTTTACAAACGTGAATCTATGTTTATCAACAAAATCTATTGTTAACGCTTATTACAGACAGATAAACTTAGATTATCATTCGTAAACTATAGTTAACAACCGTTAAATATAGTTTTACAGATGAAAAATATACTTAACGAATCGTAAACTATAGTTTACAGTCGATAAACCTAGTTTATCAATTGTGAAACTAGGTTTATCTCATTTCTGTGAATTTTGCGTGCCATATCTGAAACATAGATTATCGCGTTAACTATGGTTTACAAATGTAAAATTGTTAACTATAGTTTACAACCGATAAGCATAGTTTATCGACTGTGAAACTATGTTTAGCTCATTTTTGTGAATTTGGCGTGCCATATACGTATGTTTGAATAGGAAGTAAAAATTATTTTGAAAGATTGGCGCAGTTTCCTTAAATCAACTGCTTATATATATTTTGACTCGAAATATTTCTGTTAACTCCAAATAAAAGACTGCACAGAGTTTGCTACATCAGGTTTATTTAGATTGTATGTTTAAGGCGTAAATAAATGGCCATTGCGACATCCATTTCATTTTTCACTCGTCAATGACCACTTACATGAATACTGTAAAATCAGCTTCACTTTATGACAAACTTGATGTCATGACATTTTCCATTGCCAGCTTCCCATAAATATCCATGCAGCAATATATTAATATCACCTACATAAAGAGTATATATCTCCCTACTGATCTAGAATGCAAGAACATGTTTTGTTTGAAGTATGGAAATACATCAACCAAACAGTATTCGAGCTCAAAACTCCATTCAAACAACAAAACAGGAGCAGAGAAAACATGGACCTGTAAAACATCATAGGTGGAATCAGGTGACATGGGGGAGTAAGTATCCCCTGATGACTAGTCCCATCCGCTGTACATGTCTACATGCATCCCTTGTCATGGTCGGATGAACGGAAAAAATTCACAGAAAATTCATCGTGTAAATAATGGCCTTAGAAAAATTAGTATGAAAAACTTGAGTCTTCAGTCAGCATTTGACTTCATAGACTTTATGATATATTATACATGAATTGGCTGATATTAATTCTTTGTATCGGCCATAGAACGTGCGAAATGGTGCAGATGATAAGGGTATATTGCTACATAAGTATATGTAGAGGAAGTTGACATTAGGGAAATTGACAAAAGAAATGTTTGCCATCACTTTATCATATTCTTTGTTATATTATCATTTACATCTGTCATGATTTTTTTTCTAGCTTAAGTTAATGTGCTAGACTTTGTGGTATTTTCTATTTCAAACTCACTGGAATACAGTACATGTAATGGGGATATGAATGGAAGTAACTATTGTTAATTGATATTATATCGATCAGCGATATATTTTAATGTCGATCTGAAGGCCACAGCAAGTTTTTTTTTTCATTTCATATAGAAGTTTTAAATTAATTTTGCTTCACAGGAATACAAATAAAGGTCTGATAGTAAAGGGGCGCAATTGTACCAATGAGAATTCCAATATACTATTTGGAGACATGGCCCCAAGGATTATGAAACAAACTTAGACTTAAAGTCAGACCTTCAAATGTCTGTAATATGTTAATTAATATTTTGATTAATCTCTAATTTTTCAGATATCAACACTTCTGTGACAAACTATCATTAGACTGCTTGACTTCTACAACGTTTTAATTCAACCTTAATATTTTGACTTAAGCTTAAGATGTTTCATGATCCCGAGGCCTGATCTCCGAAAGCTTCATAGATATTGTCAATCAGAAACCAGAGTATCCTATTTATAGGTACTTTAGTTTACAGAGTTTTTTATAAATGAATTAACTCTGCACATGGTCTATTCTATGACGCGTTTGGTTTATTGACGAGTTTCATTTTTATTTAGAACAGCCATATACGATGCCAAAAAACTGGTCTTTAATTCTTTGTAAGGAATGGTTGTATAAAGTGTAAAAAAAAAAAAGTCGTTTGTTTTATTCATTGTTGAAAAAATTTGTGATTTCAGAATTTCCAGAAGTTCTTTGGAGTTTGTAAGAGTCCGAATAGGATTTACACAACTCCTGTTGTACAGTGTTCTATTGTTCTAGAGACAAGCTAACGATAAATAAGTTGATATAAAATGCCTTTGACAATCTCATTTAATCAGCATTTTGCAAATTCTACGCATAGTATAATGGCATTGATATAAAAACAAAATATCATCCATTTTTTTCCTCTTACACATATTATGAAATGCTTTCAGGAATCTGTGTTTTTGACTTGCCAAAAATTCGTATTGTTCACAGGATTTATGAATTTGATAACTTTAAGATATCTCACTTTTTCTTTCATTAATGGCGTCAAGTGACTTAAAATTAAAAAAAGAAAACATGTATTTCCGAGACCTGAAAAATTTATTGGTGAAAGTTTATTCACAAATATTGCAAAATTACATAACAGACTCTTAACAAATATGAAATTTCAATCAATTAATTAACAAAAAAGTATAACAATAAGAAATAAATATATTTAAATATATATAAATATATGTATTTTCAAAATCATAAAGCTAGTTTTTTTAAGTTCATAATTTCTCTCACTCAATACATTTATAAATTAGAATGGATGGTAAGATATATTTTTTTAATCAATTTCTTTAGAAATATTATTTACCAAATATAAAGAAATTCATCAGTTACAGACAAATAAAGGATTTCAAGAAAAACATCAACAAATCTTGGATTTCAATATCAATGTAAATTAAAGTTTATCAAAACTTTTCAAAAACTAGAAAATGGATTTCAGAAGGTGGGATGTACAAAATAACAGGATTTCAAGAAATATAGTAACAGTAGTCAACAAATTTGGACTTCAATGTGTAAACTATATCTATACAAAATAATAACATCAAAGGTATCAAAGAGATTGCTTAAGTATAAAATAACAGGATTTCAATAAATAAAAGTATCAAACTGTATTTTTAATATACTTAGGTTTCAATGCATAGATTTTAAATCCGCAAAAATAAACAAAAATACATATACTCACCGTCAATAGAAACGCAACACCCAAATTTAGGGGGTGAAAATTATATACGGGATTTAACTATGTACCAAAAAAATTAGGAAATCTTTTACTTTGCCAAATCAGTTATTTAACGGTTGAATGATTTTCATTTCATTACCGGAAGTTGATTTTTTAGCTCCCTGAACAGAAATCAAAAATTAGCATTTTTAATAAAATTATTGACAATATTTTGGGTTTTCAAGGTTTTGTACCTGTTAATTATAAGTCTTGTACCCAAAGTCCGGAAAAAATATCCTTCTTTCTCTTCCGGATGTGATGCCTGTATTTCCTCAAATTAACTGAAAGCACGCATTTTCATTGCTAATGTTGGAAATTTTCAAAATAAAGAAAAGGGAGAGCTACAGATGCAAATATACACTACATAACGACTTTTCGGGCTCATGTGTTTCAAAAGCATGAATGACAGTTCCTTGACCGGAAGTCCAAGGGTTACTACACTACGCCAAGTTAGAGAAAATTCGACCTCAGTATCTGAAAAACAGGCATTTAAAAAAGGACAAGAATATTTATTTCGCTCAGATTAAGACATTGATAAACTTACTGCATGGTAGAATTCGGGCTGCTTATGTTGTACAAGGCTGACTAGCACGTTTTAATTGAATGGTCGGAAGGGGGGATGTTTTAAAAGTTATGTGTTACTTTCTAAGTTCTAAAGATAACATTTTAAGTTTAAATGAAGTATCATTGTTTTGTAAATTTACTTTTTAAATTTATGTATTCATTCTTAATCTTATCTTTAAACCTTATAAAGTAACACATAACTCTAAAACATCCCCCCTTCCGACCATTCAATTAAAACGTGCTAGTCAGCCTTGTACAACATAAGCAGCCCGAATTCTACCATGCAGTAAGTTTATCAATGTCTTAATCTGAGCGAAATAAATATTCTTGTCCTTTTTTAAATGCCTGTTTTTCAGATACTGAGGTCGAATTTTCTCTAACTTGGCGTAGTGTAGTAACCCTTGGACTTCCGGTCAAGGAACTGTCATTCATGCTTTTGAAACACATGAGCCCGAAAAGTCGTTATGTAGTGTATATTTGCATCTGTAGCTCTCCCTTTTCTTTATTTTGAAAATTTCCAACATTAGCAATGAAAATGCGTGCTTTCAGTTAATTTGAGGAAATACAGGCATCACATCCGGAAGAGAAAGAAGGATATTTTTTCCGGACTTTGGGTACAAGACTTATAATTAACAGGTACAAAACCTTGAAAACCCAAAATATTGTCAATAATTTTATTAAAAATGCTAATTTTTGATTTCTGTTCAGGGAGCTAAAAAACCAACTTCCGGTAATGGAATGAAAATCATTCAACCGTTAAATAACTGATTTGGCAAAGTAAAAGATTTCCTAACTTTTTTGGTACATAGTTAAATCCCGTATATAATTTTCACCCCTTAAATTTGGGTGTTGCGTTTCTATTGACGGTGAGTATATATATAAAAGTAAGTAGGCAGACCAATAATTTTTTGCAGACTTTTCAAGAGCAAGGACATTACTTGAGTGAATATTTAAAGAAAAAAATCCATCATCACTTTCAATACCCTGTCTTTTAAATGTGTTTTCTTTCTTTATAACTTATTGTTATATAAAAGAACAAGACACTTGATTTTTCCAAAAAATTGTACATAGAAAAAAGTTACCTAATAACAGATGCCAATTATTGAGATTCAAAAATCCTCCTACAAACCTCAATGTCTATTTCAGGAAATGAAGAAAGATGGGCCTCAAGAAAAATTAAACACCAGTAAAGCTGCGTAGAATTGAGTGTTGTAAAAAGCAGAAACCAGTTCCCATGAGTATAATCTCAGAAATAATTATTGCTTTTTCAAAATTGTACCCCATCAATAAGAGCCAAGTATAACCATCATCAACAAGAGTAAGAGAGGTCAGTCAGTAAAAGGTATTTTAGATAATGTTTACAATAAACTGATGCTTTGCATATGTTTTGCATTTGCTATATGATTATTTCTATTTGAAAAATCTACGTTCTTCTGTCATGTTATTAACCTTGTTCATATCCACTATGCTTCCTCAACTTCTTAACAAAGATCGATATACATTGAGATAGATTTTTCTTTTAATTAGCAGGTTTTTCAAAGATCTGAATTAAAATTGAAAATACACTCAGTAAGTCTAAACTCTTCTAAATAAATTTAGAAGAGATGACGATTTTTTTTATATTGATTCAACATATTGCTGACTGACCACTTCTATTCAAGATGTTAGCAAAAGGCTATATTAGGTTACTCATTATTTTTCAGAACTCGGTCGATTTCGTCCAGTAATTCCTGAGTCTTGTCCCTCCCGCGTTTCTCCTCCCTGTACTGGTCTTCCTCCCCCTCACTCCTACCCCCCAGCATTTCCTCCAGGTCTTCCAGAACCTTCTTATACAGCTCACTCTTCCTCTCTTTCTGGCCTTCAAACTCTCGATCTTCCAGCTGCCCATCCAGCTTCTCTTCCCCAAAATCCTCATCAAAAGCCCTCTCTTTCTCGGTGTTGACTTTCTGTTCCTGGTACGCCTTTTTCTTTTTGTCTCCCGTGTTTCTTTTGAGTTTTAGGTTCCGTGATTTCAGTAATTCCGTCTTCTCTATCTCCTCTACCGTGGATAGAGGCAGCTTGTGAGATTGCTGGTTCCCTGTGCTACGAGTTGCTGGTCTCTCTGTTGTTCCATAATAGATTAACTGGAATCTGGAAATTATACAAGGAATTCCCATGAGTATTTTTTTGTCAGTTGTGTTATTAAAATAAAACATATTCAAAATTAACCTCCTACGACCACATAAATGGTCTTCAAATTGCACAACAAGTACATGTAGCATAATTTTCCTTTTTTAAAGGATTTCTCTACTTTGAGACTATGACAATTATTTTTAACCATAATAAGCTTTTTTCTGTATAATTTTTTTAAAAGTTTTTTTTTTAACATAAGACTCATAAGAACAAGTGCAAAAATATCTTACAAAATGATCAACAATGAAATTGAGAGGGATTCTTTTATAAAACTGTTAAGTTTTTCTAGTAGTTCTAAACATCTATGAATAATTAGAATATATTTTAGTTTCCTTTACTTTTCCAGTTTTCCAGTATTTTCTGTGGTTGATTTACGATTATCGCACACTTTGACCTCCCAGTTTCCTGCGGGATTCTCCCCCCATTTGTGGACCGTCATAAAGGTAAAGTCAATGCCGTCTTTAGACTCATCATTCATCCTGGTGGACAACATTTCTGACTCGGTTTTGCTGGGAGAGGTCAGATAAATCTGAACATCACCACGGCGAGTGTGCTGTAATTTGACATACAGCTGGACATGTTCCAACTGAATTATGGGAGATCCCTCAGGGACATATTGTACTCTTCTAGTTACACAGTCCCTTGTGGGAATGGGCCTGGAAAACCAAAAAAAAATATACAGTTTTAATCAGCGGGAAGTATTTTTTGAAAGTTTGTTTCATGGTAAATTATCAAAATATCTTTCAAGTACTTCATCAATAATCACTATCAATTTTTGATTGATTCATGTAAGTTGTAGTTGGGAATTCACCATTTAATATTTTAAAATTGGGACAAAATAATGAACAAAACAAGGACAATAAAGATACCCACCTATTGATCTCATACACCTGTGATTTTTGGATCTTGAGATCTGGAACGGTCTGCCAGTTTAAGGCGGCGTTCACCATGGCCCCGCAGTCCATGACTCCGAACCCAAACGAGTGACTGACATGTTTCCCTGCCCCGTTAACAATCCAGGTGCGGTCCACAGAGGGGATCTTGGCGGTCTCCACGACGATGTGCTGCATATCTCTCCAGGTTAAATCTGGACTGTGAAATAAACATATGATTTATAATAAATTGGTTAATGTACTAAATCACTTTTAGTAAAAATTTAATTAAAAAGATATATTTTTTTTTTAATTATCTGAAAACAATTTAAGTTTAAACCAAAATTTCCAATCAAATTCATACAATATCTATCCCCCAAAGTTCTTTTTTTTTATTATATTTAGAAATAGTATTTATGTAGAAGAAATGGTTTTCACATGGAGAATTTTTCTGTAACTAGAGTCTCTTACTTTGCCTCTAGGGCCAGCGCGGTACAGGCAGCAGCCAGGGGGGCAGCAGCAGATGTCCCCTCAAATCCAAGGATACAGCCCCCATTAATGTCCGTGGTCACCTATAATTGTTAATCAATCATTTAGATCGGATTCAAATATCATCTATTTCTATTTGAAGAACATAAAAAATAACTTTTGACAGCCTCTTAATAAGGGATAGTACTGATTTTTGAAGTTTTGTTTGATTTTGATGGTTTGATTTGATGAGAGGTGAAAAGATTGTAAAACCTGATAAGAGTTATTTTTCTTTGAGTATGTGTATATTTGTCTTGATTGAAGAAAACAAATGAGTAAAATATAAAAGATTTAAGATTTTCATCTAGTATCTTTGCAGAGTCTGAATCTTACATGTAACATCATCAAAATATTGTAGCAATTTTGCTGATATATATTGAACTTTGTGCAACATACACTACTAACTTTACATCCTCCTGTTTTACCACACCTCTGTGATATTTGTACTAACCACTTTAATTTTGGGTTTTCCATCGAATTCCCCAGCTCTGATCTCTCCCCCACTAGGTACCACAGTCAAGGTGGAGGCACACTTCTCATCAAAATACGGAGCCTGACCGCGATCTGAGATGCTGCCGACTGATAAAGTGTAGGGAGAGGACACGTAACCATCACAACCACAGTCGTCGTCATGGACACCACCATTTCCTGTTGCCCACACATAAATAGTGCCCTTACCATTTCTGCCCTGAAATTGATTAAAAATAATTTATAAATCACCGGTGACCCCACACTTGAAATTCATAAATGAAAACTTATCAGACATAAAATGATATTTTTTTTTTTACCTTGTTGACCCCTGCTTCCAGAGCGTCTAAGGTTGCGGGGCCTGGGCCCTCCAGGGTCCGACCATCATCCCTCGGTCCCCAGGAGGCACTCATTATATCAATAAACTGGTTCTTAAAGTTCACTGCCTTGGCCTCAATCGTATCATAAACAGCCCCGTCCAACATACGTATACCTGAAAACATGCAGAGTTAATTTAAGGACAAGGCAGTATCAAACCATATTTTTTGCCAAATCAAAAGCCTGATTTAGGTAATATGCTAAAGATTGATTAAAGAATGATGATTTTTTTAACCTAATCTTTTTCCATTGAATTCTTCTAAGATTTGCCACATTGTGAATGGCTCAAAGCAACTAAGACAGCAAAAAATTGAATTAATTAAAAAACTTTCGAATTTTACAAATAATTCATTCAATAATACTCACTGGTAAATATAATTATATTCTGATTGACAGCTTACCCCCTACTTTGGCATTATAAGCCACACCCACACTACAAACATTATTGTTGGCTTCTGCTGCAATCTCCCCAGCACAGCGAGTTCCATGACTGAAAATAGCAGTGATGTTAATTTATAATTTTTTTTAAAAGTTAACTTATATATACATGTATATATATAGAGTTGGTAGTCTAACACTTTCATAAATGTAATACATGTACATACAATTTTAAATAGGAAATGGACTTTGTACTTCTATGGAAATTCCATCTTTATATTTTGGGATTCTATATAATCATAATCTACAGTTTGATCAACTTTACTTTGTTCATTACCAGTTGAAATCATTCTCAAATTTCAAGAACATTACAGTACACTAAACATGCTTAAACAAATGCAGCATTGAAAGAAATTGATAGAAATTTTCTTAAAAACAAATTGAAATAAAATCCAAGAGAAATAAATAAAGTGCCCCGCCACAGCATGATACGCCCGTCAAATATTGTTCAATAATCATAAATTGGTAGGATGCAAGAAAATCAGGTAGCCTTGATTAACAGATTGACACAGATTTCAATTATCTATTTTCCATTTCTTATTATACCGGTACATCTCTAAGAGACTTACAGTGTAGGGATTGATTATAACAAATAATACTAGAGAGACATGACTGCAATTTGTAGCAAATATATAAAAATTAAAATATAATTTTTTTTTTTCAATTAACACATGTATAATTAGTTTTAATCATATTGTACAATACTAATTTAGTTTTAAGGCCGGTTTACACTATGCATCTTGACACATGCATCTAAACACATGCTTCAATTTTGCCTCATGCATCTTCTTATTTACACTATGTGTCTTGATGCATGCATCTTTTGAATACTTTGTAAAGATGAAATTTATCTACTTAAAAAAATAACAATATCTTCAAATTTCATTTCCAGATTTATTTTAGCTGAACAAATCATTCTTAATTTCCTTAATATGATAATTCTTGGAAGATATAATTTATATTTAATCCAAAACAAAACTCTTCTAATATTATAATAATCAGATAAGTTTTTCTAATTGTAGTTTTAATCAGTATTTTCTGTTTTTGTGTATCTTGGGAAGCTATTTTTGAAACTATATGAAAAAAATAAGGCTCATGATTCAATATCAACTCTGACCTTTATTTTCATTGGTCAGTTCCATGCATCTTGAAGCACGGAATAGAACAAGTTCTATTCCATCGTTCAAGATGCAACACCCATTTAATTTGACACAAGGGGCTTTTACACTGTGAATCTTGACACATGCATCCAAGATGCATGTGTCAAGATGCATAGTGTAAACCGGCCTTTAATCATACACTAAAACATCAATTTGTTTTAATTAATTATACCAATTGAAAGATCTTTATCTGGACTAGCCATCAAGAACTCTTAATTAACACAACAACTATGAGGCCATTTCTTTTTGCCCAACTCCCAAGAGATAAATTAAGATGACTGCTGCACCAAATCTAGAGGTGCTCTTAGCTCCTGACAATAAACTCATTCATTTCTCTCTAATTTGACATGCAAATTACTGCTATCAAAATTCTTCTTGACCAGTGCTTGATAATTAAGCCCATGGGACAAACTGAATTCCTCTCAAAGCATAAACATTTGTTACAGATTGCTGTAAAGTATATAATGAAAAAATAAGTTTTTACTTAATTTAATGTTTTTTAATAAGGATACAACTATATTTTTACATTTTTTAGGATTATGAAATTTAGAATTTAAAAGACATAGTTTTTTTAAAAAATTCATTTTAATTAAAGGTCACAGTGACCTTGAAATAGGCCGCGACACACTTTCTACTTTAGATGTATACTTTTGCTAAGATTGAAAGCTCTAGGTCTAATAGTTTCCTAGTTATGAGCCGGACAGGATTTTTCCATATTTTGCCATAGCAACTTTGTTGCAAATATATAAAAATTGAAATATAATTTTTTTTTTTAAATGAACACATATATAATTAGTTTTAATAATATTATACAATACTAATTTAGTTTTAATCATACACTAAAACATCAATTTGTTTTAATTTCATTACACCTATTGAAAGATCTTTATCTGGACTAGCCATCAAGAACTCTTAATTAGCACAAGCAACTATGAGGCCATTTCTTTTTGCCCAACTCCCAAGAGATAAATTTAGATAATCTGCATCAGATCTAGAGGTGCTCTTAGCTCCTGACAATAAACTCATTCATTTCTCTCTAATTTGACATGCAAATTTCTGCTATCAAAATTCTTCTTGACCAGTGCTTGATAATTAAGCCCATGGGACAAACTGAATTCCTCTCAAAGCATAAACATTTGTTACAGATTGCTGTAAAGTATATAATGAAAAAACAAGTTTTTACTTAATTTAACGTTTTTTAATAAGCATACAACTATATTTTTACATTTTTAGGATTATGAAATTTAGAATTTAAAAGACTTAATTTTTAAAAAAAAATCACTATAATTAAAGGTCACAGTGACCTTGAAATAGGCCGCGACACACCTTCTTCTTTAGATGTATACTTTTGCCAAGTTTGAAAGCTCTAGGTCTAATAGTTTTCTAGTTATGAGCCGGACAGGATTTTTCCATATTTGGCTATAGCATCTTTATTAAAGGCCAGAGCGACCTACTTTTTGTGCGCGACACACCGTCTACCCAAGAAGTATGAGTTGACAAAGTTTGATAATCCTAGGCCTAATAGTATTCAAGTTATGAGCCGGACAGGAATGGACAGACGAACAGACGGACGGACGGACACGAAGCCTATAACATAATACGTCCCGTCTTAAGACGGGCGTATAAAAATAAAATAAACAGCATAAGGATAACAAAGCATGCTTATTTCAAAACATCCAAAGCAGAACTAGACATAAATAAACAACTTGATTGGGAAGCACTTGGTCTTGGTTTTTCCCCCCATGATGTTTGACATAAAATGAGAAGCCTTGCTTTCATGTACAAGATAATCTCCTTGACTATGCACAACTTTACAAAACATGACCATCCGTGATTCAGCATGCTTTATATGTACTTTTGTTTTTACAGAACAGACTTTCTTGATATGTATAAATACATTACCTTTCAATAGGCTGGCATTAAATTGTAGAAATGAAGATTAAATTATTTACATTAAATCAAGCAAATTGATGTTAATGATATTTTATAACAATTTTCTCAATAATTTCCTTGGTAATGAAATATCTGTGATACAATTCTATCTTTTATGGTTTTAATTTAATACTGGACTGACCTATTTCCTGGGACTTTGGTGTTTGGCATGGGGTCATTGTTCTTATCATTTTTGTCATTCAAATCAGCACTTGCAAATGGAGACTGAAAAAACACAAACATATTTTTTTCGCATTATTAAACCACATATATCTTATTATTTTTGTAACTCTGTTTTTGATCAATTTTCTAACAAAGAACTTCACTGACAACGTTTCTCACAAATTGAATTTAAACATGTACTTTTTTTATACACTGAGCCTTTAAAAATAAATTATACAAAAATTAGCTTCCATGTGATATAACACAATGCCCACAAATTCTCACAATATTTCACACTACACCTACACCTCAGTCTAAGAAGCTAACTTATCTGTTATGATTAAGACTCACATAGTTCCTCTGAAGATCGGGGTGCGTGTGATCCACTCCATCGTCTAACACGCTGATTGTGATCCCTTCACCAGTGTAACCTTGATTCCAGGCAACCTTGACATTGAGGTCGATAAATTTCTTTCCACCAGACTGCCCATAATTGTCCTGAAAACAATTCAGTATACATGGTATAGTGTTTAAAAATATTTAAATATCACAGATTAAGCTGAGTTACTTATTTTTAAGCAAATCTACATGGAGTATTCACATTGTCACATAAATTAAAGCAATATGAGCTGTATTTTTGAAAATTTCATTTTGCAGTTAAAATGTGTTATTATGATGAATTTGTATGTAACTTTTAAAAACATTTAGTGATCAATTAGACTAAAATAAACAGAAGAATGACAATAAAGTTAATTTTGATTCAACACTTATAAATAGTTCTTCCATTGCAAATATAAACAGCAAAAGTTTATTATATATTTTTTCTGTCATTAAAATGGTTATTAACAATTTTGCAACAATCAAAGTACTGTGAGTACTGAAAGACAATGGCATGGATGATTTTGTTTGTTTGACGTCCCTTTCGAGAAAAAAATTTTGAGCAGCGAGGGATATTTTTTTGGCAAGCAATAACTGCGAGACAGGATCTCAATCTGAATTAAGGGCCAATCTCTGTGTCCCACAGTAGGAGTCGACTCTGTGATTTGAGGATAGACTCCTTTAGGTCCTTGACTCCAGAGCCAACTCGCTACGTCAAATGGCGACTGGCATTAAATAAGATGAAATGTTGTAAGAATTTTGTGAAATGATAGTGAAATTATAAAAGTTTATTTCAATTTTTTTTACAATACATGCACATGTATTTTAATATATAAATTAAAATTTTTGTACTAAAAAGTAAAGCGTTATGAATTCTCACTGTGATCTTAAATTTTCACTAATCTTAAATAAGTACATTTTGTTCTGGCCCCCACTTTTTTCCCAACATTACTTTTACTACTGAAACAGCCACGCGTGTGTTAATAAGCAATTATAATTATATGATTTCAGAGTTAAAGAGTAGAACAGTTATCTGCAAATATTTTTCATCAAATATTCTCACTAAATATTATTGTAATTTTAAATTAACACAATTCGTGTACGAACTGACTTTTCGCACATGTGAGAAAAAACGAAGAAATTGTGTATAAATTGATTTTTGTAGTTTACATACAAAAATAAGAGTCAGTTTGTGTACAAGTTAGTTGTAATTCAGCGTAATTCAATGAATATTCATGAGATGATTCTTGAGAAATATTAATAACGGCAAATATCAGGAATTCGGCTTTGTTTCCATCAACAAAATGTCTTTTGAATAATTTGAAAGTATTTGTTAACTATGTACATTTTATTTTCAAACATCGAAACAAGTCTACTATCATTATTTTGACTCTGCAAAATTCTCTGCTAAGGTCCCCATGTGTTAACATTGTTGTTTATTCATAGCCCAGACCAGTAGCAATAGCCTGTGGCTATGTATAGCCACCGTCTAAAAAATCTGACATCAAATTTGCAGCTATAATATTGCTTTAATCAAAAATCTTATAAAACAAAGTGGCTTTGCAGTAAAATTATTAAGGAAAACATGCTTATATTGAATTATTGCTTACAGCGAGATAATTTTGATTTCTTTTTATTTTTAAAACATATGAACTTAACGGACAAAAAGATTTACATTTATATTGAATCAAAATTGTTAATCCATGAAACTCCAATGTAAAGCAATATAAGCTGCAAGTTTGACATGGGAAAAGTTGCAAATTTGTAATCAACTAATTCCAAGACAGGGAAATAGAATACTTATGAACTTCTGTTGTTCATATTTGCGACAGAATAACTTTTTAAAAGCTTTAATTGAAGAAAAAAGACATTCTTGTCCTCCTGAACATCATATATTTCTTATGTAATGCTATTAATACATGTATATTCAAATGTGCAGAAATATTTCTTCTGATTAAATACACATTAACACATTTTATCAAAAATGCAGTTCATTTTGCTTTAATCTTAATTCATAGTGGATAAAACAGACTTCTGGGATAACTTACACAGTACCACTGGTCTTTATAGTAGGGGTCATTAAATGACACTCCCTGGGTGCTGGTGAAGTCCCTACTGTAAAGATGGGACTGTGGGGCCCGGTAAAACTCTGTGGGGTCAAAGTTACGCTCCGGCATCTCCAGCTGTTTGTCATGCAAGATCTCTCTCTTCTCACGGACCAACAGTTTCTGTTGCTGTACAAACTTTACCTGTACCAAAATAATTACAGGTAATTTATGTATATGTGATTAAAATTTTAAATACTAGTATAAACCTAATATTTATGGCATCAAAGTTTCATTTTACTTTCTTTAAGAAAAACTCAATGGATTATTTGCTGGATTAAATCAAGATAAGATGGCTTAATTGCCAAGAATATGATTTAGGGAATTACTTTCATCTATTTTGGTATTTGTGACCGTTAATGCTGATTTAACAGTCGCAAACTGAGATTTACTGGTGATGCCAAAGTGGAGCCAGTAAAACAGATGTTTGTGCCCATTAAATCAGCATAAACAGTCACAAATACAAAATTAGATGATAGTTATTACCATTCTAATGCAATCTTTGCATATTTGTTTTATGTCTTTTGTTGAGTTTTGTTACACAAAATATAGTCAAGGAGCGTCACTATATTATGATGTCACAATAAAAAGAATTACTGGTGACTCTCGTTATTGCTCGTTTTACTGACTCAAACATTAGTGCACTCGCCAATCAAATTGTGTTCTATAAAAAAATTGAGTACGACTCTTTCCTTTATAAGCATTAAATCAGAATTATGGATAACTGATCATCTTACCCTAGAATCCTCCTGTAGTTTTTTAACATGATTCTCTGCACTTCTTTTGGATCTCCGTGACACTTCTTCATGTTCCAATAAATGGTAGCCCAGTTCTTCTAGCTAATGACAACAACAATAGAGCATCATAAACACGGGCCTATTTAGAATGAACTCAAAACACAGCATTCCTTCTCACAAAACTTTCACTTATATAATTAATTGCTAGAGAAATATTAATTACAAAAATATTCATGGTTACAATGTACATATTTCAATTCAAACTCCTTAGCTTCTAAATAAATTAATTTTTCATGGCAATTAAAAATATCATAATAAAGGGTTTCAAACCACAAGTTTATCCTTTTTATCTTAAAGGTCAACTACCTTACTGAAACGTAAGAGTTAACATTAATTGACATTGATTGCAGATAGAACAGGATATTTACATTGAAGTAATTTTAGTTAGCAATTTAAATCTTTTTTTCATTATTTAATATTTGATAACTGGATTTTGTGTTTCTTTTGACTATTCCAAAATGTCTTAAATGGACAGAGTCTGGCATTTTCTCTCAGCCCTTTTGCATTCACTAATTACAAAATTAATTTCATTTCATTATATCTTACTATTTATCTGATAATTAATGTATGTCTAAAATATATATATTTGCAATAAAAAAAAAAGTATCAATTACCGTAAAGGTCATCAAAAAAAGAATACTGTTTTTAACTTGACAATAACCAATATGTATTCTACTTTGTAAAAGATGTAGCCACTCACCTCATCTGTGACCTTGAACCCATGCTCAGCCGCCAGGTCATGGATGGCTGACCTTTTGTGGACCTTCACTAGGAATAGATTAAGGTAGTCCTGCTCCCCTTCCTCGGATGTGACAGGAAGTGCTGAACACGCCACCAGAGTCAGCAGGAGTAGGACCCACATTTCTCTAATTAACATCCTGTCATATAAACCCAACTTATTTTAAAAACAATAATTTAAAAATTCAACTTGAAAAAAATTAACACATTGGTCTCCTTCACTTGTACTTGTTCCACTTAAAATTAAAAAAAAAATAAATTCAGAAAATTCAAATAAAAAATGTTGGAAAATTTTTTTAATGAAAATAAATATTAAGTGTTGAAAATTCTGAGCATAAATTCTGGAAATAAAATCCAGTGACTGAAAAATTAAAATACAAAACAATACATTAAAACATGTCCAAATATGTAGCTTTACCAGTTTACCTGTCTTAGTTTTACTTTTTTTGTTTTAATTTGAACTAATATACCCTAGCTGTCTGAATATTTATTTTTTACTTTGCATTTTAGTACCTGAATCCGCTTGGGACATTTTTGTCAAATAATCCACATTTTGATTTTTCCATATGGTAAATGGACCCGGAAAAAATTACTTTCACTAAAAAATCACCGAAATTTCGCAAGTAGAAAATATTTTACTCCAAAAACACTAAACAAGCACTTTCAAATACTCCAACAGTAGTTCAGTTTTAACTATTATTTAATTTCTCATGTAGACGTGGCACCCTAATGTCATCCAATAAACTTCCTATCATAAAAGGTAGAAACACTGAGGGTACAAATCTTATTCTTTTGTTGTCATTTATTTTTCTAATGTGCACGAATTTAAATGCCTGAAAGGTTCCCATAGGTAAGAAAATGGTTCAAGATTATGAAATGTGTTAAATAAGAATTGGCATTGTGAAAGCTAATAGAGAACTTTCTCATCAAATCTTCAAATAAGATTTGGGGTATATTTAATACTGTAGGTAAAGCTATAAGCACACAAAATTTTCTACAATACCTATAGTGTACCCCTTTAAATCCTTTTCAACATTATACTTACGATTTCTCTTATCTTTGCGGCCCCTCTCTCCCCCGCTTCCTTTACGTCAGAGTTTAAACGTCAACATGGACAATTATTAAGACTTTTGTTTACTTAGACTCTCTATCTGTTTAACTACCTGAAAAAAGAAAACTAAATATAGAGTTTCAAATCATGCATGGCAATACATTGAGCTAGCAGCTCATTTTGAAGCATGAATGCCTGAGGAATAGAGAATTATCTTGATATCTGTTGAACTTTTAGTCAACATAGGCGATACATCAGTTACCTGCAAAGGTATATCCTGGTAATGGAATACACCTGGTCACACCTCAATGAATATCAATATAAAATGTTTAAGGTTTTTGAAATAAAATTTGTATTTACTTTTCAATAGATGTTTTTATTTGTTATGTGTAACTTTAAATGAAAACATGTTTATTCCTTCGAGCACAGTAAAGAAGTACTTATAATCATGTTAATTTAAAAGCATTTTCTTAGCTTCAAAGGGAAAATGATGTGACCTTTTCATGTTCTATAGTATACACATTATTCCTTGAAGGCTAATGGACAGATACACAGAAGTACATAAAATAATCCTGTATCTATTTACTCCAGAACATGTACATGTATATAAGTACACTTACATGCCACATATACATAGGGGGTAAACCAGGAATATCAGATTATCTATCTGAACAATCATACATAATACTGCTGAAAACTTAGGTAAATACATCACATGATGCAGCTATATATGTAAACAGAAGCTTTTCTGACTGCGATACGATGTCGTGACATCACAGATCATATGATGTAGTGATATAATGTGACTAACAGTGGAGGATTGCTTCATGTATCTTATTCCAAGAAATAAATCAATTTTTATATCTTAATTAATCTAGAGCTTTCACTAATTAATGAGTTTTCAAATGAGACTGAAATTTTGTTTTCAACACAATAAAGCACGTACCACTAAACTTGTCCCATTTGTCCAATCTGTATTACACAAAGAAGGTACAGAAAATGTAATTCTTACACCACTCATTTTGATGCACAGAAACTCAGAGTTTTTTAAAAAAAGGTTTATATTCCATAAGGTTCCCTTGACTGGATTGATTTCTAAATTTTCAACATTTTTGTTCATGGGATAAGAGGAGTAAAAAGGGGGTAAAATCATGTCCATGAATGTAAAAAAATGTTTTGTCAATGAATAAGACAAGGTCAAGAGAGAACAACAAAACAATTTTTTAACATGTTTAAGGATGGTCTTTAGTATTTTTTTCTCTAAACTTACTGTCTGCTTTGAAATGAAATACCTGAAGTTCAAATCTTATATTGGATAAACAACACATTCAAAGTCTATAGGGATGAAACAATACAAAAATATATGGCTTCCATTTGCATGATTTGGAAAAAGGATCAATATATATATTTACCAATCTCCTATGCAAAGTTGTCGTTCGTTCCTCACTCAGACACCTCTGCAATAGGCTCACGGCAAGATTTTTGACATAACGTATAAAACAGCTAGTAGGATATTTGCAGGATTATTTCAAATTAAATTAATAGTGCTGGATAGATTTAATAAATATCTATCTTAAAAGTCAGACATAAGCACAGAAATTGAATTATAATGAATTAAAACAAACACACTATTTCTCATGTTGATCACTGTGATATATTACATGAGCCGGCCGGCCAATTTAACGACAGAGGTGAATGTATGAGCTGATGGTAGAGAGTTTAAGAGAAATGAATATTTCCAAGAAGTTATGCTAATTTAATAAACTGGTATTCTTCTGGAAAATCATGAAGTTTTATTTCCTGAGTGAAAAGTGGAATTATCAGATTCAATGAACCTCTCTAAAGAAGAGAAATATGCATTCAAAATATTATAATTATTCTGTTTACCTGAGGTCCTATCTATAAAGTCCCTGGTTTGGATATAATTTATAAATAGGAACTTGTTATAATATCTCTTTGGAGACATGTGCACACGTTTAAGATTAAATGAAATAATCTAAATAACTCTATTCACTTGTCCAAACTTATCAACTGGTATAGATTGCAAAACATTAAAATTACCACACATATTAGACTCTATTTTAACCTCGTCGAATTATGTTCACAATCAAAAAGTATAAACATGTAATAGTATTAGTATCCAGGTACTTATTGATTGAGTAAATTAAAACTAAATAGTAAATTAACATGAAAAAAGGGTTACCTACCAAACCAAGTTACCAACAAAATTTGCAACAAATGTCTTTATTGCTTACGTATCTCGTGCCCGATTTATTTTCCCACGTGGGACCCACGTACTATGATAAGACACCGACAAACCTACTTTTTGTTTCACAGTTATAAACAAATTAAGAATATTCGATTCACTCACCCAGGCATTTCCTGGAACATGACAGAAGCTGTCCACGACAAGGCGAAATCGGGATTTGTTGATGTAAGGATGCATTTAATACTGAACTGTATGTATCTGAGAAGCTTACCAATAAATAGAAAAAACTGTGTAGTGTGTTGATGACAAAGAAAAAAAGAACAGATTGTGCCACAGAAAAGTAAGCATCCCGTGTTGACCTGTACGTCACACATGCCTTGATTGGGCAAACTGGTAATTCTGTAGAAATTTAGATTTGTAAATAATGGCCGTATGGAAAACAAGTCAGCATTGGATTTAAGTTGCTAAATTCTGACTTTGAATAAGACAGTTGATATTTCTGTTTCATCAACTTGTTTGGAAATAGCTTGACTAGTTAAAGAAATGCGTTGTATGTAGAGCACACTCTTGCCTATCAAATCAACTGGAAGACAATGACTTTATTTGCATGTGATCTATCTGAAACAATCCTTTTAAATGTCATGTTCTTCTTTTCATTTTGGAGAGTTGCTGCAGAACTGTGGCTCTATGGTTTTATATATTAGTCTTTGACCATAACACTACAGATTAAAAAAAAGTGCAATTTATGGCGCAAGAAATTCTCTCCAACAGTGTGCAAAAATTTGTACCCCATAAATTGCAAACACACCCTTGAGCCATTTTGTGTATTTTATCCACCTCCCAACCCTTTACAGTCGACTCTACAGGTTATAAACTTGCTTGATTTGAATTTTCTGCAATTCAACAGACAGTGCAAGTCAAATGAGTTTATCACCTGTAGAGTCCATTATAAAGGGATGAAAAGTGGATAAAATACACAGAATGGTTCAAAGGTGTGTTTGCAATTTGGGAATGTGGACCAGTGCTGGAAAGTAAAGAAATTCTTTCTAACAGAGCTAAAAAAAAATCTTGTGCCGCAAATTGCACATTTTTTGCTTCAAGTGATCTGTATAGCATTATGGTCAGAGACTTGTATATAAAACCATAATACTACAGTACTGCAGGCCAGCTATTTCAAGAAGAGCAGGTTTTCCAACACAGACCAACAATATTTTGGATTAACCATGAGATCATGTCGGTACACAAGAGCATGTTCAACCTATGAGTAATGCCTATATCGAGGAAGACTACTGAAAAATAGTTGATGATACAAGGGCATTTATAATCTTGTTTAAAAGTAATATATCAGAATTTCTACGGTCAATACTATACAATATAACCTTGTTTACAATCACTTGTTGTAAATTCATATATTAATTCCCATGGTGTTCTTATCTAAATTGTTAGGCCATTAATTTCATTCTGAATTGTCTCCCGGAAACTATCCCGACAAACAACATGGGTATATTTATAACTTCTCTTTTATCAATGCTGTATTGACTTCCTCTTCTACTTGCTTTTCCCACTTGACAGATATTAACAGAAATGAAGCATTAGGTTCTAAGTTTCATAAGAATTTGTAATCAATTTATAGGGATGGCAATCGATTACAGAATTCCTATAATTTACGTTTCGACCGATTAACCGGTCATTCGTATAAAATTACAATTCTTCTTGACATATTTATAAAAAACTTTATTTATATACAAACAAAACTTAAAAAAAAAAATAAATAAGAAGTTAGATATATGTTTCTCTTTATTAAAAAAGAAATTCAATTTAGTAGACAAGAAAAGGGAGTACATGTACTAAATGAAACCTTTTGACAAACCTAACACCGATATGTCACACAAGCTTTTTCTACATTGTCCCCATAATCAGAAAAGTGTAAACTTTTACAATGTTTATATAACAGAATTTGATAAAGATAACTGCAAAAGACAAACATACAAATTCACAGTGTTCAACGGTCATTTAATCATGTTTCACATCTCATACTGTATACCCTGTTCTAAGATGTATGTACATGTATTATAATGTATCGTAAGACGCAAAAAAATAAGGAACTGGGTTTTTTAACATTTTCAACTTTTCAATGAAAATTTTCTAACAAATTTGATATAGAGCCCTCATGGATGAACTTTTATTTTTCATGGCCCCAAAAGTCATTCCAAAGTTCGGGATTCTTATCCACTTTATATATATGTCATGTTGACATTTGGGGTTCTGATAATAATACCTGTAAAATATGACCAAGTCGTTGAAATAAAATATACGTCTTTTATTTTCGAAGTGTCCAGCAAAAGTGTATTGCATAATATAACATGACATAATAAAACACAAGATTATAAACAATGAGTCTTTGCACAATTAAAAATAATGCAACAGATAATGAAAATTATTCAATGACCACATTATATAAACAACCTTATGATTTACATGTGCACAAATATTACACAATTAATAAACAAATACAAGGGGAATTAGTTTGAATAATAACAATTAAGATGGGGAAAATTAACTTGAATGGTAGAGAACTTTACTTAGCCATGATGAGGTACACAAGTTATGAAGGAGCAGACATAAACATAGGGTCATATTGCATAATCTCAATTTACATATTTATTCATTTATTTTCATAATTTCATTTAACAGTTACTACCTTTCATTTAGATATAATTGGAAATTAATCTGGACTTTAACTTATGAAATCAAAACAAACAAAAAGGGTATGCAAATGCCTAATAAAAACATAAACAACATCAATGCACATGCATTGACATAAAAAGGTATAAAAATATGGAAGTGCGTAATAATAATAAAAATCTGTATGAGTTGTAATCAAAATATGCAATGTTATAAACTTACATCTTCATCCCGTTAAAGTTAACAAAGTTATTGAATGAGTTTAACAAAGTTTTTCTTGTGCCAAGGCATTTTCACTTTGGGCGGAAGTGGACCCAAGTAAACAAAGGCGAGAGTAAATTTAGAACTGGTCATGTGACATCTAAACTTCCGGAAAAATGCTGTATACATAATTTTATAGAAAATGTAATTTGGCGTTACTGAGAAATTTAGAGAAAATTATTTTAGCTCTAAAAATAGATAATTTTCAATCGATATATGTTAACATTTGTATATCTCAATTCATTGAGCTACGCATATCTACGACATACATTCGAAATTAAGTAAATGACTAAATCTAACAAGAACAAAGAAAATCAAATAAGATAAAGTACTGGTCTACATCAATTTGCTACAAAAATATATTTAATTTGAACACATTTACCCTGAGATCATGAAATATAAAACATATGTACAATCAAAGCATAATTATAAAAGTAATATAAAATATTGCCTACCTGTAAAATATGACCAAGTCGTTGAAATAAAATATACGTCTTTTATTTTCGAAGTGTCCAGCAAAAGTGACGCGCTGGGCTTCGACTCAAAAAATCACTTGGTCAAGGTAAGGCACATACAGGGTAAAATGTAAACATATCAAAGGCGAACACAATTATTTACCTGTCGGGGGCCTCGCACCCGAAAGATAGAAAAATACCAATCTTAACAAAGAACCTTAATCCGATGGACTGACACTAATTGAGTGAAGTAGACTTCAAAAGATATTCTTAATCAAATTGCGTGGCTTTGCGTAAATGTTATTTGTCAGTAAATAAATCAGAATTTCACATCGCCAGAAAATGTGTGAATATGTACAAAACTTCTTAACTTTATGGCTTTAAGCTAGTCAAAGTGTTACTTGTTTTTCTCAGATAAAAGAATGCTAAAAATGAAATATGTTCTTAAAAATCTCAAATGAAATTAATTACTTTATGAAATTAAATGTATGAATTAATTTATAAAAGTCAAACTCAATTTATTATAAAATATATCAGAGGGTCAATTTGACCTGATGATAAATCCCTCCTGGTTCAAAAATCTTTGTCCCCAAAGATACAAAAAATGTTAAAAATTGGTGAAAAACTTCAAAAAGAAAAAAAAAAAATCTAAGGAATAGAACTACTGAAGCTATGCGACTAGAAAAATCTACTGAGTATTGCATAAGAAAAACATTATGCATGAAAAATCACAAAAATATCAGAACAAAATTCAATGCATTTCATTGTACAAAGGCAAAAAAAAATTATGTACACAGTATATATACCAGAAAAATGCATGGTATAAGGCTCAAATTTGTCACACAATAATTGTAAATTGTTTCAAGGTGACAATAAAAATCATGTAAAAGTACATAAGTATAAACAATATCAATACTGCTTTCACACACCTTTCATACAAGGCAAGCTTGCTATCCCAGATAAATGGAGGTAAAATTTAGTGGAGAAGCCTAAAATACTGATGATGGGACAACAAGAAATAAGCTGTATAGGGTTGTTTTAACAAATTGCGAAGTCTGTAAGCCTTGAGTGGTGTGATGCAAATGCTTGTTGGTATGTTGAGTCGTTTCTTTGTGTGTATGTTTTCAATAATGAAATCTGGTGCTTCAATAGAAAGGTTTGCCCAAATTAGGTATGTTCTGTGAATGACAATGTTGTGTATGTCTTGTGGAGGCTGAATGTTCCAATTATCAGGACAAAGCGGGAGTGTTAAAAGTGGGATGAGCATGCAATGAGGTCCATTAGTGATTTCCATGTGAATTGTAGTTTTGTGTGTTCTTTTGAATTTGCGCCATAGCTTATGTGCATAGAAGCAAACAAGTAATGTAGTGAAAACCGAGAGTGTTATGTATGGCCATGGTGTTTGGAATGAGGTGTAAATATGTTGAAGTATAGGTGTTGGCTCAGTGTCGGGTTCATTAGTATAGTAAGATAAGAGGTTAGGATGTGGGGTTGGAAAGGCTTTAGTAGGGTTTGGGATGTGAGTTACAGCAAGGATGGTTGTTAGTTTTCTAATTTTGAAAAATGACCATATGCAGTAAATCATGCAAAGTGCAGTTAATGCAGAAGCGACAATAGCAATAGTACCACTAGTGTCGGGAAAAGAGTCAACAGCAAAGTCAATTTGACCATCTACCATAGATTCAGCCAAAGATTGGAACACAATTTCATCTTTCTTAGCCAATTTTGCCATTTTCTTGAGACTTAAATGATGTTTTCGATCTGCAGCCAAAAATTGAGAAAATGAGTGGTTGAAAATTTTGAATTTTGGAACTTTTAGGTCTAAATATTGTTGAAAAGTTGTGTCTCCAAATATGGTAGAATGAAATTCAGGGTCAAAGAATTCTTGAATAAGTGCGAGGTTAACAGGGTGCAATACTGTAATGGAATCAGAGTTGTTATTACACTGACCAATCCTTGGGGGTAAAAAGAGATCTCCTGAAGTAACCGAGCATAGACATGGTAGCTGCATGACACAAAATGAACAACCTTTGATTATCCGTTGACCAGATTTGCAATCAAGAGCAATCATTGAAGTTTGATAGAAAAGAGTGTTAGAGGGAGATAACTCAATAATTGAATGCCTTATTTTGTTTTGAAAGAACCGAAAGTCACACAAATCATGTACAAAAGATTTTTGGTTGTAAAATAAAGCTGACATACAAGTTGGTGATGCAGAAGAAGTAAGTGCAATGTGAAAAGGACAAAATTTGATTGATGTACCAATGCAATTAGAAATTTGGTCAGATGTAACAGTTGTGAAGTGTTGATTGTCATGTGTGTGTGCAAAGTATGTGGGAACATCTGCAAGTTGTGTTGCGTGTGAAGTTGACGAGTTGATGGGTACAGGAAATGAATAGACTGTGTACAACAAAAGTGGTTGTTTGAAGGGTGAGATGGGGATTTTCAAGGTCAAAAACAATGTTGAGTGTGTTCTTGCATACAAAAAGTCACCATATGAAAAGTAATACAAAGGATTTTTATGAATAATATGAAATTGGGGGTATTTCTGGTCAATAATACCTTGAACTTGGTTGAGTGAAGATTTAATAACATGAGGTGTTATCAAAAATGGGGACAACTTTCCTTTGATCAACTCATGAATGCTTATTTTGAGGTGTTCTAGAGCAAGGTTTAAGGTAGCTGAGGCATTAGTTTGTTTCAAGATCAACTGTTCTAGTAAAACAAATTCACGTTCAACTGAATCAACTGTTCGATGAAGAAGGTCGGTTAGAGCTAAAGAATCATTATGATTTTTCTCAATTGCATTCATTACATTATTGAATCTTGCATCAACCGTGGAAATGAAGGAAGACAAGTGCTTTTCCTGAACAGCCATTGCTTTGGCGATTTTGATGTTGTTGCGATTAAGGACTTGCATATGACGCTGTAAGGTGGCAATGTCATCAGATGTAGCAGTGCCGAAAAGTGACTTAGAGATTTGTCCAACAAAATCAAACAGACCACGCTTGGATCGAGATGAGCCAACAAAAGGTTGTGGACGTTGAATACGGCTCTGTGGTAGTAGAGTGTGAATCTCATGAACCGTCGAGTTAACACTTGCCATGGTTTGGGTCCTCAATGTGTTAAGGGTTTTGATGATGTATTTTCCATACTTGCATTGTGGGGCGTTGTTACAGTAGAGCTCTCGGTGTAAGTACACTTTCTTGGGAAGAGGTATTTCGAAGGTATGTGACCAATACTCCTGTCCTAGATAGAGCTGCTGGTGTTGTTCAAACAGAACACCATAATTTAACCGCTGTATAGTGGTCGCATTACTGGTAGACACAAGGCCAAGAAGGGAAACAAGACATATGATGAGGAAATTGGTCAGAAGTCCTGGGGTACCTAAGGAAGGAAGTGAGAAAGATCAGGGCAATGGTCATGAATACACCGTTAATATCAAATAAAGCCAAAATAACAATAAACAACCTTTGAGCAATATGTGAAAATATTAACAATGAACATAACGAGTGGCTCAGGGAGCAATGATAGAAATATGAATGTAGGAAAGGGTAGGTACAGAGTAAGAATTAGACCATAACATTCATCTACTTGAAGCAAGTCAGTTTTGTTTTCTTCTTGCGGGCTGAGCCGGTTTGTGTTTTGGAAATGTGAAACTCGCGAACCAAAGAAGGAGGAAGAGTTTCCTCAGGTTCCCATGTGCGTTCGCTGTATCCTAGCCATTTGACTCGGAAATGTTTCTTGCCGTTGACAAACTTGTAGCGTAGTAGTTTTTCAACATAGTAAGTCTTATTGGAGAAGTTCTCTGTGGCTTGTGGAGAGGGGTCTGACGAGTTCTGAGGTGGCGTTGATGGCAAATCCAAAGTTGGATTGGCGTTTGACTGAGAGTGAGACAAAGTTGGCTCAGGTTGATTAGGATCTTGTACATCAGGATCATCGTCTGGGGGTAGATGAGTGTCGTCAATGGGTTCATCTGGATTCGGCGGGTCTAAGCTAGGACGATGATCTGGAATGTTGTACGATTTCAATCTGTTGACATGAATGAAGGACTTCAGTTCCTTATTGTTTGAGAATCTCCGTATTTTATATGTGTTGTTTGGTCCGATTCTCGTCACATAGAAGGGACCATCCCATGGATTATGTAACTTTGGTGACAATCCTTGTGGAACTTTTGTGGAGTGAAGTAACACAAATTGTCCTACACGGAATTCTTGTAATTTGGACTTCTTGTCGTATTGCTGTTTTTGTTTGTCTTGAGCTTTCTTGATGTTCTTTTTGGCGATGTTTCTTACAATCTGAAGATGTGACATGAGATCATTCACATGAGTTTTCGCATCTTTACATAGGCCTTGTTTAGGTATCAGAGAAGTGTCGAATGGTAAGTTCATTTCTTTTCCAAATACAAGATGGTATGGTGACAAGTCTGACGCTTGAGTTGATGGGCTCATTCGTAAAGCCATCATAACACCAGGTAGAAGTTTGTTCCAGTTTGTTTGTTCTGGGTTGATGTAGGTACGCAAGCACTGAGCAATAGTACTATTCATCCTCTCACATGTTGAATTTGTTTGTGGATGGTAGGCACTGGTGAAATGTCTTGTAACTTGAAAAATTTCACATACAGCTGTTACAAGTTTGCTTAGGAAGTTTTGACCTCTATCACTGACAATGACGCGGGGTGCTCCATATCTTGAGAATATTTCCGCAAAAAGTATTTCAGCTATTTCTTTAGATTCTTGGGTTTTCAGTGGAAATGCTTCTGGATATTTACTGAAGGAATCTACAATCAGCAGTATATACTTGTATCCTTCTTTGGTAGTAGGTAGTGGTCCTAAGATGTCCATATGCAGGCGTGAAAAAGTGTCCTCTACTGGCATATTTACAAGAGGAGCTCTAGGATGGTTAGTTTGTTTCTTGGCGTGTTGACATGCATCACAGGAGCGGATATAGTCAGCAACATTCTGATACATCTTTGGCCAGTAATACTTCAGTTGAATCGCCCTATATGTTCTGTCCAGACCAAGATGTGCACCACCAGCAAGACTGTCATGGTAGGAACGTAACACGTCTTCTCGTAGACAACGTGGTACTGCTAGCTGTTTAAGAATTGGTTGGCACTGGGCAATTTTCTTTGATCTGGGTTGGTAAAAATGGTAGAGGGTGCCGTCTAAGAAGATGTATTGGTTGCTTTCTGAAATGAGTTTGTCGCGCTCTTGCTTTAAAGATGGCACTGTTCCATTTGTGAAGTAGGAATGTAGAGGTCCAAAATCTGGGCACTGACTTTGAAGATGACCAATTTCATCAGGTTTGTCGACAAGACATACTGTGGGTTGAGCTACCTGTGATACTGATTGCAAAGGTATTTGACTGTCTTCATGTTTGTAGAAGAAGGTAACCTGATTATGTTCCTCTGACATTGATAATGTGGAGACTGTGTTGGTGCTGGGTATGGCATCTTCTGGTTCTAAAGAAGCTTGAAGTTGCTGAGGGTATGTTCTCCTAGATAGAGCGTCTGCTACACCATTTTTCTTGCCTTTCTTATGGATTACGTTGAAGTTGTATCCCTGCAGAAGGATGGACCATCGTGCAAGTCGGCCTGTATCGTGCTTGACTGTTTGTAACCATTTTAAAGCTGAATGGTCTGTATACACGGTGAATGTTTTTCCAGCAAGGTAAACATGGTACTTCTTAATACCTTCAATAATGGCTAGGCACTCTCGTTCTGATATAGTGTAGTTCCTCTCATGTTTGTTGAGGGATCGTCCACCAAATGCTAAGACACGCTCCTTTCCATTGTCGTCTAGCTGTCCTAAGATAAATCCTAGTGCTGTACCGGATGCATCGGTAGTGAGAATAAATGGTTTGGAGTTGTCTGGATATGCAAGGACTGGTGGCGATGTGAGGGCTGTCTTCAGTTGATCGAAAGCCATTTGACATTCATTACACCATTTGAATTTGTTGTCTTTTCTAAGGAGAGCTGTTAATGGTCCTATGATGGTACTATAGTCATGAATGAATTTTCGATAGTAGTTACATAGGCCAAGAAAAGATCTGACATCTTTGGTACATTTCGGTGTTGGAAACGATCTAACAGCATCTGTTTTAGAGACATCAACTTGGACTCCATCTTTGGTGATGACATGACCAAGGTACTGAACTTGTTTTTGAGCAAAGGAGCATTTGGATGGTTTTAAAGTAAGACCTGCAGAACTAAGGCGAGAAAAGATTTGATCCAAATGTTGGATGTGTTGCTCAAAGGAGCTAGAGAAAACCAGAATATCATCCACATAGACAAGACAAGTTTTCCAATTGAGACCCCTAAGAACTTGGGTCATAAGAGCCTGAAAGCTAGCCGGGGCATTGACAAGGCCAAAGGGCATACGTTTCCACTGATACACTCCAGTAGGAGTAACGAATGCAGATTTGTGGGCTGTTTCAGGGTCCATAGGTATTTGCCAAAAGCCAGAAGCTAAGTCTAAAGTGGAGAAGATTTGAGCCTTAGAAATGCCAATGGTGTCAAAAACATCTTCTAACCGAGGTAAAGGAAATGTGTATTGTTTAGTGACAGAGTTAAGTTTTCTATAGTCAACTGCAAAACGGAGTTGGCCATTTTTCTTCTTAACCATGACTACAGGGCTTTGCCACATAGATGTTGACTCTTCAATGATATTGGCCTGTAGCATTTCTTCCAGTTGTTTGTTCATCTCTGCGTTTACTTCTGGGGACTGTCGGTAGAATCGTTGACGCACAGGGTTAGCTTCACCAGTTTCTATACGATGAGATTGTAGAGCACAATTGCCTAATTCTGATAATTCTGTAGCAAAAACAGATCTGTGTTTGTGTAGAAAAGCAAGAAGGATCTGTTTTTGTTTGAGAGTTAGATCAGAGTCAGATAGATCAAAATCAATGGGACTCACTGAGGATGGTTTGTCAGAGTGTGTACCAGATGACATAGAGCTGTCTAAAGATAGCACAGTATCAGGGTTGACTAATGATGCAGAAGCAATGCATGTACTTGCAGATAGAGTTATCGGGTTGTTTGTAGGATTGATAACTTGCATAAAGTGAACATCATTGTTAAGGGTATCAACCAAGCATTTGGCTCCTGCCAAACCTAATTCAGGGAGATGTTGTGACGGTTCCAATAAGACATGTGTACCATTCAATGAAGTTGAAATGAAGACTTCAATTGCCATGACAGAACCAGGATTGACAGTGACTGACTTAGAAACTCTAGCAAGGCCTGAATTAATGTCAATTGCAAAGACTTGATTGGAAACAGGGTCCCTAAGAGAAAGGGTATTTTGTGCAACACTAAGAACAGCATCATTTTCTCTGAGAAAATCTAAACCCAAAATAAGAGGTTGATGAAATTTTTCAAATATTTGGAAATCCTGTTTGAACACAAAACCATCAAAAGAAACTGGCAAGGACACAACACCAAGACTACAGTGAACTTCGCCACCAGCGGCGACAGCATCAGTTGCATTTGCTGAACGAATTGTGCTCTTGTCTATCTGTAACCTAGAAACAAGGGATGCTGATATGCAAGAAATAGATGCACCTGTATCAACCAATGCACGTATGGGGGTGCCATAAATATCTACACTAACACTATTTTTCATGATAGGCATAATCAAGTTAACAGAGCTGTGTGTTTTCTTACCCCTATTTGATTTGGTCTTGTTAGCAGAAGTTGATGGGGAGATTGAGGTTTTGGGCTTGTTAGTTTGACAGCGAATGTTAGTTGATTCATGCCTAGAATGAGCTGTTAGTGAGGATGCACTGTTACTGTTAGTTTGGTGCCTATCCTTAACAAGGATAGGCGGGTTTCCCTAGCATGTTTGATTGTTTGTTGGGTTTTGTGGGTGAGTTGTACCAGAGAAGTGTGGTCTTGTTTTTGGTGACTGACAGACAGACACAAAGTGACGCATTTTACCACAATTAAAACATTGTACATTATAAGCAGGGCAATTAAATCTGGGATAGCAAGACTTACCGCATCCCTTGCATCCTCTACCCATTCCTTGACCATTCTGTCTCATTGGCGCTGTTTGCATCTGCTGCATTGGCGGTTGCTGTTGGAAATTTTGAGACGGCACAGCATAAGTGGGATTGGTCCACACATTGTTAGGCACAGAGGGCACAAAGTTCACAGGGGGCTGAAATTGCGGATTGGCTTGAACTTGTTGAAATTGTCCAAATGTTGGTTTTTTGTTTTTCCATCCACTTTTCTTTTGTGTCTGTGGGATGTTCGGTACCAAGGCATTGATTTCTTCCTTGAGTGACTCTTTTAACTGAGCGGCGAGGGCGATTAGATTCAGACTATTGTCATTTTCTGTCCTGCACTCAATCTGTGCATTTGCCAGGGAAACTGCATGGCGCAACTGTTGGAAGGTCTTTGGTTCCTTTGAAAGAACCTTTTCTTTAATTTCTTTCTCGAGTCCCTGAATAACAAACTGAACTTTATAGATCTCAGGTAGTTCATGTCCCAAAGCAGTTTTCTCTGCTCTTGAGAGATAGGTGTCTGTAGATTCTCCATGTTGTTGTTTAATGGAGAGTAATGAAAAATTTGTTTCCTGAGGTGCGAATCTGCTTTTCAGACAGTCTTTAAAGTCTTTAAGGTTAGTGCGTTGTTGGGTCGTCAGTGTTTGTAGCCAGGTTTCTGCCTGTCCTTCAAGGCTGCACCCAATAGCTAATAGTGCTTCATTGTCTGTCACTTTGTGAAATTTTTGCCAGCTGTCTAAATTTGACAGCCACACATGAACATTTTCACTTCCACTGAATTTCTTTAAATTAATTCCTGTGGCCATTTTGTTCTGGATATTATTCACACTTTCACTTAAATTTGTAGTATTGTCTGTGATGTTTTCAGTGTCACTTTCGGTGTGAACGTGGCTAGTGTTTTGAGTTAAGCTTTCGCTGATTCCAGTGTTTGATGCTGTGTCATCAGTAATAGCACTGTCCGTTGTTTCTTCTATTGTTTCTATATCGCTGGTGTTGTTAGATTCTGTATTTATACTTAAGTTCTCCAGTTGTTCGGAGCTGCTCATTGGATAATTGGGTTCTTGACCAGTGCTGGGTGGTTCGGGATTAGATACACTGTTTTCCGAAGGAGTTTGGTCTGTGTTTTGGCGGTCTCGAAGGTAGTATGTGTAGTTGAGTGGTCTGCTCTTCATTGGGAACTTTGGGAATTCATCCACCAACTTGTCATGTTGACATTTGGGGTTCTGATAATAATACCTGTAAAATATGACCAAGTCGTTGAAATAAAATATACGTCTTTTATTTTCGAAGTGTCCAGCAAAAGTGTATTGCATAATATAACATGACATAATAAAACACAAGATTATAAACAATGAGTCTTTGCACAATTAAAAATAATGCAACAGATAATGAAAATTATTCAATGACCACATTATATAAACAACCTTATGATTTACATGTGCACAAATATTACACAATTAATAAACAAATACAAGGGGAATTAGTTTGAATAATAACAATTAAGATGGGGAAAATTAACTTGAATGGTAGAGAACTTTACTTAGCCATGATGAGGTACACAAGTTATGAAGGAGCAGACATAAACATAGGGTCATATTGCATAATCTCAATTTACATATTTATTCATTTATTTTCATAATTTCATTTAACAGTTACTACCTTTCATTTAGATATAATTGGAAATTAATCTGGACTTTAACTTATGAAATCAAAACAAACAAAAAGGGTATGCAAATGCCTAATAAAAACATAAACAACATCAATGCACATGCATTGACATAAAAAGGTATAAAAATATGGAAGTGCGTAATAATAATAAAAATCTGTATGAGTTGTAATCAAAATATGCAATGTTATAAACTTACATCTTCATCCCGTTAAAGTTAACAAAGTTATTGAATGAGTTTAACAAAGTTTTTCTTGTGCCAAGGCATTTTCACTTTGGGCGGAAGTGGACCCAAGTAAACAAAGGCGAGAGTAAATTTAGAACTGGTCATGTGACATCTAAACTTCCGGAAAAATGCTGTATACATAATTTTATAGAAAATGTAATTTGGCGTTACTGAGAAATTTAGAGAAAATTATTTTAGCTCTAAAAATAGATAATTTTCAATCGATATATGTTAACATTTGTATATCTCAATTCATTGAGCTACGCATATCTACGACATACATTCGAAATTAAGTAAATGACTAAATCTAACAAGAACAAAGAAAATCAAATAAGATAAAGTACTGGTCTACATCAATTTGCTACAAAAATATATTTAATTTGAACACATTTACCCTGAGATCATGAAATATAAAACATATGTACAATCAAAGCATAATTATAAAAGTAATATAAAATATTGCCTACCTGTAAAATATGACCAAGTCGTTGAAATAAAATATACGTCTTTTATTTTCGAAGTGTCCAGCAAAAGTGACGCGCTGGGCTTCGACTCAAAAAATCACTTGGTCAAGGTAAGGCACATACAGGGTAAAATGTAAACATATCAAAGGCGAACACAATTATTTACCTGTCGGGGGCCTCGCACCCGAAAGATAGAAAAATACCAATCTTAACAAAGAACCTTAATCCGATGGACTGACACTAATTGAGTGAAGTAGACTTCAAAAGATATTCTTAATCAAATTGCGTGGCTTTGCGTAAATGTTATTTGTCAGTAAATAAATCAGAATTTCACATCGCCAGAAAATGTGTGAATATGTACAAAACTTCTTAACTTTATGGCTTTAAGCTAGTCAAAGTGTTACTTGTTTTTCTCAGATAAAAGAATGCTAAAAATGAAATATGTTCTTAAAAATCTCAAATGAAATTAATTACTTTATGAAATTAAATGTATGAATTAATTTATAAAAGTCAAACTCAATTTATTATAAAATATATCAGAGGGTCAATTTGACCTGATGATATATATAAAAACTTATGACTTTGTTTCTTGAATAGTTTTAAATGAATATGTATTTCCTTTGACTGATTGTATCAATTGACTTATCACTTGACCTTTACACTTAAATTGAAAACTTCATCTTAAAAAGAACTTTGTTTTCTGGAATATTTTTCCAGTATGAGATGTTCAGGAAAGAAAAAATAAAGTATGACTATTAGAATAATTTTTTTTTATTTTTTAGTCGTTATTTCCATAAATACAATTTATATCCAACTTATCATGTATTTTGTTTTCAATTTAATGCTTTAGTGTCTCAAAATCAGGAATTTTTAAAAATTATCGCTGAGAAATTTATTTCCTATTAACAATTTTCAGAGTTAGTAGTGCATACAAAAATACATTAATGATTAGTTTTCAAAGAGTACCATTAATTAATGTGCTGGGAAATGTTGTGAAGTGATCATTGTAAAAAATAAGAGTTATCACACTTTACTCTGGTACATCCCAAATCAATAAAGCCAGAATTCGTAGAATTCTCACCAAAGCAGAAAAAGATCACAAGAAAAATAGGCATAAGTCTCTATTGAACACATACACAACTACAATTTTTATTTTGAAGTTCAATGGAATCTTTCGATCCAATAAAACTTTAGATCCGCTCACGTACACCGTCTAAAATGTGGCAATTTGTCAGATGAGAAATTTAGAACCTTTTACATTGTATCGTTTCTCACACAAGTATAACAAATATATGTGAGAGATTTTCCTTAGCTTTTATCTCTATATAATTGATGTTTACTCAATTGATTAACGAAAACTATACATTTTGCTGTAATAAATATGCAACACAAATAAATTCATAATAATAAATCATTTGTCTGCCAAAAACGCCATTTCTTACAGAAACTTGATACAAGTTTAGAGAGAAAGGCTTGATACAATGGCACGGAACGTTACAATCTCCCATGCAGAGTTGTCGTTCGTTCCTCTCTCAAACAATGTATGAATGTATGAGCCGATGGTAGAGTGAATGTATGAGCCGATGGTAGAGAGTGGGAACGTTAGCGTCGTACGACAAGTGAAAACACTAAAAAGCGGAATCTGGGAACATCAAAAGGATGAAACTGTCTCTGTTATTGATTAAACCCCTATAGGATTAGATATTGTGATAAATCAAGAAGATCCATTTTCCTGTAAAATGCCTACTTTGGGGATTTCTCTGATTTATCTGAGGGGAGATTGTTTTCGTGGCCTGATGGCTCTTTGAGAGATTCCCTAAACAAATGAAAACATGGCAATATCATCAAAAATTAATTTATCAACATCCAAAGTAAGAACATTAGATATGATTGAATGGTGATATTATTCAGGTTATTCAGGATTGTAAATTTTGGCCATCGACCCTCAACGAGTTAAGTTGTCTTGGTCCATTGAAATGTGACAATTCAAATTCTAATTTTATAATCTAATTCATGTATATAATAATCCCTTTGGATAGGAAGTAAATTTTATTTAAAGTCGGGATTTAATACGATACATTGCATAACAAGTAATATATAAAAATTATATGATAAATGAAGTCTAACAAATTAAAATTTTCTTTTTTATTGTCTTTTGTGTAATAATTATGCTGAAATACATGTATGAGGTATACTTGAACTTTCGTTCTATACATTTTATAATTTCATTAGGAAACAAAGATGTGTTTGGGAAACACTATGCGCCCGGTGGCAATAAACTTCGAAAAAGCTATTTTAAGCATAAAGGTTACTGTGAAGGTCACAAGGCAATTAATTGACCTTGATATCATTTGAAAGAACTTGATTATTGGAGTATGCATATCAAATAGGAAGTCTCTATGTTTCATGGTTCAAAAGTAATGATGAATTAAGGTTCAAAAAGCTCTTTCTAGCATGTTAGTATTTGTCACAGTCAAGGTCACAAGCTCATTAACCTTGATGTCATTTGAAAGAGCTTAATAAGCAAAGTAAGCAAATCAAATATGAAGCCTCTATCTGATGACAAAAAGCTTTTTTAAATATATATGTCACAGTCAAGGTCACAAGTTCATGGACCTTGGTGTCTTGTGAACGAGCTTTATTAGTGGAGTATGCACACCAAATATGAAATCTATATCTTTCATGGTTCAAAAGTTATGGCGAAGGTTAAAGTTGACAACAGACAGACAGGACAAAAACAATATACACCACGGATCTATCGATTCGGGCTCATAAAAGTATGTAATGTCGTGTCATATTGAACAAATTGGGCTTATAATTTATAAGCAATCTTCTATCAGAATATTACTACCCTCGATCAACCTAGTAACTGAACAAAATCCAGATTCTTTGATTCGTTATGATAAGAAATTAAGTGTGTTATTGTTATGATTGATGAATCCTTTATGTATCTTATATAACTAATTTTTTTTTTTTTAATTTTCTTTATACATTGTATATACTATGAGTATATATATATAGTTTTACATTTTCACGTTGTCATCTTAACAATTTCAGAATTTCCCTTTTGTATTCCTTTAAAAGGAAAATTAGATCTAGCTAGGTTTCTTTCCTGCTCTTAATCTTCCAAAAAACGTGTTGTTATTTTCCAATATCTTCAATCACCAAAAATATTAATATCTAACATTCTATGTCAGTTGTCTTAAGACTCTTGAGTTTTTCAAGTGTACTACGAAAGTGTGTTAAAATTCTGATTTATATTTGACAAGTTTTTTCCCGTATGAAATCATTGAAATATACAAATGTTTATCCTTGAAGTAATAAGTGCGAGGAAGATATCTTTTAAAAAAGTATTATTTATCTTTGGAAATTCTATTTTAGGGTTATTATGGAGAATATCTTTTGTGAAAATATTATTGTACGTTTTTTATGCAATGTCAAATACTATGTCAATTTTTTCTCTGTATCATATACCCCTAAATAACATTACCGAAAAAAGAGGCGAACATTCCTTAACTTGCATTTGAATCTGTAAGCGTCGTACACGTAGGATTAGTAATTAGACATTCAAAACCTTTGGGGAATTAAAAGTTAAAGGTTTTGCGATAAATAGATTAACAGACAGAAAAAAATGGATGGGCAATCTAAAAGAAAAATTCATGCCCCGAATCTTCGATAAGGGACACAAAAGCTGTCGATTTTTCCAAATTATTCATAAATCGAAATTAAATTCTGCATCAATTTATTACATTTTAATAGCACCAAAACATGAAGATTACTGTCGCACCATTTATGGCACCATTGCCGATAGTGCAATGAAGAGGATGGCGATGGTGCGATAGCAAAATAACGATTGAGTGAGCACGATGAAATGACATCGAGCATCTCTTCATCGACCACGGGTCATCGTGCCAACATCATCCCAACGTCACTTTATTTCTGTCTCTTTTTGTCTTACCATCGATCTTCATTATATCGCGTCATCACTTTGCTATCATGCTATCTCACTAGGTCGCCCGCGTGGCGCAGTGGTTAGGGCGTCTACTCTAGAATCGCGAAGTATATAAGGAGTCAATCCTTACGTCGCGGGTTCAAATCCCACTGAGGGACGTGGAGACCGGTCCTTCGGATGAGACCGAATAAACCGAGCCCCCGTATCGCAGTAGGTGCTGGCACGTAAAAGATCCCTCACTGCTCAAAGGCCTTAAGTGTCGAGCAAAGGACAAAAATTGTAGCCCTCCACCGGCAAGTGGTGGCGTCTCCATTTGAGTGAAAAATTCTCGAGAGGGACGTTAAACAACATACAATCAATCTCTATAAAAACATCATCATCATCATCATCATCATCATAGCTCAGTCAACGTAACCATCGCTTCATTGAAAACTCGACTTCAAATGGTGCCAAAAGAAAACCATGCACCTGCTCCTATCCGTATTCCATAGGGCTATTTGATAAAATTGCTATATTCCTGTAAATCATTTGTCTGGATCAACTGAAATGAATGGCATGAATGAAATTCCGATCGTAAGATAGCGAGGGAGGGCTCCTATAACTTGATTGATTGATGAATTGGTTAAATCCTTGGCTCCACTGCTTTCTGACAATAAGTTATTATCTGGCTTAAGGATTACGTAATTTAAAAAAATGCTGAAATGACTTTTGTTAGCTCTGAATTTTTCACTTTGCCGAGATGTATAACGGAACGAGTATTTCAATTGTTATTGTCTTTCTCACAAAAACTCAAAATACCACTATCTTGAAATCAATTGTTTAAACGTACTAGTGGGATATATGTATGCAAGATTCAAATGAAAATACTTTGTTGTAAAATTTTGCATGTGACCTCCACCTAGTAAATTCAAAATGAACAACACGAAACTGCCATCACATGATTGGCATAGGTATTTTTTCTAAAAATTTTTAATGTTCAGGGAAAGGATTATGACCTAGACCTGACTTTTGCTTCAAATATAAAACTATCAAATTTTAATCTGATACGATCACTTAGTGATATTGTCTTCTTAAATGATGAAAATTTCATTAAATTTCAATTTCAGAAAATGAGAAGAATTCCCTCTTAATCAACAGAACTTAAATCTAAAATGAATATGTACTGACGACATATTTTCAATCAAAATTGTTTTATGCAAAAGTCCATATAGTAATAAGATGAATTGTATGGAAAAGGTCTTTCTTCTTGATGAGTTGCCATTAATCCACGAATGAAATACATGTGTGGAACTAGAACTTAGTATGATACGTACGTTGACAATCCACTTGCTCTATCTTTTTGTGATTTTTAATTTTTATCCGATGAGATCCTTTTTAAACACTTAAAGCAATTGAATTAATAATATACTAAGGATAATTTTGCTATCTTTCATAATTATTTGCTGATTTATGTTCTCTATAATCAAAGAGATCATTTGTACTGTCTATATAATCTAGATAAAGCCATAATTCTGTTTTAAGGTTGTATATTTGAGACTGACTTTATTTAAAATTTGAGACGTCATATTTTGTTCACAAGAAAAGACACGTTGGTCTTCATACAGATGTACAAATCAAAGCAAATGGGTTTTCAGGTACTGTAATATTAATACGTGTATTTTCCTAAACATCAGTAGCTATTGATGAAAGTTTTTGTCACATTCGAGACTGAACGCATTGCCTATCTTAAAAAATCTACATCACATTTACAATAATTAATTCAATATCCATCAATGTGCTGTGTATACATATGTATATATTTTGCTTTATGTTGGTACTTTTACATATTGATGGGTTGAAATGTTTACGAGACTTGCCTGTTAGAAATCTGACTCACAGCATTTTGGTGCATTAAGATAATAACTGGTACTTGAAGAAAAAAAAATTTCTCAGGCTGGCCCCCCCACTTTCAAAAACGATGCTACGTGCCTGATGTATATATTTTGCTTTATGTTGGTACTTTTACATATTGATGGGTTGAAATGTTTACGAGACTTGCCTGTCAGAAATCTGACTCACAGCATTTTGGTGCATTAAGATAATAACTGGTACTTTGCTCAAACAGTTACAGAGAAATCTGATTCGTGAGTATACTTACATTTTAAAAGAAATAAACTATTGTAATGTGAGTAGCTCTGCCCTACTTTGTGCCGTCAAAGTTTGTTGCAGCGGAACTACGACTAAACACTCAAGACATAAGGCGTTATCGGATACTTACATGTAGTTCTTACAGTACCTAAAAACAAACGCCCTCATTGTTCAGCAACTGCAGAAATTATGAACATTCTAGATAACCCCTCATTTTGGTCATTTGTCAGGAATGTTGACAATGGTATCCATGGAACCCTTTTTTCGATTTGAATGACCTACTTAGGTAAACTACAATTGTGGGACTGCGGTCACCCACTTCACAAGACGCTGACATCTCGAGGCTAATTGTGAGGAAATTAAAGTCCTCGAGTCGACCTAACCAGTGCAACCAAACGATTTTGTTCAAACACTTGCGGGCCATTAATAAGAGAGATTAATGACCTGTTTTAGGGGGCTGAATCATTTGAATTCTTTTAAAGTCCTCTCCTATTTCGTTTCAGATAGAAATGTTAAGTGTAAATTTGACTTTGTTCTGAACAAAATTTACAAAGGTTCTATTTTGGTGTTTATTTTATAACTTAATTGAATCATTGGGTTATGATGCTTCATTCCCCAAAAAAGAACATTTTTGTGTGCTTCATAATTAGATCAGAGACGTGCAGAAGAAGTGGTCTAATTAGATTAAGCAATCCTGTACAAGTGATTGTTTCCTACATTTAATTGTTTATACAGTCATAGCTATCATGAGGTATTTACTCGAAGCTTAACATGATCCAAATTTCAAAATTTCTAACACGTCTTGGTGTGTTTTGTTTAATACATTCACTATCAAGTCTGACCGGTCGACAGGGGATGCTCACTCCTCAATGACACCTGATCCCTCCTCTGTTCTGGAGGTCCGTGTTTGCTCAGTTTTTATTTTGTATTGTTTGATGGAGTTTTTTTATCTTGAATACTGTTCGTTATCTCCGTGTTTCATTCAGTGGTTTAACTCCACAGTTATGTGAATATCTTCTGTATGTACACGAACTAGTCGGAACTACCATTTACATAATCAGAATCATAACTCTTATGACATTGAACTTTATTGTTTTACAATAGTTATTAACTTTTATGAAAACATTCAGTACATTACATGTTATGAAAAAAATGATTCGTAATATTTATACATGGATTGCAAGTCTATCACGTTTTTCACTGAAGCATATGTAAAATTCAATTATTGTATATATATATATCTATTGACTAGAATTTTATTGCACATATGATTTAGAGCCCTTCATGCCTAAGGCTGTAATTCCATTAGCACATAAGATAATTTGCTTGGCCTTGCAATACATATGTTAATTCAATGTATAACAACCCAAAAAATCACTGGCAGGTTCGAATATTTGCGCAAGCACCATGTAAATTTGGCAGTGACTACACATATTATAAATCACTAATATCAGAATGTTTTGAAGACCTTATTTCTTCATAAATATTGTTTAAGCTTTCCAGCGAGCGTCTCTCTAAAGCGGAAAATTTGTCCGTTTCCGTCTGACTAGCGGAGGACGAAATGGGAGTTTCGTATCCATCCTCATCTTGGCGAGAATAACTGTGGTTCAGAATAATATCGGGTGTGTTATTCCTCATGATCGTCTGCTTTGGTGGATTCATCATGTAGCGAAGCTTTTCCCAGAAACACATGTCATGGTAATTAACCAATGTACTTGAATGAGATTTCACAAGTTCGTTTAGATTTCTTTGTAGGTTCATCCCTTTCGGATCTTCTAGGACAACGATTATTAGATTGTTATTTTTTCGAAAGAGAGTTTGAAATGAGTTGTAAAATGCACTGTTCTTCCATTCATGGTCATTGAAGTTTTTAGACACAAGTAAAATGGTTCGCTTTGATCTGCTGATGTTGCACTCAATTGTTTCTTCCATAGTGCCACCGACTGGGAAATCTCTATAATACACACAGAGTCTGTACCCCAGTTCATTCTCCAGACGAGGAATGAATTCTCTTGTGACGTAGTCATCATCTTTGTGACTATATGCAAGGAAAGCATCATAAAGTTTGTCATTTCCTTCTACATTTTCCTTTTGGCTTCTACAATTACAACTACAATGGAAAAACGGACTTTTAGGTCGCCTGATACAAATGAAAAGCACGATAAGACAAGTTGCCACTACAATGGAAGCAGCAATGGCGGCTAAAATGATCAAAATACTATAAGAACTTTGGACTCTGTCCTGTTTTGATATCACTGTATCTTTTTCTGACGTAATATTAGTACATATTTCAGATTTCACATCCTTAATGCTGACATTCCGAGTTAAATCCTCGGTTTTGCAATACAAATTGTTATAATCAGCAACCATCACTGATCTGTTGGTCACAGCTGGCAGAAAATCCACCATAAAATCACAGTCACAAGTCCACGGATTTTCTGATAGAGTCATATTGCTTAAGCCCCAAAACAGTTTCAGAGCTGACTCTGGAATGGTCATCAAAAGGTTGTGGTCCAGATAAATTGCAGATATTGATGTCAGTGAGGAAAAAGCATTCTTCTCTACGTATGAAATTTTATTATATTCAAGGTGGAGTTCCGTCAAATTCCATAATCTGGCGAAAACTCCATCCGTGATACTTAAAATATTGTTGTTGTTTAAGTATAGAACCCTCAGTTGAGATAGGCCAATGAAGCTGAAGTTGGCCAAGGTGGTAATCCCGCTGTGATCTAGGTGTATTATTCTAAGATATATAAGTCCAACGAAGCTTCGGGAGTATATTTCTGAAATGTTGTTCCCATCTACAGAAATTTCTGTTGTCAAGGCAGGAATATTAGAGGGCAGTTCCGTAAGACCTCGATTTGAACACTGAACAAAATGCGTTGACATGAAGTCTGAGCTGCTGTAACAAGAACATCCAACAGGACAGACAAACATACAATCACAAGGCTCAAAATCGCAGCAGAAACACGTATCAGTGCACTCCTTTTCATATGTGCACAACATATTGTCCGACTGTACGGTGTGAAGTGGAATCGGTGCCTCAATGCGATACCCAGTATGGCATTGAAGATGGAACATATCCCCAACGACCGGAAAACCGGTATCCATACTGACTTCGTTCACTTTTTTTCTTAACCAAATCAGATTGCAGTCACACTTGAATGGGTTTTCTGAGATATAAACCATCATTGTTTTACTTCTCTTTATTGGAATAGCAAGATCGTTCATAGCAAGTGTTGATAATTTGTTGCCTTTAAGAGAAAGTTTTTGGAGTTCTTGATAACTATAGAAGGCATACTCTGTAATATCTTTAATGTTATTGTAAGATAAATCGAGGTTTTCAATATTTTCGGGAAACATTCCACTCATTATCTTTGTTGACAACATATTCGAGCTTAAATCTAAAGACGTAAGACTTGACAAATCCTGGAGAACCATGGAAATGTTTTCCAACAAGTTGTTTTGCAGAGAAAGAGTCGTCAAGTGTTGAAGTCCCTCAAACGTGTCCTTATGAACTACCCGTATTTTATTAAAAGAAAGATCGAGGGCTTTAAGACTAGGCAGATTAAGGAACACCCCCATTACAGTCCCAGCTATTCTATTTCTTGAGAGATCTAATTTTTCTAAATTTTTTAGCCCTTTAAAATAATCAGAAGACAGTGATTTTATCTTATTTGATTTAAGGTCCAGCGATTTTAACATTTTCAGTCCTTTAAAATCAGGTACCAATGGGAGGTCATTATCTGAAAGATCAAGTTCTGTGAGAGATTCTAGATCCGTAAATGCTGCTTCCTCAATAGAGCTTATTTGATTCCCATGAAGATCCAGAGAAATAAGTTTTTGAAGTCCAATGAAGGTTCCATTTCTTATCACTGATAAATTATTTTGATCCAAATGCAAATACTGCAATTGAAGCAAATGTTGGAACACTTCATTTGACAGTTCTGAAATGCTATTGTTTCCGAGGTCCAGGTTTTGGAGGGAACCAAGGTTCCGTAATACGGTCCTGTTAAGAGAAGTTATATAGTTTCCCTGCAGTTGAAGATCCTTCAGCTGCTGAAGCGAAGATAAAGAGTCCCAAACAGTATTACTGAGGCCTGAATAGTCAAGAGTCAACACAAGTAAATTTACAGAGGTCGAAAATAAATCTTTCTGGACAGATCCTAAAGGATTTCGACCTAGTCCTAGTATTTTCAAGTCATGGTTGGAGGTAAACAGTGACACCGGTACCTCAGAAAGGGCATTGTTTGTAATATCGAGGTATGCCAACTTTTTTGCATCTGCCAATACTCCTTCTTCTAAATTCATAAGGTTTCCGTCAGCAATGCGCAAGTCTTTCAAATTCGGCATGGTTTTCAAACTACCAGATGAGACGTTAAAGATGGAGTTCTTGTCCAAAATCAGAGTGGACAGCTCTGATAAAACAGTTTTATTTTCACACATAACACCGGTAGACTCTATAGATTGGAGGTTGTTTTCTGTTATATTTACGTATTTCAATTTTGAAGAAAGGCATAATTCTGGCATTTTGGTCACATGACTTGAAGTCACTGTAATGTGAGTAAGTTTCGGTACTTGATGAAATACGGAATTAGCCATTTCCAGTGTTCCAGCTGATTTGATTTCAATTTGTTCAAGAGACTGCATCCCGGACAAGAATTTTTCTGGCATATAAGATATTCTACAATTTTCAATGCTAAGTCCCATGAAAGATGTGAGGGCAATGAACATTTTATCACGCACGTGAGAAACAATGTCCTTAGACGTACACGTGATATAAAGAATACTGGTGATCTGTGTACGGATGGCGGAAAAGTTTGTGGTAGGGTGGATGTAGTCGAGGCGGCAGACAACACTAACAACCTCTTCTTCTACTTTGCCTTGGTAACAGTTGCACTGCCTTGGACACGGATATGACGTCAGGACATCTGCGCTTTGCGTCAAACCAGCAATGATGAGAATGCCCCCTACCAGGACAAAGTGTTCCCTGTAAAATGAAAACCAAAGATTTCTTTTAAAAATGTTATTTTATGTATGGCTGATTTAACGAAAGGGAAATCCATCATGAAGAAACCATGATACATGTACAATAATAAGTCGTTTTATGAATGAAAATGAAGCCATCTATTGTACTTGCAAGTTGAGCCTCAACAGTGCGGATTGTCAATATGTACACTGCACTGTTTTCTCAAAGTTTTATCATCCCAGTTACGCATACAGCGAGTCTTTTGTATGGTTCATTCCCTCAAGGTGTCAAATAATACATCTTACCTGTATCTATTCTTATTTTCGGAAGTAGTGTGGGTATGTCTCATTATTCCCTTAATATTGTAGAAAAAATGTTGTTGGTTTTTTTAATTTAAAAGGTGTATGGCAGCGTAAAATAGTTTAAAAGTCCATAGACCCCGCCCTTCGTTCAATCAATGACTGACTCAATAGCCAGATATTTGAGATATTTTACATTCTAAACTCGTATTTGCTGAGCACTTCAATCCTCATTTAAACATGCTTTGAACTGAAAGAAGTATCAAAAAACGAACTCAAATCTCGAAGGGTACATAAAGATGAGTTAACAAAGTGACTAAAATATCACACATGTACAAACATTTTCGTACACTTGTCATTGTTTATATATATTTTTACTTGACCGTGAATCATATTATTTTGTAATAATATTTTTTAATTTAGAAATATGACGTTGATTGTATATATAAAAATATTTTTCATCATTGTTGTAAATTTTTAAAATATATATCGTTAAAAAAACAAAAACAAATCCTGAAACAATAATGACTTTTCTTGAAGATAATAAGATATTTCTTGAATATATTAATTATTCTAATGTTTAAATAAGTGCTTATATTTTAAAATTTCATGTATGATATCAGACTTAATAATTGGATATGTCTTTGTGCCACACATTAATATAGAAGGCCATGATTATTCATTTAATTTCTTGTTGAATTTCTTATTTCTTATCCGTTATTAAATTGAATATAACTTTGATAATGTTCCGTTATCATGTACAGACCTATATTTAGAATACAAAAAATGTATAGATATCACGGATTAAACTGTCGATTACTTCCTTTATAAAACAAAGCTGACATTTTATTTTTATCTACGTTCAAGATTTCTGTTCCTTTTACATACCTTTTCATTAAGATTTTCTAGCTCTTTCACGAACACGTGTCTCTTGCATAATTTTTAAAGGGAAATGAATGATCATTGTAACATGTATAAATCTCAAAAGAATTTAAAACCAATCATCAAATCGTGGGAGTCACGTTGTCAATCTATGAAAATGATTATTTTAAGGTGTGTCAGAATTATGAATGAAATATATATATATTTGTCATCCCCTAAAATGATATCTAAATATACAATTTATGTAATCTTTATTTCTAAATATATTTAATTTTATTTTGGAGTAAAATATTGAAGGACACACACACACCCTCCCTCACGCCAGGATATATCACATTCATTGCTTTTCCGAGGTATATCGCACACTACCGGTATACTAAATAAACTATTTTTATTGCGCAATCGGACAATTAATGTTCTAGATATCCCTGAAATACGAGTATACTTGGCGGGGGTGGTGAGGTACTAATACCTGACCTGACCTTAAACATGTTAAATACATGTACCTTACTTAACATATACGCCCCCTCCTACAAAATCTAATCACTCGATCAGGCATCCCTATCATTATCCTGGGGGGTTAACTGCCACAGCTGGTTTTGACTTGAAGTGAATTTTTCATTTTCACAGGCTTTCACGTGTTTATAAAATTTTGTATATTGTACAAATTATATATTTATAAGAGTACATGTTAACAAGATTTGTACCCCCATGTTATGTCTTAAGAAATCATTGTTTATATATTCGACAAGTGAGTACGGCCTGGCTATTGAGATAAGGAACTCTAACTAATTAGCACTACCACAGGAGAGGCAAAACCAGGGGCATCTGATTCCTGTTATGTTCCCTGTCAGAAAACCACTTCCCCTGTAAGAATCGCAATCTTTACACGCATTATAAACATGACTAACTTAAAACCCTTTGTTTAGAATAGCAGAGAAAAAACTTCTCTAAATTTTCCATGAGAAAATAATTTGGCTGTCTAGCAACGAAGAATTCCTCATTTTTTGGTTGGAATACATGATACATTTAGATAGTTTTTGGTTTATTTTTTGTAAAGGATGCTACTGTAGTTTTGCTGATAAGATGCGGTTTTCCCGGCAGTAGAGCGATATAAAGAGATCTTCCTGGCGAGATAAAAAGCTCTCCTTCACTGATAAGTAAAACATGCTCACCGAAATTCTTATAACACTATATATTTTATTATTATTCCACTGGGGTACAATGAGGTTTTGTATTAAAAATTTTGAATTTTAAAATAACACAATACACTGTAATAAATGAAAAAAAGGAAAACTAAATGTTGATGAACTATTTCAGCTTGTTCAGCGAGAGAGAGAGAGAGAGAGAGAGAGAGAGAGAGAGAGAGAGAGAGAGAGAGAGAGAGAGAGAGAGAGAGAGATTGACTTACATGTTGATTATTCGAATATCCATAAAAAGTTGAAGAAAACACATCCATTGCTTTCCTCTCTAATCTCAACACACATTTCATGGCATTTGAGAGTCTGCATTCTTTGTTTAAATTTGTTCGATAATGTCACATCATTAAGTCCTCAGGCTACAGTTTTTCATCTTTACCGGAAATTAAACCCTTCTTAATCAATAAATTTACTCAGTTGAAAAAAAGAAAAAAAAACTATATTCTAAGACATGCCGACGAACAAATTAGCGCTTGTCGACTCGCCTTACTTTGTAAATGGTTAAGACGAATGGGTTGCACTTGATGTATAAAACAATTTGAAGTGTTGGACCAGCCTCTTTACAAGATGGGATCTCAGCATGTACAGAGAGAAATGAGAGCAAGTGAATGATTGGTCGTAATAACCATGTGAACACGAATATATAGGACAATCAACAGTTATAACGTGGTATTTACTGAAGAAAAAAGTCATATCAAAGTGTCTGTAGTTATTTTACATCCATGTATTTTTTTGCATTGCATATGCTTTTTTAGAGAGTTAAAAAAAATGAAAAATCTGCACATGTCAAGTTTAAAAATAGGATTTTATCACTGCACAACATCTTAAATTCTCGTTACATAGTGAAAGCTAGAGGGGTACTGTGGTTTCACTAATATTCGTGGGTATCAATGTTCGTGGATTTGGTAAAATTCACAGTTTCGTGGATACGTAAATTCGTGGATAATGGTCCTAACAGAATTAAAAAAAAATGTCTATATTTTCTTTTTTCTTTCGTCGTTATGCATTAGCAGGAACATTGTGTCATTTACAATGTTAGGGTACATAGATATCTTTTTAGAAAATTACTAACAGGAGAAAACTCTTTATTTATTTATTTATCTCCAATGGCTTTTCAAAAGTCGGAAACTTCAACAGCAAATTATTCCTCTAATTCGCAAGTATAGAATACGGACGGTAATTTAGTTGCAAAAGGATATTAAAAGTAACAACAATTAAGTATTATTTCAATTCACAAAATGGCGTTAGTCACTCATTTTCACATGATCGGCGTGTTTCGGGACTTGACAGAGACATCCAGACCCCTTGTTTGAAGATCTCGGAACAAACACATTCACGTGCGATCATGCGCGATGGGTACAACATCCGCTTTAACAAGTAATATGAACGACAATAATTCAGCCATGAAAGACGGGACTTTCGCAGCATACATGTATACCCATTACATCATGTATAACAAAAATATGTTTCTAAGCAAACAGATAAAATTCAAACAGCATTAAATTATGTTAATGTATGAATTAAGCATGTTTTTAACGGCAGAGAGTAATAAATTATTTCTATAAGATCTTTTATGTAACGGTAATTTGTTGTTTTCACTGTACAGGTGATAATTGGGGTTTGGACATTTAAATTGTTTGAGAAAACAATTTAACACCTTTACGCCTGATTATCATCCTATGGCTTTGGGGGGTATATCGCTGATTGGTATATGACAGATCTACGTGTTGTTTGTTTATCTCCGTGCAAAACGTTTTACTAAAAATTCAGATTATTTAAAACAATTTCCTTATTTTTTAAAATTATTATACTACAAACGGAAAAATAGGTCTTTTAAGTTGATGAATTAAGAAAAAAAGTGGTAGGGGTATTTAATATATATAAACGAAAGTCGGAATGGGCTTTTAAAAGGTTTATAGTAAATCAAAATGGAGGCACCAAACTTCGTTGAACATTTGATTTCGTGGATCAACTCAACAACGAAATCCACGAAAATTGGTGTTCCACGAATAATGATGAAACCACAGTATTTAAAGACTTTTGTTTCTTTGGGGGCTAAAAAATTAACGTCGCTTTAATGAAAAGGTTTAATGTCAGAAAAGGGAACAAATAGGCTTGTCTTCTAAAATTCGAGTTTCTTTGACACCCACTCAATTAGATGAAGCATTCATATCAAGAATTTTAATAACGTTACTGAAGTCTATAGAATAAATAAGGATTGTGCGTACACACCCTTCCGCAACCCAATTATATAATTGTTATAACTGAAAAAAAAATTGATTATAATTGTAAGTTTGGGTCTATTGCTTTAGAAATATGATATTCTCGTCTTTATAATATACACAGTGACATTTTCTTTAGACCATTTCATATACATTGTAAAGTTCTAGCATAGAAAACTTTCAATCAGTAGTTAACCAGGGTTACTCATAAAAGTTATATATATTTTATTACTTTTTAAAAATATATTTAATTTTTTTTTAAATTGAGCTTATATCTGTAAAAGATACTGATAATTTGCAAACTCGACTAGCTGGTTTAAATAGAAGGCTGTGTCATCAACGCCTTTTGTAATTTATTGGCATATAAATTTTCATACAAAAAAGGTATACCTTTTCCTAACCAATTGTCTTAAATTTGTACTATATAAAATAAACTAATTTCCAACTAAATCCCCAATTCAATTTTTCATTTCTTTAAGACACACAGCTCATTGGTACAAAAGGTGCAGATATATGTACATGTAAACAAAACAAAAAAATAGCTATAATCAGGGACTTATATACTATACCGGTATATAGTATATAGGTCCCTGCTATAATGTAATACTGTATAATCTTGGATCCACCTATGCGTGTGAGAATATTGCAATCTGAATGACTAATGAGGAAGAAGATTGGCTTAGTTCTGTTGCTATGGTAATAAATCGGTCCTGTCAATAAAATAGATTGATTGTTGATTGATTGAGTAACTAAATCAAAAGAAATTTTAATTTCCATTAAATATGATTGCGTTATGGTAGCAGCTGGACTTTTCCTGACTGTGCCACATTTAAACATTTTGCTTTCTGTAAGTAAGATAGATTAGGAATAGCTTGAATAATCAAAATTTAAGTTGATATCATTGGTAATTCGGTTCAAGCCTAGTATTCCGACGGTCCTATAGTCCGACAGCCCAGTAGTCCGACGGTCCTATAGTCCGACAGCCCAGTAGTCCGACGGTCCGATAGTCCGACAGCCCAGTAGTCCGACGGTCCGATAGTCCGACGGCCCGGTAGTCCGACATTTTGACCATCACCAATATTTATAATAGTGTTATGATTACTCCTTTCTGACATTATTTCAAGGTAAATACAAAAAACCGCCAGGGGGAAGGGGGGGGGGTCAACAGAAAACTTAGAAATTATGCACTCGACGGAAATGGATAATTATACCCCCCGCTTGAAAAGCGGGAGGGTATATAGTAATGGTTAATTCCGTCCGTCTGTACGTCAGTCCGTCTGTTACGCTTTGGGGTACCCATCTCATATCCGCAACTCCTCTCATACCACTGAATGAAATTTGATGCAACTTTCACAGAATCTTTATTACATATTGCCATTGTGCCCCTCCTATTTCACTTTTTGATCCGACACATATTTTGAGTTTTCCAGCCATAGAAAAACATGGACTTTTTCACCAGTTTTAACCATATGGGAGGAGGGGGTATCATTTAGTGAGCTCATCGCTCTCAGTACCTCTAGTTTGATTTTCTTTCTAATTTCCATAATATAGTTGAATATGGCACGCCAAATTCACAAAAATAAGCTAAACATAGTTTCACAATTGATAAACTAGGTTTATCGTCTGTAAGCTATAGTTTACAAACTGTAAACTATAGTTAACGATTCGTTAAGTAAAGTTTTCATCTGTAAAACTATATTTAACGGTTGTTAACTATAGTTTACGAACGCTAATCTAAGTTTATCTGTCTATAATAAAATGTTAACAATAGATTTTGTTGATAAAAATAGATTCTCCTTTGTAAATTATACATGTATAGTTTACAATCGTAAACTATAGTACAGAATTGTTAATCATAGTTTCACAAAACGGGAAACTATATTTATCAGATCGTTAACTATAGTTAACAGTTTGTAAACTATATTTTACAAATCGGGAAACTGTATTTATCGGATAATCTATGTTTTGCGATCGCAAATGATTGTTTTCGGTGTTAAATATAGTTAACGGTTGTGAAACATAGATTATCGCGTTAACTATGGTTTACAGATTTAAAATATAGATTAACGTTGTTAACTATAGTTTACCGTCCCTAAACTATAGATCACAACCGTTAAACCTAGTTTATCGACTGTGAAACTATATTTTGCTCATTTTTGTGAATGTGGCGTGCCATAATTGAATGTTTTAGAAATCGAATTGAAAAGATTTTTCGTCAAATTAGAAAGATTTTTCGTCAAATTAAAAAGATTATAAATATAGGACTTTTTTGTAAATCAATTAAACAATTAAAATCAATTTAAAGATATAAAAGAGGCAATTCGTATATAGAAACCTTACCTTACTCAGTATTAAATTTCAAATCGGTGATTTCTTTTTTATTTGAACGTAAATACAGGTAACACACATGTATATCTTTATATAAGTATGGTATTATTATCTCTGACAAGCCATATACATGTATAACTTTATGAATCACTAATACTGGAATATTTTCTAAATTACAAACAGGGACGTACGTAGCAAACAAAGCAAAAAATAAATATGACAGAGGAAATTCGGACTGTTAATAATTGTCACATTTATGGCCCAAAACTCTACTCATTTCTTTATAAGGAGCAACTCTGTTACACTGCTATAATATTTCATTATTTAAAGAGTTTCGTTGTTCGTAATATTTTGTGAGTGAAGAAAACAATGGTCATAGTGTGAAAAATTGAGGTATTTCCCGAGAAATACTCAGGGGCCACTAGCATGAAAACGAGGCCATTGACCTAATTATTTGAAATTTAATTTAACACAAGACTCATAAGTATACAATGTGCAATAGGGGGTTTTCCGTTCTTATCAGTGGAATTTTTAGTCATCTGAGTAAAGGTATACCTTAATGGAAGAAACTTCTTAATTCTTCGTAATACAGATATCTTTCCAGATACAAGTTGACAAACAGCATCGACATGTGTATAAAAATAAAGTGAATATTCAATATGAATTCCAAGTAATTTTTCATGTGTAACACTCTCAATGAAATTTGGAAATATAAATTTTGGTTCGTCACTTTTGATCGTCTTTGATGTGTGTCTATCAACATCTATTTTGTGTTTCTAGTATTCAAAATCATCTGATTCCGAGAATACCACTTTTCTATATTATTTATGTCCGAAGATAACATATTTGAATGGAAGAAACATTATTGTCAGAAAAGTGAAGAGTGGGGTCATCCGCAAATAAGTCAATGCTTGATTTCTCTATGAATAATGGGAGATCATTGATGTAAAATAAGAAAAGAAGTGGACATAAAATTGATCCCAGTGGCACTCCCGCTCTGACTAACTATTTTTCCATGTTGAACACTCTGAAATCTACAGTTTAAGGACGGATGATACAACGGAAGCCCATTTAGGACCTATCAAAAATAAATTCGATAGAACGAATTGTCGAATTTGTTTTAACAAATTTAATTCGTTATAACAATTTCTTTGAATTCGTCATAATGAGTTTAATCTGTTATAACAAATTTGTTGAATTCATTTTAACGAATTCAAAATATTCTTAATACGAATTTAACTCGTTTGAACGAATTCTAAAAATTTTATTAAAAATTGAATTCATTCAAACGATTTTTTTGAAATTTGTTATAACAAATTAAATTTGTATAAACGAATTCAAGAAATCGTTATTTCGAATTCATATAAATATTTTTCTATAGGCCCGATTATTGAATTTGTTTAAACGAATTTAATCCGTTATAACAAATTACAGATTTTTTTTAAAAAACTAATTTAATTTGTAATAACACATTTCGTTATTCGTTTAATCAAATTAAATTCTTTATAAAAACTTTATGAATTCGTCATAACAAATTAAACAAATTTGTTATAAGAGAATAAAAATGTTATAACAAATTCTAAGGAATTGTTATAGTAAAGAAATAAATTCGTTATAACAAATTATATCAAATTCAAATATAATTTTTGATAGTTCCTAAATGCTTACGTATGATACAAACAAACTTTTGTCAAGGAAATTGAAAATAACAACTTGAGCTATGTTTAAGGGGGCCGATTGTAGTTTTCATAGTTTGAACAAAAAGTATATTGTAGTATTTGTAAAATTTGCTTTAAAGTGCTATGTTACAACGCAAAATGTAATAACAACGCGAAATGTAATAAACCTGGATTATTACATTTTGCGTTATTACATTTTGCGTCGAGATCAACGCAAAATGTAATAACGCAAAATGTAATAACACGATTTTTTTGAATATTACATTTTGCGTTATTACATTTTGCGTCGAGATCAACGCAAAATGTAATAACGTCCTTTTTCGTTGTTACATTTTGCATTATTTTATTTTTGCACTGAAGTCAACGCAAAATGACATAAATACATCTAAATGTATCATTTTTCTGACTCTGATTTTAGTTATATTTAATACACTGTACTTAATTTTACAGAATTAATTTAACTTTGATTAGCATATTTTTGATAATATTAAATTTCTAACCAATAACACATACTTAATTACCAAAGATTGACCATAGGTTCATTAAAAGCTCTCGATATGCATACTCGACATGTATACATTGTTTAACAAATTAGAAGCATATATATGTGTGTCAAGCGAGGAGACAGCGATAGGGTGGGGTGTTTACTTCGTGTTTATTATTGCATTATTGTGGATAATGCCGAAACAATCCATTTTCTTGTACGAAGGAAAGAAAGAGAGAGATAGAATTTTGTTTTTGCTTGTCTGCAATGCTTTAGATTTGTATGGAACAGTATGGTATCATTATTGTTAATAAACCCCTTCCCGCTATACATTTACATGTACACCTGCCAGTAAAAATGAATTGTTTTTTTGCATTCATTGCATGTGTCTAAACAAAAAAAAAGCAAAAGTCACACTGGTCAATACCCCCTCCCCCCTACAACCCTGCCCACAGATGCACGTTTCTAATTTGCAACACCTATAATTTAAATACATTTATTGAACTGATTTTAAACGCATATAGTTAACTAAATCAATATATTATAAAATTTATTAATTGTAAGAAATTGCATATATCTTTTATTTTTTCCTTGTTTCATTTTCTTTTCATCGGCCACTACACTATTGAAAATTGTAGTCAATCTGGCTGACGAAAAAACATGTGTTATTACATTTTGCGTTCCTGCCTTTTTGATTAATCTCTACGCAAAATGTAACAACACAAAATGTAATAATACAAAAATCGAGTTATTACATTTTGCGTTATTACATTTTGCGTGGATCTCGACGCAAAATGTAAAAACGCAAAATGTAATAATCCTCAAAAGTATGTTCTTACATTTTGCGATATTACTTTCTGCGTTGATTTCAACGCAAAATGTAATAACGCAAAATGTTATAATCCAGGTTTATAACATTTCGCGTTGTTATTACATTTCGCATTGTAACAGTGCTAAAATTGGCATTTTCCTATATAATCCTATAGTATAATGTACCTGTATTTGAGACGGTCCCTTAATAATAACTGGACGATAGATTTTCCCCAAACTGTGCATGCATGTGCATTAAAGTTAATGTTAATTATTCATGGTATAAAAATGAAGAGTTTCGCTTTTGTAGTTTTCACACTATAAAATCATAGTCGCCCCCCCCCAAATGAGTAATATGAATAACTTTCACTGCGTAGTTTTTAATTTTTTATTCAAATTTGCACAAAAATGGAATTTAAAGTGAAAAAAATTGTATAGATAAATAAGGATGGTTTAGAAGAGCAAATCTTTGAAAACACAGAAGTTTACAATTTCTTTATATTCTAGAAATCTATAATATGCATCGATTGCGATAAAATTAGGCCTTAAAAATATATACCAATCCAGGAATATTTTTTTGTATCATCTGTCCTTAAATATGAGTCAAACCATTGATAGCTCACCTGAGCCGAAGGCACAAGTGAGCTTATCTGATCACATTTTGTCCGTCGTCCGTCCGTCTGTCTGTTTGTCCGTCTGTAAACCTTTCACACTTTGACTTCTTCTCAAGAACCACTGGGCCAATTTTGACCAAACTTGGTACAAAGCATCCTTGTATAAAGGGAAATTTAAATTATTAAAATAAAGGGCCAAGTCTCCTCACAAGGGGAGATAATCAAGAAAAGACAAAAATAGGTTGGGGTCATTAAAAAATCTTCTTCTCAAGAACTACTTGGTCAGAAAAGCAGAAACTGAAGTGAAAGCATCCTGAGGTAGTGTAGATTCTAAATGGAAAAAATCATGACCCCGAGGGAAGGGCAATGCCACAATGGGGAATCAAAGTTTTACATAGAAATATATAGGAAAAATCTTTGAAAATCTTCTTCTCAAGAACCTCTGGGCCAGAAAAGCTTAAACTTGTGTGGAAGCATCCTGGTATAGTGTAGAATCTTAATTGTTAAAATCATGACCCCTGGGGGAGGGGCGGGGCCACATTTGGGAATCAAAGTTTTGCATAAAAATATATAGGAGAAATCTTCGAAGAACCACTGGGCCAGAAAAGCTGAACTTATGTGCACATATCATGGAAGGATCCTGAAGTAGTGTAGATTTCAAAATGTCTTAATTATGATCAGTTGGGTAGGGTGGGGATGCATTATGTATTACAAGGAGGAAACCTGGTAAAGAACAGAATGGTCAAAGCTTCTCAGGTGAGCGATGTGGCCTATGGGCCTCTTGTATTGCTTTGGGGTCAAAATTGTAGCAACGTTGCTGTCTAACAATTCTTATGTTGGACCAGCAGGCCAGTCAACAAGGAATTTGCTAGACCAATGTAATAAACATTTTTATTAGTACTTAATATATAGAAGGCTGTTCAACAGAGTATAGCAAAAAATGTATTAAAAAGCTATGTATCCCCGATACTTTGATTACGGGGGCATACAAAAAACAAAGCAAAACTTATTTTAGGGGGGGTGATAATGCTTCATATATACTTAAATTTCCATACTAACTTTCTAAACCAACCAAGCACAGATAAGGTGTAATCCTTCCCCTTTTCTGCTGAAGGAATTGGTTATATATGACTACAAATTATCAAGACGTCGGACTACTGGGCTGTCGGACTATCGGACCGTCGGACTACTGGGCTGTCGGACTATCGGACCGTCGGACTACTGGGCTGTCGGACTACCGGACCGTCGGAATACTGGGCGGTCACCGGTAATTCAATATGCATTTATAGTTTCAACACTAATATAAAGTGGCTGTTTCATTGTCTTCCATGCACAAAGAAGAAGAAAAATTGCTAAGGCCTTCAACCAATATACCAGGGGCGTTCAGATTTTAGAACGCAGTTCGCAGTTCTCAATTCGCAATTCAAAAGTGAACTGCGTTCTAGAACGCAGTTCGCAATTCAAAATTTTAACAAAAGCTGTGTGGTCTGAAATTTTGAGGGTGGGGTACTAGAGATCAGATACCACTTCTATGAAAAAATGGTGATGGTACCATCTCTAGTTTCCGAGATATGGCCCTCCAGTTTTTAGCCCTACTATATAATACTATACGAATAAACATCGGGCTCGGGGACATCAAAGTCCCCTACCCTGGGGTCTGAAATTTTGAGGGTGGGGTACTAGGGGTCAGATACCACTTTTATGGGGAAAAAATGGTGCTGGTACCATCTCTAGTTTCCGAGATATGGCCCTCCAGTTTTTAGCCCTACTACATATATAAAACTATACGACTAAAGATCGGAGGCTCAAGATCGGGTTGGGGACATCGAAGTCCCCTACCCTGGGATCTGAAATTTTGAGGGTGGGATACTAGGGGGTCAGATACCACTTCTATGAAAAAATGGTGCTGGTACCATCTCTAGTTTCCGAGATATGGCCCTCCAGTTTTTAGCCCGACTACATATATAATACTAAACGAATAAACATCGGGCTCGGGGACATCGAAGTCCCCTACCCTTGGGTTAGTCTCGTTTACCCCAGACTCTCGCTCTCGAGACTTGGGCCGAGCGAGCAAAGTCTCGAGAGCGAGAGTCTGGGGAAAACGAGACTACCCTTGGGTCCGAAATTTTGAGGGTGGGATACTAGGGGGTCAGATACCACTTCTATGAAAAAATGGTGCTGGTACCATCTCTGGTTTCCGAGATATGGCCCTCCAGTTTTTAGCCCTACTATAAAATACTATACGAATAAACATCGGGCTCGGGGACATCGAAGTCCCCTACCCTGGGGTCTGGAATTTTGAGGGTGGGGTACTAGAGATCAGATACCACTTCTATGAAAAAATGGTGATGGTACCATCTCCAGTTTTCGAGATATGGCCCTCCAGTTTTTAGCCCTACTATATAATTCTATACGAATAAACATCGGGCTCGGGGAAGTCGAAGTCCCCTTCCCTGGGGTCTGAAATTTTGAGGGTGGGATACTAGGGGGTCAGATACCACTTCTATGGGAAAAAATGGTGCTGGTACCATCTCTAGTTTCCGAGATATGGCCCTCCAGTTTTTAGCCCTACTACATATATAAAACTATACGACTAAAGATCGGGTTGGGGACATCGAAGTCCCCTACCCTGGGGTCTGAAATTTTGAGGGTGGGATACTAGGGGGTCAGATACCACTTCAATGAAAAAATGGTGCTGGTACCATCTCTAGTTTCCGAGATATGGCCCTCCAGTTTTTAGCCCGACTACATATATAATACTAAACGAATAAACATCGGGTTGGGGACATCGAAGTCCCCTACCCTTTGGTCCGAAATTTTGAGGGTGGGATACTAGGGGGTCAGATACCACTTCTATGAAAAAATGGTGCTGGTACCATCTCTAATTTCCGGGATATGGTCCTCCAGTTTTTAGCCCTACTATAAAATACTATACGAATAAACATCGGGCTCGGGGACATCGAAGTCTCCTACCCTGGAGTCTGAAATTTTGAGGGTGGGGTACTAGGGGTTAGATACCACTTCTATGACAAAAATCTCTAGTTTCCAAGATATGGCCCACATGTTGATACATACTGATTAGAGCAATGCAACTGCATTAACTTCTTTCACCTTTTCCTGTCCCTGACCTTGACCACACTTTTCATAAATTAGTGTTTAGCGCAGTTTTAAAGAGACCATCCAAGATATTTTTTTCAAACTTCATGTACTGATCCATAATGATGATAGCTTTTCAATTGCATCAACATTTAAGACGTTTACCTTTCCCTTTACCTCACTTTTCTTAACTTAATGTTTTGCTTAGTTTTAAACATACCAATCAAGGTGGTTTTCTCAAACTTCACATGTTGATACATACTGATGAGAGCTATGCAACTGCATCAAACTTTTTGACCTTGACCCTTTCTTAACCTTGACCACACGTTTCTCAATTAGTTTTTAGCTCAGTTTTAAAGAAACCATCCAAGAATTTTTTTTATCAAACTTCTTATACTGATGCATTGTGATGAAAGCTATTCAACTGCATCAAAATTTTTTACCTTGACCTTTCCTTTGAACTTTGACCACACTTTTCTTGTATTAGTGTTAAGTGCAGTTTTATAGAAACCATCCAAGGTATTTTATCAAACTTCATATACTGATTAGAACTATCCAACTGCATCAACAATTTTGACCTTTGGCCTTTCCTTTGACCTCACTTTTCCAAAATTAGCGTCAAACTTAATATGCTGATACATACTGATGTTAACATTTCAACAACATCAACATTTTGACCTTGATATTTCATTTGACCTGGACCTCACTTTTATCAAATTGTGTTTATGTCAATTTCAAAGAAACCATTCATAATGTTTTTTTTTCAACTTTATTTGCTGATACATACAGATGTGGATTTTCAACTGTATCAAAAGTTTTTGACCATGGACTTTGCTTGACCTTGACCTCCCTTTTCTTAAATTAGTGTCAAACTCCATATGGTGTAACACACTAATGACCTTGATCATTCATTTTACCTTGACCTCACTTTTCTTAGATAAGTGTCAAATTTCATATGCTGAACATACTGATGTAAGCAATTCAACTGCATCACTTTTCAAGATATTCTAAACAAATTTCATAAAAATTTTCATGTTGCATTACTAATATACCTCCGGCGGGGCATTCATCATTCATGTCCTATGGACATACATGTATTTCTATTTTCTTCCTGTAACATTAAACGTGCACAAAACACCTTGAATAAAGATCAAGTCAAACCTTCAATTCATAAGCAATCTTTGTATAAAAGAAAAACCCACCAAATTTATCCATAAGTAAGATATGGACTATCCACAAATTATGCACTTTTTCTTTTAGTCACATTGAACTTGCACAAAATAATTTGGGTCAAGGTCATAACACACCATCAGGTCATAAGCAATCTTTGTGTAAAGTGGTAAATTCAGGTGTTTTGCACAGGAACTATAATTATGAACCTTTTGTTAAAGTTGAACTTGAACTTACACAAATGTACTTTAAGTCAAGTCATGGCACAACCTCAGGACATAAGCAATCTTAGTGTAAAAAGGGAACTCACTAAGTGTATACATGAGATATGGGCCGGACACGATTTATGAAAAAGTTTCTTCCAGTGACCTTGAACTTGCCAAAATTACCTTAGGTTAAAGTCATGGCACATCCTTAGTTCATGAGCAATTTTTGTAGGAAGAAGTAAATTCTTAAGATATCAAAAGATATATTATAATGGACCGGACCCGGTTGCACATGCAACCAGACAGCTATACAGACGGACAGACAGCTAGACTGACACGCGTTAATTCGTATACTAGTATTTACACCTCAAAACTTCGTTTGGGTATATCGACGAGTTGCTTTAATTGATACGCTCTTACGAAGCAGAATTTATTTTTTTAACCCAAAAGAAGAAGAACACTTGCCGAGGCCTTCGACAGCTCGGCATTTAGATATATCAACGAGTTATTTTAATTCAAAGATCGACTCGATTTATCCCGAAATAAAAGATACTTTAGAGTCTGCCATATAATATGTGCCATGTATTGATACATGGCCATCTAAAGACAAACAGGATGACTAGCTTTTCCTTCGTCAGCCTTCCTTATCTATGTACAGGAATTATCAAACATTATCAAACATCGACTGCATGATGATTACGTCTCAACTTACTCGGTACGCAAAAAACATTCTAAGTATGATCAAGTTTTAAACCAAAACAAACTACTGGAAGATAAGTTGATGCTACAAACATTCAGCAGCCCCGTCTAAAGACAAATAATGAAGGTTTCGAAATATGTAACTACTATTGATATCTATATCCTTTGTGTATTTTTGTATATATAATATTTATTCTGTTCTCTTTATTGTGTGTATATGGTGTACATGTAAATCTGATGAGCCTTTGGCTTAAAGAATAAAGAAAGAAATATTATTCAAATAATACGGTCTTAATTTCTCTTTAATTGCTTGTCGGTGGATATTTTTATCATACGAATGGCGAAGGTTATGTAATTCCTGGATGAACTCACCTTAGCAATACGCTAATGGTGCTAATTAAACCTGCTTGATGTTTTATGAAATAATTTGTCACAGCGATCTTTATTATTTTAAGCTCTGGAGGAGTATTGATTTGTGCTGATCCCTGCCATAAGAAGGTGATGTATGACTGTATTTTAACAACAAAAGCCAGACAAGTGAATTCCCCGAATGACAACAGAATGCAACATTACGACCCTTTTATAACCATTACTATCTCCAGAAGATTCTGCAAGGAAAATGAACCGCTCTGCGAGTACTCCATAAACGGTTTGCATTTGGCGCTATGTAAATCAGGGATTTGGCGGCGACTGATGTCCCAGGAGATCCATTCGGTTGCTTGTGTTTTCAGAGTTTCCAAAACAGATCTAGAACGAGCGCTTGAGTGAATTATTTTCTTGCCCTTTTATTGATAAAGGCATTGTATGATTGATAACTATGGTTTCCCTGGGGATTACTTAAATGAGAAATATTGTACATTTTTATTCAACATTCAATTGTTGTGAGCGGCGAGGCAATTTATTGTAATGAGATTTTATATTAATGCTTGGTTTAAGATTCCATCTCGTTCTTTGCAATGACTAACTCATAATGATGACATTTGCATGGGTAAATTCGTTGTGTAAAATTTGTTCTGAAAGCATTACGTAATTCATGCAACCACACTGCAAATTGCACTTCTTTTAATGAGAAGATATTTCGTGGCATTTCAGTTTGTATCCATTTTCATCAGCTAAAATACAATAAATACTGCTGTATTCGGCACACATAGTACAAGTTATACAAATGTATTCGTGAAAATCACAGATCGCGGCGAATATATTGACATTTACTTTAGTTTGGGTCTAATCTAATCAAAGAACTATATGCGGTATATTGCATATATTGCCCCCACAAAAGTCAAAATTTGAAAAATTCTTGAAATGTGCTGAGTTCCATAAATTGTATGAAAAATATGAATTAATAGAACATATTATAGTTTCAAAGTAGTTTATTAACTATTTCTGTTTTTATGACGTCACAAGCTCGTCCAATTTTATAAAAAAAAAATTTTAGAAAAAGGACAAAATGGACAAAATTTCAACAATTTTAGCTATGAAATTTATTGAGCGCAAGTTTGCTCAGGAACGATATTTACATATTTCATTGATATAATCATTCTACACATTATATCAAAATATTGAGCCTGATCAGACCTGCGCTCGATGATTTTTACTCAAAATACCGACGTAATATATATATTTTTCTGTAGAAATCATGGTATTAATGACGTCATTTGAAATCATATGACGTCATTGCTGATGAAAATATTCAGTGTTTCGAAGTTGGCATATATGCCTCTCTTTTAGAACATAATTAAAAATTTCTCCGTCAAAGTTTGATTCGGGGAGGAGGGGGTGTGTGTGCAAAAATTGGTTATTACTGAATAAAGTCCTTTATGAATTTTATCCATTTTTACAATCCTTCAATCCAGTTGATGTATAAAGGTCAAGACGAAACGGGGATGGGGATCTTGTAACTAATTAAACAACTTATTGATATAAAAGGGCATACTTTTCATTATTACACACATCTTCACAATATGTACTTGTTCTTATTTTTAAAGTAAATTTTTTTTCTTGCTTCCAATAAATTTAACATCCCGGTAAGGACGTCCAGGATCTGTATGTAAATGCAGTGAAAAGTTCACACTCAGCTTGTTTATATTGTAGTCTATATATTTAATTGACCATTTGTCTAAATAAAAAAAAGTTTCATTTTCCGAATAACTGACGTGATTGAACATTTTCTTATGATATTACATGTCGGTAACCCATTGCATACATGTACCCAGCGCCTTATGTATCAAAATAAAGCATAGACTCTCTCAGTGGCGGATCCAGAAATTTTGAAAAGGGGGTGGCGACCAGTTTGAGGTAGGGGCCCACGGCCACATAAAAAACATTGATTTATTAAATATTGTGGGGTTTTTTTTAATCAAAAAGGAGGGGTCAGGCCCCCTGCCCCCCC